>OZ022582.1:6684909-7109909 GCA_963669155.1 Arbacia lixula | reverse complement strand
TCTTGAATTCATGTATTGTCCATTTTAGAAAGTGAAAGTGAATTTGCGATAGAATTATCCACATTTGTAGTAATTAGTGTTTAAATCACAAATCTGCAAATTGTTCGGGCCGAACATTTTGAGGATTTGTGATTTAATCACTAATTACTCCACATGTGGATCATAAGAGGGCAAGTAACTTTCAGCAAGTTTCTAAAATGGACAATACATGAATTTAACACCATTGGCAAGAAGATTGCTCATGACCACCCTTTTGAAGGCATTTTTGTCTTCCAATTACAGTATATTACCTTTAACACACACGCTCTTGCACACGAAGAATAACCATATACTTCAAAGACAGCTGCTGTTAGATGATGCTTTTCCAATGTCTTACACCTTTCACTCACCCACTTTTCCATTCCTCATCTCTTCACTCCCTTACCCTTTACTGTTCTTTCTCTCATGCACACACTCTGCAATAGTAAGGGATCCACAAACTTACCTGATCTAACATAGCTTCCCTTATAACCTCCCCTTTTTCACTCTCTTATTTGAAGCCCCCCTCCCCCCCACCTCTTCCTTCCCCTCTCTTTCTTCATAGGGGTGTATGTGCTAAAGACTACTCATCATAAATGAGTCCCACTGTTGCTTACTTTCAGGATACCTGGGCCATGTTGCATATATGTTTTCAAGTATTGTAACTTACTTTCAATGGTAACTACGATGGCAACAGCCAATGAGCTCTCATTATTGCAAATTCTGCCATGGTAGTTACCATTGATGGTAAGTTACAATAATTGAAAACTTACATGCAAAAGCAGCAACATGGTCCAGGAAGGAATCATCTCAAAATGCTAGTTTTTAAATCAAATAAAATCTTGACCCTGTGCTGATGCCAAAATTGTGCTATGGCCTGTAATTATTACTACTTCCACCCGTTACCATTCATGTTCAAACCTCATTAAACCAAGGCCCTGTTGCATAAAACTTACCATTAACGGCAATGGTAACTACCATGGTACCATCAATGGTAAGTTTTAAGCAACAGGGCCCTGAATGAATTTAGATTTACATCAAACATTCTCTTGAGTGATCCCTCTGCCACAAACTCACTTGATCTTAGACAGCTTCTGTAGGATGATGCTCATCTTCTCCAGCACCTTCACCTCCAGCCCTGACATGCTCAGTAGCCCAGAGCATGCCCTGAACCACGCATCCGTGCAGCAGCTGTACAGGAACTGCTGTGTGAAAACTGGGCAGGAGGGAAGACAAGGAATAGTGAAGGGAGTGTTTACACAGATTTTTCTCAGCCTAAATCAGCGGTTAAATTTGATGTTTTGGAAGACGTGGTTCAGAAAATTTGCAGTAAATTGGAATGTAATAATAGTCATGCTACTTTGAGAACTATTAAATATTTATGTGCATATTGGAACATCCAATGGCATGCTTTGTTTACAGATCAGCTCAAATCTCCTAAATCAATAACAACAAAAGAAAGGCCTTACTTAATCCATCAATACTCCAACTTGCACAGTTCTCTTCTTTTAGGCCATTCACACATTATGTCCCAGTTACACCGTAATAATCATTAGAGTTTAAAGAAAAGTTGATGATTAAATTGGCAAGCTGATATTGGGTACTGGGCATGTAATGATTTAACCAAACTATAAGCACAGATACAACAAATCTATGATTCAAATGCAACTCAAGTTGCAGATAAAGCTTGCAATTCTAATTCAAAATATGACTTTTTGAAACCGATCAGCACAATTTGAGTAGACTATCTGTACTTTACCCTCTTATTACCATTAACATTGATGTGTGCAGTAAGTTAATCAAGTTTTCAAAACTTGGTAATGTAAGGATAAAAGACTAGATTTGATAGTTTACATAGACTTACTGGATTCCATGGACATCTGGAGGAAGATGTCGACGGCGCACCCCACAATGGCTCTGGTGCCAGCCATGAGGAAGGAGAGGATGATGGGCGTTGCTTGGTAACGGAGGTACAGCTCTTTGGCTCTCTCATCCTTCAGGTCGCATCTTAAGACATCAAAGACATTGGCCAGGTAGTCAACTGGAAGACAAAGAAGAGGGGCATGTTATGGCAATGAAAGCGATGATGATGGTGGTAATGATGGGGGTGGTGGTGTTAATAAAGATGGAGTAATGGTGGTTACAGATATGCTTATATCAGCTAGAAATAAAATGTAACAGTAGTGACGAGCATGACTGTGATATCAATAAATAATGAAAAAGTAGCAGTGTAGAAGATGTTAACACAGATAGCTAAAGATTGAAAAACATGACAGAAAGGAAACTGAAAAAGGAATAGGGAAATAATCCAAAGGAAAGAGGAACAAGAAAAAGAACAACTTTCAGGAGAATAAAATAACAAAGAAGACGAAGGTATAGGAAATGTAGGGGACAAAGGGCAGGAAGGGGACACTCGATGATGGAACCACAACTCTAGGAAAAGATGATAACAATCGATGAACTTAAACAAAGCTAAGGAGAAGGCAAGAAACACCAGCAGCAAAAATGGGTACACAGCATTCCCCAGCTTAAGTACCTTGGGTGATTGTCTTGAGGATGACGAGCGATGACAGGAATCTGATGTGCAGGTTGCTGCTCTTGAAGAAGATGGCAGTCCTGGGTTTCTCAGCCTGCTTTTCAGGGGAACTAGCCTTGTCCCGATCGGAGGCAAAGCGCACAACCATGGGTCGGTAGAGTTCCTCTCCTAGGCGACGGAATGTCGATGACAGACTCACAGGCTAAAATGGGAGACAGTGTAAACGTGGTTACCGTGAATATATCATTGATAATGATATCCCACAAGATTTCCGCACAAATTATTATTTCTCTTCGTACCTGGCCCAGCAGAATCATTTTCCATGACTTTGCTGAGGGTCTTAAATATTGACAACACAGGTTTGATGTGGTAATAATCTGGACAAAGGTAAAATACCATACAAATCAATCTAGACAAGTTCTGAAGTGCACCATCTGTTAAACGATGAACAAGAAATGGAAACAATCTGCTGTTCTAAGGGATTGGATGTATTGTGCCAAACTGCATCAGGGACACATACAAGGTAACTCTTTGTGCGCCAGGCGTTCATTTTGTGACCAGCAATGTACACAAATTCCATTCGGCAGTACTTTATCTGGTACAGAAAGGGTTATTAATGGCATACCTGCTTGTCATTAGAGTGTAGATGCAGGAGAGCCCAGTAGATAAACTGGAGACAAGGTAGGTGCAGCTTGGCAGCGTGAGATGGTAGCTGACCCAAGACCTCTACCAGGGAGGGCAGGATCTGGGAACAAGGCAACAGTAAGCAAGGAGAGTTAGCAATCATCTTAAAATATGCCATTTTCGTTATGTATGCAAATTTTATTCATGTCGTTCAAACAATACATTTCTAATGGTAACCTCAAAGCATGTTGAATGCTTGTCCGAGGAGCAACAACTAATAGAGTATGAAATACAGGTGAATGTAACAACATGTTACTACACAGTGAGGGGAAAGTTATGAATACAGTACAAAAATGGCCTCTTGAATGGCAATTTAAGTAAAAAAAAATAACTGTGACACTAATTAGGTATATGCATAAAATACATATTGATGGATCTCCTTACCCGTGTGCACCTGTCGTGTGTAAGGGCCGGTGATGGGATGGACTCTAGGGGCTTGGACGGGTCATCTGAGTAGTGTCTGAGATGCACCTCACTCACCCACTCAAGTAGGATGCCCAGTGCATCGTACAGACCTGAGGAGGACTGCTGTGCAAGAGCAACAAAAAACAATACAATATTTAATGGCGAGTTTACAGATTCATCTGTCATCAGTTACAACTTCATGTGACACATAAAATGCTGTATTCTGTATTCCCTGTATTCTGGACAGATGATTAATGCGAACATTGTACTAAGCCGGGGTTAACTTTATGAAACTCCAAATAAAACAACAAGAGACATTATATTATAGATTCTATATGATCAATTTTATCCTCGGAATCATGATGGTTTATTGACTTTGTCCAAATGATAATCACATGTGAAGAAGTAAAATCACCCACTGCTGTTATACAGTGACAGCATACCACAAATTTAGTCCATGGTTTGTACATTGTTTGTGTTAAAACTCTGTTCTGAATATGATTATAATACTTCTTAGGAAGCCTTAGCCTATGCATGGTTTTGCTATCAATGGTATACTTGATCAACAAAAGATACGATCAATATCAATCGAGTGGCAATATAAATCATATATTCACACCTTCAAGCCTCTACTCCTTTGTGACTGAGCCTCAGAAGAAGACGAGCCCTGTCTACTGGTCAACCAGACCCCTTGACCCTTGACCTGGGATGACTCGGCCCTGGCCTTGACCAGTGCAGTCTGCTGGTCTTTTTGCCGGCCAGTCAGCTCCTGCTTCCTTAGGAGATTGGTCAGACGGCTCTGGAGACTGACCGCTTGGGATTCAAGCCTCTTGTTTTGCTCCTGAGCTTTGTCCAGCTGTAAGAATGGATGGACATACAAAAATGAACAAGTTTGGTCAGCATATTTTTTAGATTATTGAAAACATCTGGAGCTAATCGAATGTAGTGAAGTCATAAAAGCAGATGAACATTTGATGGATGTGTGACATATATAGCATTTCAATTATTTTTCTGTTTTAAATTTCATATCAAGCCTTGAAAGCTGCCACATATTGGTTTAACATACAACTAGCCCATGTGTGAAATATCATACAAACTTGTCATTGCCATTCTACACAATGCAAAACTAACACTCTATTGAAGGGTCCGTGTTCATTTCAGATTCTAGACACACAATGCAGGTGAAATATACTCATGAAGGAATTTCTGACAGTAGCTTGTAACAAAGGCAAGTAAGTTCTCAATTACTTGATTGACAGGTTATCTCCTGTTGTAGGAAGTGGTGGGATAGGGTAAATTGACACTGATTTTGTAAACAAGGAGGAATGTGGTAGCCAACAACCAAGTTCAGGGCCCTGTATCACAAAGAGTGAGATGCTATCTATGCATTTGCGTTTTCAATTGCAACTCACTGTATCACAAATCATTACTGCTATCTATTGCAAATCCATGTCTATGCATGATTTTGCAATCAATCGTATAGTTATGATCGATTCACACAAGGTACAATCAATATCAATTGCAAGCTACGATCCATATCGATCGTAGGTTCTTTGTGATACAGATATACGATCGATATCGTAGCTCCTTGTGATACAGGCTCCAGGTCTTTTAGTTCTTTCTTATAGATATGATGTACAGTCAAGTTTGCTCTTTTATTTCTTTTTCTTTCCCCAGAAAGAAAAGATATTCTGAAACTATATGTTGTACTTACTTGACTTCTCAAGCCATCATTGGCTTGTTTCAGCGTATCAAATGATTCCTTCTGCCTCTTGTTCTCCTTGCTCCTCTCTCTAATGATGGCTTCTAACTCTTTGACCTGTTTGTCATGCTCCTATGAAAAAGAAAAAAAATAGAGTATATCATCCATTGCAGGCATTTTCTTGATTCCTGATTATGTGTGCATCACATCACAAACAAAAGAAAGCATCAGCTGTGTTTTGTAACATTCAATAATAATGTAAAACATCTTACCTTAACACCTTAATGGAATAACTTTGCCTGACAAAAGACATCAGAAGAATAGTAAAAGTTGCAACAATGTATACATGTTTTCATGGACATTGCATAGAGTATAATTTTGTTCTTTATCATAATGAACAAATACTATAGAAGAACAAAGCACACACTCAGAAAGAAAAACCACCAAGTGAATGACAAACACTTAAAATTCAAATGTGGGTTTAAATTTTAAAAGCAGCTAGGAAAGTGTAGTGCAGTTTACTGCAATCTCATGAATTTTAGGCATTTGATAGCACTGCACACATGACAAAGGAATGTTATTATCAAAGCTATGTCATTCGAGACCATTGGAAGACACCAGATAATTTAATTCCAATACATTGTACATCAAAGAGATTGTTAAACTCTACAATTTTACTAACCTCCTGAAGGGTGTGCCACTTCTTACTGAAATCCTTGTAGGCCTGGCGGATCGTAGACTGGTTGCCATGGAGATTCTCCTCTCGTTCCTGCAGAACTTGCTCCTTCTCCGCAACTTTCTTCTCTCGGTCATGGAGGGCAACGGTTTGTCTCTGTATAAGAGAAATCATATTACATACATACATGTATGCAAGAATAATTCACAAGCTCTTTACTAGCACTAGAATGAATAACATATCATGTATTGTAAAGTCCATACACGAGAGAGAGTTGTAAGCACGCCTGGCGAGGCTATACAGATTCACATTTTAGGCCCACTCTAACCTGTAAGAAAGAACAAATGTGTTGGATAGCTGTACACTGGTTTCATATTGAGAGGTCACAAATTTACCTTAGGATTACTATAGAACAAACCTGCAGCTTTTCACTGATGGTCACAAGCTCCGCATAGACCGCTTCAAAGTGCAAGGACTGTTTTGAACTTGCAGCTTTCCTTTCCTCATCGTACATTTCATCATTGTAGACTTCTCGCCTGCGCTGCCGTTGTGGCGAGGTATTCCAATGTAAGCGGTGCTTTGCAGTCTTGTGCGTACGAGATACATCTCTCTCATCAATGAAGCGGTCATCCACTTCGACATCGACATCCCCATTATGGTCATATAAGTCATATTCCGTCTCAAAGTTTGTGTCATTCATGGTGTCGTCATTTGATTTGGTGACTTGAAGAGTGATATCAGGATCGGAGAGTGTAGCATACTCATCTGAAAACAAAAATATGCAAACACAGAACAATATCAGATATAAATTTTGAAGAGAAAGGGTGCAGGCTCTAGCATTGCGATCATATCGTGTTGATAGAAGAGACATTTAGGATACTGTATTCGCCATATATTTCGCGAGTCTAATTTTGCGTGAATCACGACTTCCTGACAACTTTGTGAGTGGTTAAAATTGTGATCGTGGAGTACTAGTACTAGTACTACATGTGCTGGAGGACGTCATATGCATAATTTTGTGTGTTGTAACTTCGTGAATATTCCAGACTCACAAAATTGAAACCCTGCGAAATATATGGCGTATACAGTACTCATGTTAAGTATGGTATAGTTTCAAGCAGTGGTTCTCAACATGTAACGATTTACACATAATTCAAAAGATATATATGACAAATGACCTGTGTTCCCATCACATTCCTTTAAAGTAAGCTTTGCACGAATTTTGACCTGATTTTACTCTTCCTACGATAATGTGATTTTGTATCAACACTTTGGTTGCCAAGTTTTGGTCTGTACACATACGTAATGCAATAGTAACACAATGAACATTTATGTACATAAGTGTAAATTAATTAAATTCCATAAAATTTAGAATAGTTTAAGACGAGAGTAATATTTACCTGAATGATCCCTTCTCCTTTCAGAGAACCTCCTCCTTGGGCTGGTTTCTGGGAGAATTTCCCCCGCCGCCAAGTCCAGCTTCCTGCTTCCGATTTTGACGATCCGGCATAAATCTCTCAGGGCCCGGTTGTAGTGTTTTCTCTCTTCACTACTCAGCTGCTGTTGCTGGCGGGTCCACTGTGTAGGGTTTGGCGAGCTGGTATCTGCTGCCCTCTCTGGCGTTGGCTGAGATGTTAATTCTTGTGGGTCCAAGGCAGGGTGAAAAAAAAGTAATGACATAAATTGATGTCTGCTCAAAAATCTACTTGCCCCAAGAAATGAAACATATTCTTCCTTTTTATGTATAATACACACTTCTATACAGACGAGGACCATGTTGCATATCGGTTTTCAATCATTATAACTAACCATTAATGGACCATTAATGGCAATGAGCCAATGAGCTCTCATTATTGCACCTGTTGCCATGGTAGTTACCATTGATGGTAGGTTACAGCCTAGTTACTAGGCTGTGGAGTGCATGGACACAACCGAGTCTGTTAACAACTATGTCAGGTAAAACAGACTAGGCCCTAATCCCTTTGACTGCCCTGGACTCTCCTCTTCCTCTTTCTCTCCATGCACTCAGCAGCCTTGTAACTAGGCTAGGTAAGTTACAATAATTGAAAACCTATGTGCAACATAGCCTAGATTGTACACAACTTACCAAGACCATGTTGAGTCCCTGTGTCAGGTATTGTGGACCATTCATCAGAAAACAACCTTCCCTAAAAGCACAGACAATAGGAAAGTGATGACGAGACATAATTATTACTCACTGGAATTTTAAATGCATGCATACAACATAATTATACTCATACATAACTATAAACCCTACATTGTCATATGGAGTATACGTTAAGCACAGTTAAGCTCAGACTGGAATATCCTTCTCATTTGGGGCATTCCGTAATCACAATTACATTTTTTGACAACCCCCCTAGGGCATTCAGAGGATCCAGATGCAATGTCAGTATATCAAACCGCCTACAGCTACTGATTTTTTTGGTCAAAGTCAAGCTATGATAGTGTTGTCGCATAGGGGCACACACCAGACTACGCCAACAGAAGGGTCACACAAGATAAGATGCAATGAATAGCGTGCAGTGGGTGGTAATCAGAAAGCAATATGAACCCAACATCTGTTCTATTAGCTAGTATTCTGAAAAGTAAAAGAAAGCACCTGTCCAAATAGCTATGTAGCACAGATATGAAACAAAGCACTACATGTAGCTGCTAGCATTTCATGTAAGTTATGACAGTTTTGTAGTTTTGAACACTCTCTTACTCTAACCTGTTACATAAGTCATTTTTGAAGATATTTATTCCTTACAATTTAAGGAATAAAACTGTTAAAAAGATGTTATCCATAACTGTTT
Organism: Arbacia lixula; assembly: GCA_963669155.1. Taxonomy (NCBI): domain Eukaryota; kingdom Metazoa; phylum Echinodermata; class Echinoidea; order Arbacioida; family Arbaciidae; genus Arbacia; species Arbacia lixula. The sequence goes on along the minus strand of OZ022582.1, from coordinate 7,101,069 downwards.
GAGGGGGGTGAGGATACCACACAGGCATTTTTTTCAAGATAAATGTGCGCATGATCCACAATACAAGCATCCTCCTGACAACAACCTACAATTTGCAAACTAATAATCAAACTTATTCTGCACAGATCACATATTATCGAAGCTAAAGAAATAGACCAGTTGGTATGACAGTTTACCCTATCGCGACCAGTTCATACTTTGCCTTTTTTAGTTTAAAAATACTTCAAATCTACATCATAATTTGTTTGCAATTTTCCACTAAACACACTAAAAATTCTATGGTGATCTGACTTACAGTTTCACAACAATGGCAAAACAAATGGACCCATCCAATGATATTGCACTAATACAGGGGCTCCGCTCCACACACAACTATGTTATTCCGACAGGAAAGTACATTCTGCGCACACATCATTCCAAATTTTATTCCCTGTACTTTACTATGGGTGCATCAGCTCAACAACTGTGCACGGTCAGTTAGTAGAATCTCAAACATTTTGAATGCGTGTCAGCAGAATCAATTCCAATTGGAAAGATTGACTAAGGTTTATTGAGCTTCGTAATTTTCTGCTTCCGAAAAGTATGAGATCACTGCGCATTTTCATGAATTTCTTGTTTGATTGCCTGCAATTGTTGGCATACTAACCTCATGACTCAATTTTGATCAAATTACCATCAAATCTAAAACACTGGATTGCCAATAAAATATTTTGGGGAAATATCACCATTTTGAAGAGGTCTAAATAGATTTCTACAACCATTCCAGCTCCAACATGAGCACCAATTTACTTTGTGGAACAGAAACGTTGACTGGTCGCTAATACGGACCAGTTGTTAACCCTAAAAATAAAATTACTGTCTACTACTAGACTAGAGTCTAGAGTATAGACAGTCTAGATCAGAAGACTAGGAGACTAGTTCTAGACCTAGATCTATTCTAGATAAGAATTCAAAAAAATTTAGACTGTTCTCAGAATACCACCTCTACTACTTACTGCGACCAGCCCGCTCACGCAGTGAGCGGGATCGCGGGAGCAGTCCCGGGGCTACTCTACTACCAGACTTTTCTTACTGTTTCTACTGACTACTACTTCTAGGTTACTAGTATATCACCGCCCTACTAATTAACGTTTAATGCCTATCAAAAAGTAAAACATTCTGTTTTTTCTAACCTCGGCTCGGAGCAAGGTAATTTAGCGGAGCGGCGCTGCGCGCTGCTGGGCTACGCCGGTCCGGACCGCCGGGCGTATATCGTTGTCGCCCTACCCAGGGCCTCGCCAGCCGCAGTTACTTACTAACGTTAGTTTTGTTCGAAATAACTATCACGTTAGATATCAACACATTTTCATTAACTCATATGCACAACAATAGGTGATGTTAGAATTACCTGACTTAACTGGCTCAGTTTCTGGGACATTTCTTCTCATTTATCTTCTCCAACACAACAGCAGCAGATAAGATTTGTGCTTTCAATTTTGAGTTTCGAGCGTTGCTGCTGTTCTCCAGGTGATGGCGCTCTTCAAACAAAGTCACACCACTGAACTATTCAAAACGAACCTAAAAAGAAACTGAACTAAAACTTAAAAAAAAAAACTTAAAAGAAAAGAAAAGTTCAGTTCAGTGAGTCACACAAACATACTATACTAAATTCATTGTTGATGATTTCATTAAGTATCTTAGAATTTTGATCCCAGTCTTTGCGGGAAAAGGATCATAACTTGACTAGGTGTGGTAGGCCTATTTGGGGAAGACATTTTTTGTGACGCGGGATGAGATAGGAAATTGTGCCATAATTTGGTCATAATGGCCGGATTACAAACGCTCCATTACCAGTTTGACATTAATTATAGGATTGGTGTTTGTAAGAGTAGGTCTTCACATAATACGTAGCAATGCTTTTGCAATAATAGGAATTCGTGGGAAGTATTAAAATCGAATCGCTAAAAGTTAGTATAATTTTTCAATTTACTTTGTTTCTCCTTTATGTATCCGCATAGACCCATAAATTGCATCTAAATCATTCTTCTTCAATGCGTTTTTGAATCACTCTCTAATGATTGCCATATTTGGTCCAAATTTGCCCTTAGAGTCATACACTTTCTATCCGCAAATATATAACCAAATAAGTCGGATTTTTACGGCGTGTTTATTGAAATTTGTGAACAAATCACAATGTTAAGTTTTGAAATATTGTTTTGAAAATGAGAAGAGCAAAGTCTAAACTGCGTGGTTGTGAATTAAAGAGTTACTAAATTAGAAAAATAAGTTCCCACTGAAATGTAAAATTATCCGCTAAAAATGAATTTCACATTTGTTTGCCGCAATTAAGTCTCATTTTGACGAAAGTTTGAAAAAAGCGCACGCCTCCAGTGACGTCAGAGAAGTCAAAATGCCATAGATTGTACGGAAGTCAACAATAGATTATTTTCGTAATGTATTCACAACTCCCCCCCCCCCCCCCCCCCTAACTGCGTAATAACGCGTTACTGCATTCACCTGAATCTTGTCATTCAGATTCAATGGGTGAAATGCACTTTTAATATATTAGTTGTTGCTACTCGGACAAACCTCGGACAAGATTTGGGGTTCCCATTGGTAACACATTGTTTGAACGGCGTGAATAAAATATTTTATTCACGCGTTTATGGCATTTTGACTTCTCTGACGTCACTGGAGGCGTGCGTGTTTTTTTTTTTCAAATTTTCGTCGAAATGAGACTTTATTGCGGCAAACGAATGTGAAATTCGTTTTTAATGGATAATTTTAGATAGACAAGTGGGAACATATTTTTCTAATTTAGTAACCCTTTAAATAGGGTAAATGTGACCAATGACCTAGCATCTATGGACTGCGCTCGTATAAACTGTCTTTGATCTATGATGACCGCCGGTGTTTTGAACAATTAGTGTATTTCTAATTAGGCAGTGCTTCCTTTGAATGACAATAGAAAACAAGAAGGATGAAGGTGGGTAAATGATATGGGAGATTATGTAATCAAGAACGTTCAACAAAAGAGCCAGATGTGAGGATGGAATGAATGAGTACATCTAAATAGGAAAGGAATAAAGGTGATCTGAGAATAAGCTTATTGACCAATAAGATGAATACGAACATAAGAACCTATTGTTCAATTGAATTGAAAACAAACTGAACTGATTTTTTTTTTGTGGGGGGGGGGGGGGGCTACCCCCTCCCTGCTCCTTGGCATTTGTGTACCTCAATGGTCCCTATTACCTCAGGACGATTCCTATCTAGTTTGGTTAAAATCCAGTTATTTACTTTTGAGAAAATGTCCAAAAATGCCCACAGGGGGCGTGTCGGTTTTTGTTTTGGTTTCTGGATACTTCTGGATGCAATTTGGGGAAATTGCTAATTTCATTCGGGTTATACTGACATATCTGTGCATCTTTTTGAGGCTTTCTATGTATTTTGATCCGTCTACACCTTTAAATTTCCCGCCATCCGTCGGACCCGCCTGTTTCAATCAAGGAAACTGGTCATGTGTGACCATGGGCCTAGCATGGATGGACTGCGCTCGCGTAAGACTTATTTTGATCTATGATGACCGCTGCCTCATAAAAATTCAAGACATTCAGGTATTTTAAACAATAAGCTGTATTTTTAATTAGGCAGTGCTTCCTCTGAATAACAAAAGAAAAGAAGAAGGATGAAGGTGGGTAAATGATATAGGTGATTATGTAATAAAGAATGTTCAACAAAATAGCCAGATGTGAGGATGAAATGAATGGGGATAAATAAAGGTGATTAGAGAAGAAGGGTATATGACCAATAAGATGAATACGAACATAAGAACCTATTTGAATTGAATTGAATACAAACTGAACTGAATTCCAAACAGAACTGAACCAATGCAAATGAATTCTCAACAAAGTGACATTCCTTCACTTAAAGACTTTCAATTTGATTCAAGATGCAACTTAATATTTTTTTTTTTTCAAAAGTGTCCAAAGTTGTATTTAACAACCATAACAAGCATAAGTCTGATATGTTCTCCTTCCCTCCCCCACTCTCGATCCTTTTGATTCCCCCTTTTGAAGACGGGGGAATCAAGCAATATCATGCCTTTTCATCAAGTCATTTACATTCAGGAATTCGTTGTGAGTGGTCGCTCGGGTCGGGGTTTATATGAAAGACAACCATGGCTAAGCTCGAGTAACTGCCATCATCCATTAATAATACATGAAGCTATTGGCAGAAAATAATTTGTGGGCTGACATGTGTGCGGCACAATGCCCATTGTTGTGTTCTGAATACACCGTTTTCGTAATATTCACAACTTTCCCCCTAACTGCGTAGTAACGCGTTATTGCAGTCACCTGTATCTGGTCATTCAATAGATGGAATGCACTTTGAATCTATTAAAATAAATATTGCTTAAAGGGCCCCTGTCATCAAAATATATGTTGACTTCTATTGATGCAACTTAATATGTATATAACAAAATCACTAACTGTTCATTGGAAATATGTGTCCTATATCTTAAAATAATTTTTCTATATTTTTTCTCAGCTTTGATAAGCCCCGCCTCCAAAATATCCTCCTACTCAAGATTCCCCCTGTGACATCATCAAAGGTAGAAATTAGCAGGATAATAGACATAATTTATGCACAAAATAAACATTGAAATGACTACCTGCAAGTGCTTATAATAGCAGATTTCTGACATGAGGAAACGATTATTCCCACATGAAAGGTTGTTAGATGGTATTGTGTGAAGACATGTACTGCTTTTGTGGGCAGGTGGAGGTAGTCATTGTAATGTTTAATTTGTGCATAAATCATGTCTATTATCCTGCTAATTTCTACCTTTGATGATGTCACAGGGGGAATCTTGAGTTGGAGGATATTTTGTAGGCGGGGCTTATCAGTGCTGAGAAAAAATAAAGAAAAATTATTTTAAAATATAGGACACATATTTCCATTAAACGGTTAGTGATTTTGTTATGTACATATTATGTTGCATCAACATAAGTCGACATTCATTTTGATGACAGGGGACCTTTAAGCTTTGGGGTTCCATTAGTAACGTTTTGTTTGAAGGACGTGAATAAAATTTGCATAGTAAGAGAATGGTCTATTAAGTATCTGATACACACAAATTTAAAGCCCCAAATTTGTCCTAAAGTGAAAATATCATTACCAGTAGAGTCTACTGGTCTGAAGACTGCAAAAGAAGATGAACTGCAAAATCAAACCAGTAGAAACCAGCAGAACCCACTATAGAGTCTATAATGGTATTGAAGACCAGCAGAAACCAGTAGAAACCAGTGAGATCTAATGGTTGAAAGGGAATGTGAAAAATACAAAGTCAAACCAGTAGAAACCATTAGAGACTAGTGAAATCTAAACAAATAGAAACCAGTGAGACCTAATGGTTTGAAAAGGAGCGTGAAAAAATCAAAGTCAAACCAGTAGAAACCAATATAGAAACAAGTGAGATATAATGGTTTGAAAAGGAGTGTGAAAAATACAAAGTCAAACGAGTAGAAACCATTTATAGAGACCGGTGAATTCTACTGGTATTAGGGACCAGTAGAAACCAATAGAAACCGATAGAAACCAGTGAGACCTCATGATAAGCATCCACGAGTCACAAATTTGTACCTTTAGATAGATAACGTACACATAACCATTTAAAAGGAATATTGAAGTCTATACCAATACATGATTTGAAATTTAAACATAAAATAGTGCATGTCACCTACTTAAGTGAAGGCAATATTGATAAAAGCAACAAAAAATGATCTTCTTATGTAAGTTGTACTAACTAATATCTTATGAACCGTATAACCGTACTACTATATTATATAATGAAAGTGTGTGAAGGTTAGAGTAGAATATAGGATAGCATTAAGTAAGACCATTAAGGAATATGCCATGATTTGGATTATCGTAAGATAAATGTAAATCAAGAGATAAACGTTGGTTTAAAATTTTGATTCCTACTGGTCTCCTAATGGTTCAGTAGGTATTCTATTGGTATTCTACAGATCTTCTATTGGATCCAGTAGAGATTCTTACTGGTTTCTACTTGTATACTGGTATTTTTTATAACGGTTTAGGAATTGTGAATTAGGAATTAAATATAACCATTTAGGAATATGCCATGATTTGGATTATCGTAAGATAAATGTAAATCAATAGATAAACGTTGGTTTAAAATTTTGATTCCTACTGGTCTCCTAATGGTTCAGTAGGTATTCTATTGGTATTCTACAGATCTTCTATTGGACCCAGTAGAGATTCTTACTGGTTTCTACTTGTATGCTACTGGTATTTGTTATAACGGAGACTGGCACGACAGTCGAGACTGGCACGACAGTCGAGACTGGCACGACAGTCGAGACTGGCACGACAGTCGAGACTGGCACGACAGTCGAGACTGGCACGACAGTCGAGACTGGCACGACAGTCGAGACTGGCACGACAGTCGAGACTGGCACGACAGTCGAGACTGGCACGACAGTCGAGACTGGCACGACAGTCGAGACTGGCACGACAGTCGAGACTGGCACGACAGTCGAGACTGGCACGACAGTCGAGACTGGCACGACAGTCGAGACTGGCACGACTAGGAGAAAGTCTTAATCTCCACCCTCTCACGGCCTTTCCGTGGGCAGAACCACCGTCCACTATAACATCCAGAATGCAAATGACTTCATAAGAAAGCGTAAATAGCAAGAACCTACGCTAGCCTGAATACATTTCTTGACCACGTTTCTTTTAAATTTCAGTCAAGAATCCTACTGTAGAGGGTATTTTGTTCTTTTAAGTTGTCGTTTGTTTAGTTTATCTTTAGTCGTGTTTGGCATGTACGTAGTTCAATGAAGTTGGTATTTTCATTCAGTTCTGTTTGGAATTATGTTCGTATTCGTATTCATCTTATCAGTCATTATCCTACTTCTCTCATCACCTTCATTCCTTTCCTAATATTGTTCTTATTCATTCCATCCTCACACCTGGCTCTTTTGTTGAACATTCTTGATTACATAATCACTCAGATCATTTACCCATCATCATCCTTCTTGCTTTCATTGGTTGATTTGTTTAATAGGGTTCCTACATTTTGTTGGCCTGCTCCATTCCTCTTATTTATATTGGTTCTTTTTTTTACTTCATTTGAATATGAAAATGTTCTTTATGTTAATCATGTTCATGCGAGAAACTCTTGCTGTGAGCAAAGAGCCCCAGAATAAATAGGCTAAGCGCACATCAAGGATTTCAGGACTTCAAATCTGCAAGACCTATTTTTTGTGTTCCATCATGTAGTTCAGATGAATGTAAAACTATACGGCCAAAAATCTTGAAATCTACTGCTAACTGGGCATGAAATGGTACGCATATTACACCTAGTAATAGTAATAACAGCGTGATCCATCCTGTAGATGAATGAAAAGAAAAATCTTGGAACAAAATAGATTTGAACATGCAATCTTCCGTACAGGGCATTTCATTCATTTACAGGATGGTGCATTGCAATTACTTTAGAAAGCCCTTTCACTCAAGTATGCGGTCAGGGTGGCTGTATTGGAAAAACAGCCTGGAAATAATATAAATAATATTTCTTTGATGGGGAATGGGTAAGATGGATGAGAATAATGATGGTCGATGTAATAGGTATAGGAAGACAAGGTTGGGACAGAGGTGGAACCATCTAGATAAATGGGAATGAATGGTGGAAGCAGCAATTAAGGGGAATTCAAGTGAAGACGTCAAATGAAAGGCGACAGAGGGAGAAAACAAATCCGATGAGAGATGAAGGAAGATAATATAAAGAAAATGCGTCAAATGAGAGGGGGGGGGGTGGGGAGATGTGGGGAGAAGAAAGTGTAGTAAAAAGAGGAGAGGAGAGGAGAGAGAGAGAGAGAGAGAGAGAGAGAGAGAGAGAGAGAGAGAGAGAATTAAGGAAAAGGGGGAGAGAATAGAGAAAGAGAGGGAAAAGAGGGAGAGAGAGAGAGAGAGAGAGAGAGAGAGAGAGAGAGAGAGAGAGAGAGAAAGACAGACAGAGAGAGACGGAAAAGCCAAGCGAGAGATGGAAGAGGGAGGTATGGGAGAGAGAGAGAGAGAGAGAGAGAGAGAGAGAGAGAGGAGAGAAAGGGGACATGGTAGTGAAATTGCTTTTAAATATACATACAGTATATATATCCCGGGATATATCCCATTTTTACAACCTTAGGCCCTCTTTTCCGAGGTGACTTTTTTCAGGTTTGTGGTTAAAATAAAGCCATGTACCTTTGAGAAAAAGTAAATGATAAATGGAATTTTCCCCCTGGTGCCATTTGGGGCGCCACCCCACCCCGCCCCTTGCTACTTGTGTACCACCATTTTAAGAACTTAAGGTCCTTATTACCCACGGATCATTCCTATCAAGTTTGGTTAAAATCCTGTTATTTTTTTGTTGGGGGAGGTGGGGGGGGGGGATACCCCCTCCCGGCTCCTTGCCATTTGTTTCCCCCCCATTCTAACAACTTAAGGTCCCCATACCTAAGGATGGTTCCAGTTATTTATTCTTTAGAAAAAGTATTAGAGAAATAAAAGAAAGTTTCCCCCTGGGGCGTTTTGGGGGCTACCCCCCCCCCCTTCCCCAGCCCCTTGCCACTTGTGTGCCCCAATTTAACAGCTAATGGTCCATGTTACCTCAGGATGATTCCTATCTAGTTGCCGGGTTAAAATCTAGTTATTTATTCTTGAGAAAATGTCCAAAAATAAGACCACACATTTGAACAATTAAGGTAGGTACTATATTGCCAAAGGATGATTCCTATCAATGTTTTTCTCAAGTCCGGTCGTGCGTTTTCGAAAAGAAGTATAAATAACATATTTTTAAGGGCCCGCGGCCCTGGTCCACTTTGAGGGCTGCCCCAAGGTGCCCCTGAAAATATTTTGAGATGCGCCATTACATCTAATAAAGTTCCAAATATGATTTTGAACATGTGTGCCAAATTTGGTGATTGTATACAAAAGTGCACAATTATTCACCTCATCCACCCCACTTATGAAGCTGGGTGAGTACACAGATGTGAGTGGATGGATGGGGGGGGGGGGGGGGGGAGGAGTGATGATTGAGCTCGCGATCTTTGTTATTGTGCCACGCCCACTTCTTGACAGGCCCATCTGTTTTTTATATTTTAAAGTCAGTGTCGTCAATTGATTTTCACATCACAGCAAAAAAAAAAAAGAAAGAAAAAGAAGACGGTGAATCCATTGTGATCTAGTTGGTACGTACATCACAATCCACTGTGCAAGATCAAGTTTTATTGAAGTGCGGCGCAGCAATCAATCGAACAGCTGGTACTTCGCTACTTTGACTTTGTAATTAGTAGTTAGTACTACAATCTGTGCTCCATCGAGCTGAGGTGAGGTGTGAACTGAATAACGCTTTGGCCTGAGCTGACGTAAGTCTACTCACGTTTTTAACTATTCCAAATGGGTTGTCGACTCGTAGAGCTGTCAGAATATGCACTCACACTTAATTACAAAAGGCTACATAATGTGATTATATGATAGTGATTTTCTACTGTCGTTGTGTATGTTTATTCAAGAGCTATCCTAATTTTATCCTGTGCTGCGTTTTATCCTGAATTGTGTGCCCGTGTACCGATATCTGTGCAGGGTAGTGTAATTATTATAGCATACGCGCAAGTCTTACCATGAACAGACGGATACCTAAACAATTGTAACTAAATCTACTCTAGAGTGTAGTGTTGTGTCTTTCACTGTCCAAAAGAATGTATCATTTGTTTATTAAACTAAAATGTGAAGTACCTGAGTGAATAATATGTTGACAGTGACAACATTTCACAATCAATGCAGTCAAAGCCAAAGAAAATCAAACTGACAAACGTGAAACAGGTGTCCTTAACACATGTTACGGTTATACTTTTGATATTTGTCTCTATGTGTTTTACAGGATTTGAAGGGTTACACAAGGGTTTGCTGGTCTACAGGCCTACTGTTTTACTCTGATCACATGAAGCTGGTGTCGTGTTTGAAGTGCAGTATGGAGCAAATCAGGCTTTTTGAGAAGGCATCACACATCGATGGTTATTTTAAGTTCAGGCCCACCTATCCCCCAGAACTCTTCCAGAGGATAATATCCTATCTCAATAAAAAGGTAATTTTTTTTTTACTATCCACTAATTGCCATGAAAGATATTGATAGGATTTTGTAATTTTGTAAAATATTTTATTCAGCAATCTCACTGTAAATCTATGCAACCTAGCAACCTTGGTAAAAACTTCTGTTATTGTAATTCTTGATTTGTTTCACTTAAAAATTTATAGAGGAAGCAATTATCAACCTTCATTGATGAGGTAGTACATTTACAAGAACCATTACTTCATGAGGACGAGTTATTTGTATTGACATTTATAAAATTTAGACTACTGCTCAAAGGAATTGGCATAGGGAAAGGGAAAGGGAAGAAAGGGGAGGAGCCATAGATTTAAACCGCAGTATATTTTGTCCAGTTTAGCATGAAACACGATGCTTCAGCCTAAAGAGCATCATGTTTCATGCTGAACCAGACAAAATATACTGCGGTTTAAATCTGCGGCTCCTTCCCTATCTTCCCTCTCCCTTTCCCTATGCCAATTCCTTTGAGCTGGAGTGTAGGTTTGAAATGACTTTACTGTGTAGAATTGTTATTGTTCGTATGTACCATGCGTCAACAAGACAACACCCAAAGCCTCATTTTCCCACCTTCAATTTAGAGAGCAAACTTACAACGCCAGTACTTATTACTTAAACACAAATAACTTCTTTGTAATATATCTGATTATTTTCATACTTTTGGTAATATGTTTCTTTAATTTGTATGACGCTTATTCAAGTCAACATATCAAAGGTGTGTAACTCTCATTTAAAGGGAAAGTCCACCTTCTTTTGAGGTGGTTTAATAAAAACAGCAACATGGGAGAAACAAATTTAGTGAAGGTTTGACAAAAATCCATCAAAGGATGACAAAGTTGAGAATTGTTAAATTCTCAATTCTTAATTTTGTGACGTCACTTGCAAGTTTCTCTGCTATAAGTTGTTTCCATTGAATATCTTTTTACAGAAGCCCCCTCCCCACCAACTGGCCGTGGATGTAGGCTGTGGGTCGGGCCAGAGCACATATGGCATCAGCGCAGACTTCCAGCGAGTCATTGGGTATGATGTGAGTGACGCGCAGGTCGAGGCAGCCACCAAGGCAAATACAATAACGAATGTGGAGTTCAAGTAAGTACATCATTATATAAACAAAAGATGATTCTACCTTTGAACATGAATGGAGCACAGGGGTGGTATACTAAAAAGGAACATAAGTTTTGACTTAAATCCTGTACAATCTTTACCTGTGATTGGTCGATTGGTACAGATCTTAGTCTCATACATAGTACACTAGACTGAAAGGAGACAGGACTGCAAAAAAAAAATTATGGTGTTGCTGCGCAGGGCATTATGTGACAACTTTCCCATATATGGGGTATAGAACATTCATGCTACTTAATTGATTATGCCTGTGTTTATCTGGGCCTCATCCATAAAACTTACCATTAATGGCAACTTCCCTTCAAATGCAAGTTTTCCATTGAATTTGCCCATTGTCACAAAGTTACCATCAATGGTAAGTTTTATGCCATAGGGCCAAGACAATGATATGATGTGGTTATTGATTCAATTTCAGACTTTCACCTGCCGAGACGTTACCTCTCGATGACAACTCAGTGGACCTCATTACGTGCGCTCAAGCAGCCCATTGGCTTGACTTTGAGGCATTCTGTAAGGAGGCCAAAAGAGTCTTGAAGCCAAATGGATGTCTGGCTATATTTGGCTACGGTGTTCCTTGGCTTGACCATAAAGACGAGAACATCAAGGCAAAACTTGCCCAGGACTTTGATCAGGTTTGTGACTAGAGACAAACATTTCATAAGGTACCAAACCTTGTTTCCCTGTCAGAAAGTGGTACATTTATTTCCTCTGTTGGTCACTAGCAACCGAAGGATGAATTTATTACTTGCTAAAGCTTGTCCACATCTTAGTTACATTGAATAATTGAAATCACTCACTGTTGTGATTCTGTGACAAATATCAATAATTTTGTGAGAGCACCTAATGATTCATTTGTGCCCCATAAAATTAGTCTACATGTATAACAGTGTCAGTAGTACCACTGTTCATAATATAGAATGAGTAAACATATGTTTTATTTGTGCTTGTTGTTTTATACTTTTAGATTTGTTTTTGTAGTACTCAGAGTTTGTTCTCATAGTCATAAATATCTATGCAATATTAATAACAGTTATCTTTGATAATGGTCTGATAAAATATTGTTTACAATTGAATTGTTGCATACATTTTTATTTCAGATCTATAACAGCGATCTTGGTTCATTCTGGAATGCGAGAAGAAGGCATATTGATCAGAAGTATGCTGAGTTGCCACTGCCATTTCCTGACTTCATAAGGTAGTTTATGGGGTTAATAAAATCTCTTTAGAAGAGAAAATTTGACCTGCTCCTAGTGATAACCATTGCCTGCTCCATTTTTGTCTCGCCCACCGGAGGTGAAGGCGAGACTAAGGGATCCAAATGGCGTCCGTCCGTCGTCCGTCCGTCGTCCGTCCGTCGTCCGTCCGTCGTCCGTCGTCCGTCGTCCGTCGTCCGTCGTCCGTCACAAATGTTAAAGTTTACCTGCAAGACTCTCTTATGATCCATAACTTCACATGGGTTGCTTGGATTACAACCTAACTTGGGTCATAGATGCACTGGGGGTACCTTCATGTTATGGTGGCGTTGGAGGTCACAGGATAAGGTCAAAGGTCATTTGAGGTCATACGTTAAAGTTTACCTGCAAGACTCTCTTTTGACAAATAACTTCACATAGGTTGCTTGGATTACAACCTAACTTGGGTCATAGATGCACTGGGGGTACCTTCATGTTATGGTGCTGTTGGAGGTCACAGGATAAGGTCAAAGGTCATTTGAGGTCATACGTTAAAGTTTACCTGCAAGACTCTCTTTTGACAAATAACTTCACATGGGTTGCTTGGATTACAACCTAACTTGGGTCATAGATGCACTGGGGGTACCTACATGTTATGGTGCTGTTGGAGGTCACAGGATAAGGTCAAAGGTCATTTGAGGTCATACGTTAAAGTTTACCTGCAAGACTCTCTTTTGACAAATAACTTCACATAGGTTGCTTGGATTACAACCTAACTTGGGTCATAGATGCACTGGGGGTACCTTCATGTTATGGTGGCGTTGGAGGTCACAGGATAAGGTCAAAGGTCATTTGAGGTCATACGTTAAAGTTTACTTGCAAGACTCTCTTATCACACATAACTCATCACATGTTGCTACAATGGCAATCAAACTTGGATGATGGATGCACTGGGGGCACTTGCATGTTATTGTGCTGTAAGAGGTCACATGATACGGTCAAAGGTCATTTGAGGTCATACATTAAAGTTTACTTGCAAGACTCTTGGTGAAGGCTTCCTAACTTGTGCACAGAATTGTGTGAGCATGTGTGAGCATTACTGATGTAGATTTAGGCAAACATTACTCATGCACATTTATGCAAATTTATTCAAAGTCACTATTTTGCACCTGATGTTGATGTTGTCTGTTTAAAGTTGCTTATTTGTTTGTTTCAGTTTTCTTTTGCGTAGCAACGGAGATCGCGATATTTCTGGTTATTTTCGCAAGTGGGCGAGACACAATATTGCTAATGCCTTGTTATAAATGAAAAATGATAGATGATATGTCCCTAATTAATATATTCCAGTTCGTTGATTGGTTTAAAGGGTGTCACATGACCACAAATAGATTAACTATTTGGAGGAGGAGAGTTCAGAGGGAAGAAAAATACTATTTTGTGACGTCAGAGGGAAAAAAAGTAATACATCGTATCGTGACGTCATGTCAAAAAGTCGCCCTTTTACCTCTGTCTCGATATTAATTCATTTAGGGTAAATGCGCAACACAAAAAATCTACGCGAAACATTTTTTTCCAGCTGCTTTTTGGGGTTTTAACAGAAAATAATTGGGCACGCTGCGGGAACTCCTGCGGTGTTGCGGACGAGGCACAACTTGAATTTCTGTTGGTTTGCTCAAGCCGCAGGAAATAACAAAACATCTGAATCGGTCCATGATAACAATTAAATTAATGAACAAAGAATATATTAATGAAGGATATAAAACAAATAATTCATAATCTTTATTCGGGATCTTTGTGGAATCTATTGGTCCCCTCGGTGAAGTGGAGGGCGTGCGGTACCATTTTCCCTCAACCTGCAGTCTAGGGAAAATAGTACTGCACGCCCTCCACTTAACCTCGGTGCAAATAGATTCCACAAGATCCCTCGTGATCAGAAATAGTTGTATAATAATGATAATATATAACACTTATATAGCACTTAATACAGCATTTCTTAGTGCTTTAGAGAGAGAGAGTGATAGAGAGAGAGAGAGAGAGGGGGGGGGGGAAAGAAAAAGAAAAAGAAGTCAGAAAAAATCTTGGAACCAGCAGGGTTCAAACCTTGAAAATTGAACACCTGCGGTCCTGCGCTGAGGTGCACACCAGAGTACATAGTGGTCTTGGGTCTCTAGGCTATAGGTTTCGGACGACCAGCCCAGAACCTCAAAATCTAGCGATCCCTTTAATTTGGGAGGGGATTTCAGTATCTTCTTCCGTTTTCTTTGTTTTTAATTTCTTGACCTGCAAAAGGGACACCCTACCTGTAACCTATTGATCTTGTGACTCATCCTATTTTCTTCAACCTTTCTTCCACTATTTTGCTGACCTTCCTGCTTTCATTTGATTAGCAGATTTGGAGGGTGTTTATTCCCCTTTAATATTTTGATCTTCTTTATCAGAGATGACTCGTTTGAGATGCGGAATAACTGGCCAGTGAGTCACATGATTGGCTATTTGGGTACCTGGTCCGCCTACCAGAAGTATCTAGTAACCAACCCAATGGGACACGTCTTACTTGAAGACTTCCAGAAGAAGTAAGTTCATCTTAAAGGGATAGTTCACGCTGGAGATAGGTTGGTTTCAGTAAAAGCAGAAACATAAAAGAAACATATCAGTGAAAGTATGACGAAATTCGGTTAAAGAAAAAGAAAATATGGAAGATGTTTATCATCGTGGTAGTAGTATCGTTAAAGGAGTTGATCTGTTGTCTCACGATATGGCAAACTGGAAATTGCGATGTTTCAACTGCTGCTGGTAATCTTTGTCAGGCAATGTGGACAATCGTCGCTGTGTGCGTCTTTTATAGCGTAAGCCGCATGCTGAAGGTCCGAAGGTAGCTCTGAGAAGGTAGTGAAAGTACATTCCACCATGTGCTTCTATTGTTGGTATGGGCACGCTGTAAAATAACACACCTACACAGCTTCATGATCAAATCCCTAGTTGTTCTTGATTCAGTGGAGTATCCGACTATGATGTAACTATGAACTGGCTCATTGAAACAAAAATAATTTCAAGGTGAACTATCCCTTCACCAATTATGTATGGAGGGGCTGGCTCGCTATTTGTGAGTACATTGTATTTCAGAATTATATCATGGATGATATTCTGAAAACAAACTTCAGTTTCGACTTAAGTTATGTACAATCTTTTGTCATTGGCATATAGGCAGTTTTTGACTGTCATTTTTTAGAATACCAACTGATAAAAATTAGCGAAGAATAAAACCTCTAGAAGTAAGCATGGTAGGACAGACATTTCACTCAAAATCTACCAGAAAATATAAGTTTAGAGCAAGAATTTTATGGGAAACTGGGAACCCTTGTTTTGAGTTGCAAGCATGACTGAACAACAGACACTATTTTGACTGCAAAATCTCACTTGCACCAAGTGGCTGGATCATAGATACAACAAATTATGCAAGGATCTATAACTTATATCCATACTGGAGATCCTTTGTTTACCAGATGAAATGCAGCTCAATGTAATTTCGATATTGAAAATAAGTATGAGATATCACTGGCAGCGATATCAGCTTTTCAGCCAAATTTGTTGACCTGTATACTTCCAGTCTTGTAGTCTCGTTCACAGAGCTTTGCGTTGGTACAAAAAAACCCTCTTGTAGACAAGAAAGTTCTTAATTCTACCACAAGCATCTTATGAAACATCTTGTACAAACTCTTGCTTATAGTATAGTACTGTAGTGAATAAAGGACAAATTTCTGTGGGGAAAGTGGGTTGCCGGCCAAGTATTGAAGGTAGTGTGATCGTTTGCTCTGAACTATTAATATAACCGGAAGTGCCCAGTTCACCACTTTACAAACCCCTAATCCGAAAAGTGTTCCAGCACCACGCGATAGTTTATAGTTATTTGGAATGTTGAGAATTTGTGTGCATTTATGATGACATAATTCACAAGTGGCACGTTAAGATTTAAGTGTCACCTCATCGTATTCCTCTTTCCTTGACTCTCCTCTAGGTTGCTTGCAGCAGTCGCCACCCCTGATGCCTCACCATCTGACACTATGCTTGAGGTCGTCGCCCCAGTTTTTCTCCTCTTGGGCAGAAATTCAGAGATATCATAGACCCATTTAAAATGATTGATGAATTAATAGCCAACTCTTTTCGCTGCAAAGTTACAGAAATTCAGTCTAAGTGAAATGCGTATTCAGTACTAACTCTGCAGAGAATTAGAGATCTATACAATATGAAGTGGTCCTTCAAAATGCATACAAATTTATGGTTTGCTGAGCAAGGGTGCCACTTAGAGACAACAGGGTATAATTTGAATGCCCATCTTAAAATGCAAAGTGGAAACTTTCATTTGCCAATTTATGAATTGCATATTTCCATGCTTGCTTCATATGTATGTAGTATCTCAACTTGCCAAATATGCTCATTTTTTCTCACAATATAAAGATGGTGATTTGAATTATGATTGCTAATTTCTTGTAAATGCTGATGTACTGCAATGATGTTACATCTCAGCAAAATTGTGTTTGTAACTTCTTTCTCTCAGTGGGAATATTGTTCATAAATAAATTATCAATGTTTTTTATATTGTATGCAATAATCATGGAAGCCAGAATAGGTAACTGTGTTTGTCTCGGGGATTACCATACTAAAGACTATATTATATTGCAGATACCCTTTTATCATTGTTCTTGTCTAGACTTGTCATTTACGCCAATTTAACAACAGCTTGTAGATATGATGTGAATGTGCTTTAATCCTCTGGCCACCCAGCTGTACACATGTTTGCAAATATGCAACTTCTACTGAAGTTCAAACTGAATTACTAGGTCAGAAAATGAAGGAGAATTTTCCAATCTATTAAACTATGAAATACTGATTGTGTACATAATGTATTGAACTGAACTTCAAATGTATTGACTTTCTCATATGTTACCTTTATCTGCTCATATTGTACATGTAGTGTGATTTTTATATCAAAAAAGACTCTACATATACATGTAGTATTATTATTAAGGTTATAACACTTGTCTTGCATGAGTGCATTAATAAGCATGAGTAATTTAGATATAAAGTAGATGAATATTATGCATTCTTACCATTTCCTTTGAGCACTTGATGTTTTGAAATTGATGTTGATGAGATTAAGTTGATACTCTAAGACTGACTGCCCAATTTACTTACTGAAATGCAAATGTCTTCCCTATAGCACCTTTATTGTTTCAATAGCACAAATATAAATGCTATGGGACATCTTTCATTGCTAATTATAACCAACTTGGTTACAAGAAACACACACACACACACACACACACACACACACACGCACACACACACACACACACACACACACACACACACACACACACAAGATATATACATGTATACAGGTACAGTATATCAAATTATGTTTTTGTTAATTGAAAATGTGGAAAGTATTGTTACATTTGATAAAAGATGTACACTAAAGTTGCAATTCATGCCAAAATGAAACCGGACTTACAATTCATAAGTAAGTCTACCAGATACAATGGATTCAGTTCTGTTTGTGCTCAAATCATGCAAATTTCATAATTATGTGCAAAATGTCAATGCAGGGCCCCTTGTAGAACAATGTTACCCATAAATGGGCTACATTGGGTAAAAAATACTGATTAATAAATAGAATGAATACACCTTATGATGGAGAAAGTCACGATAGTCATGGAGCTTGAGGTGAAAAGTAATTGTTTACACTAAAGTACAGTGGGGCTAGCATATATCATCATTTGTCTGATATGGCACATTTAACGCAACAATGTAGCCTTTACTATCGTGCGTTGAGAATGTATTCAGATTATATTTCGATCCAGCGTTGCTGAATGTGATTGTGTATTCAGACTTCTGCATAAAATTTTACAGAGAAATATCTTTCCAATGACAAAATACTGCGTTTGTCTCATGTTTTGATAAGCATGTTTGAAAAAAAAAGGAATGATATGAATTGTGTTTGTTTCATGTTGGCATTTAGAATACGATGTAAGCCACATGCACCAAAACAATAGTACATGTACAAGGGGAAGGGAAAGTCGGAAGATTCAAACTGAAGTAGAATATATATGCAAGAGGGATCGGGAAAAGAGACGGAAAAGCCAAGCGAGAGATGGAAGAGGGAGGTATGGGAGATAGAGAGAGAGGGGGTAGGGAGAAGTGAGAAATATGGAAGGAAACATGTGAGAGAAACGGGGATGGATTAGATATGGAAGAGAAACAGAAACTATACAAGTTTTAAATGTTTTATAGAAATCGATGTCTGTAAAACATGCCAATTTTGGACATCAATTCATAATGTTCAGTGGCAAACTTCCTTGTCGATACAATTTATTATTGACCATAATAAACATTCTTTTCACATACTCGATAAGTGAACTGACCATGTCATGAATGCATGAAAACATAATTTTGAATTGATGAAATGATAATGATTCAATTCCAATTTTGCTATTTTTATTAGGATTCATCCAATGGATTTGGATTTCTAGTTTCTACTTTTCTGAAGTTAGTGCAACCGACCCTGATGACAAACATTGTTTTTTGTTGTGATTGGTTCAATCAAGCATAAAAACAAAGAAGGTTGGGAAAGGGGGGAGGGGAGGGGGGGGGGGGGGCAGTTAAATCCGGACCCGCCCCTGGGATTGAGATGCGACGTGAATTGAAGATACGTGTCATATTTTCTTTGGTGGAGCAACCAAAATAAAAACATATTTTTTATGTGTTAATGATAAACTTCCAACCACAATGCAACATTGGTCAATTTTTAAAAGATTTTGAATATTTCATATGCAATCAAATTATAAAGCTGAAGTACAAATATATCAAATTATACGAGTCTTAAAAATAAAAGTATGTATGTTTCATGCTATAATATACTATGTACAGTGTGTGTGTAGTTTTTCTTTTTTTTTTTTCTACCGGCAACACATTTGTGTAATAAAATAATCGACATATTCTACCACCCTAAATTCGACCACTCAGCGTGCTCCACGCGATATCGATAGCCAATCGGATTGCGAATCGTCAGATTTATTGCACCCCGGTGAGATTGCTGCATGTGACCTGCAGAAAAGGGTAAGTAAGCATCATATTTCTGTGTGTTTCTTAGATTTAGATTGCTATTTTATATTCGAAATTGGATGAGAGGTATGTTTTCAATATTTTAATGTAACTCTGCTTCTTTTTAGATGATTTTAGATTATTGAATGGACAATGATTTTGCAGGTTTGTAATTTTGTGTAGTCCCGCATGTACATATTTAGGTTTCAATTCTATGTAGAGGGGCTTTGTTCATGTTATTTGTCAAACTTGCTTGTGAAAAACTTCATTATGCAAATATGATGGATGATGGATATTGACACTGTTTTTATTGTTTCATCTTACGAGAAACTATGCTGATTTTTTTAATAAGCTGCATGATACTTGACCTGTACGATTTAAACAATTGTGAAGTGTGAAAACTTGACTGAGTCGACAGTGACTGCAGCTGCACTGGTCACTGGAACTTGGAAGTGGACTGGATTCTGGAAAGTGTGTGATTCAGTCCTTTTTGTTATGATTTACATGTAGATGTAACGTTAGATCTAACTTTATAAGTAGACCCTAGAGTCTGTATCAATTAGCAATCAACTTGTTATACTATGAGTGGTGAAATTTTCTGGCACCTGCGAATGTTTCGGCTCTGTCGGAATGTATGACTGAGTCTGAGTCAGCAGTTAGAAACTCAATGTGTACCAAGACAAATATGGCAAAACGGCCCAAAACTCCATTTATGTGCAACAAAATCATTTACCTAAATGAAAAAAAATTACTTTTTGGAATTGGGTTGTCCGTTCCATGTCGGTCTAATCTTTTCTAAATTCGCTCTAAAACTTTGTTGCTCCCTCACTTCCGGGCATGAGATATAAACAGTGCTTTACTAATGGAGTCGGCGAAAGCAGTGCCAAGAGCGTGTTTTGGTTACATATGTCTGTGCACACAATAAGCCCTCACGATATATTCTTGCTTAAGTGCAAGTATAAGAATTTAATTGCGCCATTGAAAATCATGAGGTGAAATTAGGTATAGCGCTATCTATAATTGTATTTGCAAAATTAATGATGAACTACACACATGACCTATTTGGCAATCCCGTACAATAGGGGACCAGGGTATCCCACTAATTTTATGAATTTTAACCCTTACCCTAACCCTAAACCTAATTCTGAACCTAACACTGACCCTAACCCTAACCCTAGACAAAATTTTCGCTGCTTAATTCGTCAAAAAAAAGTGACTTGTAGGTCAATTTCTGCCGACGACAATCAGTATTGCAGCATTCCTATTCGCATGCATTATATATGTGTGATACTGCCTGGTCCCCTATTGTACGGAATTGCCTCCTATTTAATAAACTATCAACTTAAAAAAACAATCAGCGCTTCCACGTCTTAAGTGAGAAATAACTCAAAGAGACTTAGATAAAGGCTATGCTCGGTGCAAATTTTCTTTTCGTATGCAAGTAGAGTTCATTTTCATCCCAGCGCAGCGAAGAGTGTTCATATACCGCAGATAAGAGTGCATTTGATTTGACTCCTGAGGATTCCACTAATCACTACACTCATCAATATGATTATGAGAAGCAATAATTGAGAAAGTTCTTTAACATTATTCAGAGTTCTGATGAATGAATGGTTGGTAAGTAGAGTGCAGTGCATGCTAAGTACATGTACCATGGTAGATCAGCACTTAGAAAAAGCTAACAATGTTGAACCTAATAATGAACCAGTTTATGTAATGGAAGTCTAATGCGACTTCATTGTAAAAGTTGAGGTATTGACAGGGTTAAGAAGATTTTTTTATTTTTTTTTTTTTTGGGGGGGGGAGGGGTGGGGGCTGTGAGGGTGTGGGGGGAAGTGGGGGGGGGGGGTGATTTGTGTTAATGACTGAATAATAGGCCATGTAATGGAGTGGAAGAGGAAGGAGCCCATTTTGAATCTTTATCACAATAGAAATGCAAGCCATTCACCCTAGTTTGACACCCAGAAAAGGAAATTAGCTTAAAGATTGTCCGTCCCTTTTGCAAGCTTAAAATTTGAAATCGTCTATCACGATCGTAAATTGAAGAAAGTGTGATTGAAGACCATATCTAAGAATATAGCATGTTGAAGCTTTCTGTATATGTAAAAAATTTCAGCCGTTAAATTTCAAACCGACTTTTTTCGTACTACGAAAAAAGTATTAGTCTTTGTTACAGTATCTATGTGGTTATTATGCGTGTGTGAAATCCTAATTTTATGAATAACTACCAAATTTTGGAGATGATTCCTTCCATAGAACAATTTTTTTCATAATGCGTTTTATAATTTAATAAACAGATTAATCAATAAAGCAGATATTTCAACACAATCTGCTAAGAGCCTGAGGTAAAAACTATTAATCAGACGTTGTTTACGTGTATTATTTGAATTTTACACTACGTATCAGTTTCAAATTGTGAATATAGAGCTTGCTAACACTTCTCTATATGTTTTGCCAATGTTTCGATGGTTTTGTGGTGATCTGAAAAAGGGACTGGCTGTCTTTAAGTACCTGTACCAATAAGGGAAAGGAAGGGGTGATACTGGTACATGTACTTATACACACTGACTAGTGACTAAGGTACCTTTTAGTTTTAATGCACTCTTTGTCTGGTTGCACCTACCACATAACTGTATGTAAGAGAGTCAGGTGAAAAGGGATAAGAATATGAGCTTGTGTGTGTGTTGGGGGGGGGGGGGGGGGGGGCTTTATTTTGTAATGCAGGTAGTGTTGGGGAGAAACCAGGAAGTTTGTCAATAGGATTTGGAGGGTTTGTTGAATGGAGAACAGTGCTTGTATACCATGGAGTTTCAAGGCTGTTACAATAATGTGGGGCAAATTGGCATGTCTGTGAGAGACTGAAAGGGACAAGCCACTTTCAAACCAGCCACCACATACATTGTTATATATATATCAGTATAATAAATTTGATATGAGATGCCTCAAATAAGAAAGCATACAGTTCCGCACAATGTGACCCCCTTTTTTCAATATCACACTTGTAGGGATTTTATTTTGAAATGGGAAAAACATTAGTGTACAACTGTATAATAATACCTCAGTCTTCAAATTGGCAATATGCTGTAATCACACTTATGCTTTCCAAATTGGCATAACTACTGCTGTAAATTGTATTTGCAAACATTTCTTATTTGAAAGGCATTGCATGTCATTTTATGTTCCTTTGTTTCTGTTAGGTGTTGCTAGCATCATCCCAAATTGTCAGTGTTTACACTAGAAGTCCAGTGTACATAGAACTAATGGTTTATTACCTAATGTGCTGGTAGAGAAATGGATTTCTGTGATAGGTGTTCCCTCATGCTCTAGAATGTTAAATGTACATGTTGAGGGTATTACATGTACTTTTCATGGTATATTGTCATTTGCTGCCATCATATTGCCTTTGGTAAGACATGTTGCCAAGTTATCAACCCATTGATTTCACAGAAGGTTTCCTGGCAAACTGTTTATGTACATTGTACAACTAGTGAATGATCTTGTGAATTTGTGATGACCAATGATAACCTTATCATATTTCTGCTCCAGCCACATAGTACTACATGTATGTAATTGTTTGAGGTGGTGTAGTAGGACTCCACAGAGTATTTGATCTGTCTGCTACCCCTTGCACAGGGTGTTACAATTTCTTTCCTTGCTTTCTTTTGCGACAGGTCCTTCTAGATTTGATATCCCAAACTAGACATCATCTGTCGCCATGAAGCTCAAAGTGATGCTCCTCTCCCTGCTCCTGCTGGGAACCCTCATGTCCGTTCGCTGCCAGGACGACGAGGAACCGGAAGATTTTGACGAGGACATGGATGATGACGAGGATATGGATGTTGAGTTGGAAGAGGAGGAAGAGGAATTGCCGGTGATCGAACAGGTGGCGTATACTGCACCAGAAGCATCGGGTCCCGTCCACCTTGCTGAACCCTTCGACAGTGCATCAGTTCTTGGTTCAAAGTGAGTAGAAATATAATTCATTTATTCTGTTTTACATTGTTTTCTGTTTATGTATGTCTATGTTTATGTTTACCTGTGTTCATATATGTTGTATTTATTTTTGCACATGAACCAGTGGAAGAGAAATGTTCGGTATAGGATAGTAAACAAGAATACTATAAACAATGCTATACTATGTTACTAGTACTAACTTTTCTTTGTATAAAGAGGAAGAAAACTTTTAGTTGATATTGAGATTTTGTTATGACAGAAGATAAATCATTCAGAGCAGCAGTTGGATGAAAGGGTGAGAAAAAATTGATACAATGAAAACTACAGTGATATTTAAATCTTACATTTTCAACTTTAGTGTATAGGAAACATTTGACAGAACGAACTGAATAACTATGTTAATTTCCTTTTTTTTTCTTTAGAAACATTTTATCCCACGTCATCCAGTGGTACATGTATGTGTCAATACAAAAGTTTATCTTCAAATAGTATTTTATTTAATTATGAATTCATGGGTCCATCACTCATCTTATTCCTCTAAAAACATTTTGGACAGCTATTGTTTAATTGAACTTACATATTGATGGACCACATTTGAAATCTCTTTCATTTTTTTCTTCAGATGGATACCCTCTAAAGCCAAGAAGGATGGAGTGGATGAAGACATTGCAAAGTACGACGGCAAGTGGTCCATCGAGGAGCCTGAAACTTCCCCTCTTGCAGGAGATATGGGACTGGTGTTGAAGGTGAGTCATGTGAGATGTAACCCTCTTTGCCTCAACAGGGAGGAATTTGGGTGTTTGTGTAGGGGGGGGGGGGGCTGGTAAGCTTCCCCTCTTTGCAGGAGATATAGGATTGATCTTACAGGTTTGTTATGTAATGTAACCATCAGGTAGGAATTTGAGTGTTTGTATAGAGGAGGGGGGTGTGGGAGAGGGAGAAGGGGCAAGCAGACCTGCCAACCAGTACGATTTTGTCGTATTTAGTACGATTTTTAGAGGTAAATACGACAGTACGATTTTCCTTTAAAAAATACGATTTTCAAAAAAAAAAAAAAAAAAAAAAATTGATTTTTTTTTTTTTTTTTTTTTTTTTTTAATTTTATTTTGTGTGTGTGTGCCATATTCAATGGCAAAATGGCCATTCTGTTTTGTAAAGTTTCCTACCAGCATCTCACATTGGCAATTTGGGAATGT
Organism: Arbacia lixula; assembly: GCA_963669155.1. Classification (NCBI taxonomy): domain Eukaryota; kingdom Metazoa; phylum Echinodermata; class Echinoidea; order Arbacioida; family Arbaciidae; genus Arbacia; species Arbacia lixula. The sequence continues at coordinate 7,076,371 of OZ022582.1, read as the reverse complement.
TCATTGGTTCATCGAACACACCAGTCCTGACAAAATCATGCATATTCAGTCAATGTGCTTCATAAAAATTGCTCGATGTAGGAACTGTAAGAGGCCGTTTTTTTTTTAATACAGCTTTTGTTGGTAAAATGCAACTTTTTTTATTAAAGATTACAGTCTTTGTAACTTGTATATTGTATACATGTGAATTACTACAAAATATAGTTCGCAATTCTTGAGATATTGTGTAGGAAAGTACACGACAGTTAAGAGTAGGATTTTTTGTCTGAAAATAGGATTTTTATGATAAAATCATAGGATTTTTGGTCAAGCGAGGTTGGCAGCTCTGGGCAAGGGGGAGAGGAGAGTGCCCTGAACCTAATTTCTCTAAAGTGGCAAGGCCTTGTACATACATGTAGTACTGATTGTTTTTTATCTCTTTCATCTTTAATAGCTTGTCTAGACTGGTGTACTAAGATCACCAGTAGAGTAATAATGTGAACTATGATAGAATGTGGAGATTAGCTCATGGTTTGCTGTGACAAAATTTCAGTACAAGTATGATAACAATGATTCCATCCAAGAGTAACGTACTTCAATGATTATTAAAGTGCTGTCTGCTCAAATCTCACATTTGATTGATCCTTATGTAATGGAATGAGCAGCTACAATCTGAAAACAAATCTCTGTTCATATGACATCATTTGTACCAGCATCAACCTGTCGTTTACTTGAAGCCTGGTCATGCTGGTAGATAGAGGAAATAAGGAAAGAGGCCACAATCGTGATAAAGATTTAAGCTGGTTGGTCATTGTCAGGCACATAATTGAGTGTGTGTGTGTGGGAGGAGGGGGGGGGGGATGACGGGGAAGAATGGATCTAAGGATGATTCCAAAGAGTGACTGTGATATTTTTCTTTTCTCTGCATTTGAAGAGAAAGGGAGATATTTATGTAAATTTCAAAAATAGATTACTATAATGACTAGATTATGATTACATTTGCAATGTTTTCCATTAACAATATTTACATTTCTTTTCTTTCTCTATCGCTTTATCATTCAGTCCAAGGCCAAACATCATGCAGTTGCTGCCAAATTGGACAGACCTTTTGTGTTTGATACAGAACCATTCATTGTCCAGTGAGTAACATTCAAGAACATGTGCTACTAATGATATCTTATGTCTGGAAAGTCGTTGCGCTACAATGTAATATTTTGTCTGGGGAGATGGTGTTATCATGCCTGTCCTGCACTAGATTTGTGTGGAGGCTACAAGTATGATGGTTTGGTGGACATGCATGCCTATACATGGGTTGATATACATATAAATATGTTTGCAATAAATGCTATGAAATAGCAAGTTTCCTAATGCAAACAGACAATTAAGGTTTGTGCCAATATTCCTTGAACTTGAAATTCGGCTTTCAAATTTGGGATTTAGGAAGAATTTGATTATTGTCAAGTACTTTAAATTTGGGTAGTTGAAATTTCATGAGCCGTTTCCCAACATTCTGGGCCAACTGGACTTTGTATGTGTTTGATTCTGACCCCTTGTTACTGTACATTGCAGGTACGAGGTTAAGTTCCAGAACGGGCAGGATTGTGGTGGTGCGTACATCAAACTTCTGACTGACGGTCCAGGCCTTGCTTTGGTGAGTTGCATACTTAAAAAAAAACATTCAGTGCCAGATAGAATAAAAAGTTGTTTATGTGTATGTGTACCTTTGTTTCTTTTGTAAAAGTATGATAGTGGAACACAAGGAGGCAAAGATAGTAATTAGATAAGATAAACAGTTACAATCTCATTCATATGGCAACTTGTAAATTGAACGACAAACAAAAATTAAAAATGTAGATAAAAAAGGGAATACTTTTTTCCAAGCCTGGCAGAAAGATGTGTGCACAAAATTTGAATATAAAGTAAAGTCTATTGATTTATAAATTTTCAGAGATATTGCAAATATGTGTGGCATTATTTGTACAAAAAAGTGGACATTGAAAAATAAAGTTATAAATGCAAAAATAATTGTTTTAATCAGATGTACATATTCTGTGTAATAATCTTATATTTTACCCTAACATCAGATTAACCATGCCTGAATATTTGTACACATTGTATTTTTTTTTCATTTTGTAAAATATTAGTGACAGTCTTTAGAGGCAAACATGTGCACTCGATACCAGCAACAAGGAAACATGAATCAATATAATTTTGAATGCCATTTTTAGCTGAGCTTGGTAAATGTCTTTTTAAACAGTGTTATAATAAATAATCAATCCACAATACTGTTGTTTTCCTCGCTCCTTTACAGGATGGTGTTCAGGACAAAACACCATATACCATCATGTTTGGCCCAGATAAATGTGGTGCAGATTCAAAGGTATGTGGCTGGGATGATTCTTGGGGGGGGGGGGGGGGGGTTTGCAGAGTTAGATGGGGGAAAGGGAGAGGAGTTTGATCAGAGATGGGTGATTTGTTATGTTTGTGCAAGGAATGTAGTGTTTCTGTTGGTATCTTATTAAGTTGTTTTAAATTAACATAAATACTTACGGATATCAATATAATGTGGTAATGTATTTGCACAACAGACTGAAATATAAGAATGAAGAATATTGAGAGTATCAGCAAAGGCAGTGTGTAAATGAATCCCTTTGTCCATGAAATACTACAGTTATAGAGCTGAATGATTGTGGTACAATTTGTTCTCATAGATGACAATTTAATTACCGGTATATATCTCTTTCTTTTTTCCAGCTTCATTTCATCTTCAGGCACAAGAACCCCAACACAGGAGAATTTGAGGTGAGATAACCATTCAATTTGATTATATTTTTAAAGCATGATGATAAATCTGTTTATCTACATCAATTCGTGAATTCAAGAAATTTGATTGGAAGAGTTATCATGTTGTACAACCAAACAAAATAACCAGATGAAGATGCCCATGATTGTAATGCTTTGTAGACTCCAAATTTTCCCTTCAAAGAAATTGTAACATATGATGAACTATCATGGTCTGAACTGAACAAAAAATGAAAACAAACTTGCTTTGTGATCAGCTGTTTTTAGTTATAGTAGCTGTATATATCTTTGCAACAACAAATAATACTTTGTCATTACCGCCTTTAAAAATTAATTATTATGTTTGTATGTGCAGGAGAAACACGCCAAGAAACCAACTGGTGCTTTCAGCCATGTCTTCACCGATAAGAAAGTGCATCTCTTCACTTTAAGTAAGTACAACTACATATTCCTTGATGAAATGCCAGCTATGGCTCCTTGAGGGAACATAATATTGTGCATCTTATTAGTACACTTGCATCTTACAGATTCTTTTAGTCATGGTGTTTACAGTGCAATAAAGACCTGTATGATTGGGTTATTTCCAATTCTTCATACATCATTTGGGGAAAAGTCCTCTCATAATGTGGCACTCAAAGACATCTAGATTTTTTTCACTCGTGTTCGCTTCCGGTCTCGAATACTAGTACACTACACTGGAAGCTGAAATGAGTGCAAACAAAATCTAAATGTGGTGCATTGGAGGATGACTGTCCATAATAGTATGGAGAATTGCATAAAATTGTGTTTCCCAAGCTATTGAACAGCAAATGATTGAGATTCTGCTTTTATCTGTGCACTCCCCACCAACGGCCATGGCAACAGCTGCCCATCTGTTGTCATGGTATTTTCATGATTGGGGATAGATCAACTTCATCACTCTTTAAAACCCAGAAGATCTGTCCTCAAATCAGGCTCTCTGGATCCTGTCAGAGTGAACACTTTAAACCCTCTAGTGACTGAGCCATTGAAATTAGATTTGGTTTGTACATATTTATGTACAATAGGTAATCAGAGGGTTAAGCTTTTTTTTTTATATATATTTTGATGTTTTATGTATTCATTTATTCATAGATATATATATTTGTTGCTACTAGAAATTCAAAATTTATATTGGTTATTAATATCTTAGATGTATGTTAAACAAAATCAATAAAGGTTAAATTGTCAGAATATGTGGTGTTTTGTACAAGTTTTCTCCACAAAACAAGTAGAAAAACAAATCCCATGGATTTGGTTTACCACCCTCCACTTGCATACATGCAGATGTAGGATGTGTTGAAATAAACTATTTTCTTTTTATCCTGCTCTGCAGTACTGAATCCTGACAACACATTCGAGTTGCTTGTTGACCAGAAGGTTGTCAACTCTGGCAGTCTCCTTGAAGACATGAGGTGAGTAAATTTAGCTTTTCACCTTTTTTGACATTGACAATGTTGATTAGATGCCTAGTGTGAATGTACTTTTGAATGTGGAGCAATGCACATGACAGAAATTGTATTCAAAGGAAATGAAAGCCGTTGTTGTATTCTGTACTTGTAATGGTACTTAACTTTTTGATACTTTCCACTTCACTTACCTTTTTTTTTTTAATCGATCTTGGTCTCTAAAGGGTTGGGTCAGACAATAATTGGTGCAAAGAGCTTAACCATGTCAGAATAGTTTATAGACAATTTGTACTTCACAGGAGAACTGCAGTCAGGGTTAGCAGTATGAGATCATAGGTCGTGTTACAATGATTTAAAAAAAAAATCTTTGAAACAATTCCTCTCAAACTTCAGTGAAGTAGCATGGCTTCCAGGCTGTGGGCATTTCTAAACCAAACTATTTTATATGGGAGTCCGCTGCAATAAACTTATTCTTGATTTCTGTAAAGGACTGAGAAAGAGGAAGATAATTAAGTGCTAGTCGTATGGATACTAGACTCTGTTTTCGGCCTGTATTAGAAATGTTGAACAACCTCGAAAGGAGGCTTGGACTTCAGTTGTCTCTGATTTAACAGTTTATTTGAGAAATGTCAAACTGCCTAGAAAATAGGCTAGGATTTAAGTTGTCATTGATTTTTCCATTTGTATCAGAAATGTCCGCCAACCTGTAAGCCAGGTCCCTTCATATCACATAAATTGTGTTTCATATATGTTCTTACTGTGATATCTTATAATGACCCCTCTTTCTCCCTGCAGCCCTCCCGTCAACCCTCCAGCAGAGGTGGAGGATCCCGATGACCATAAGCCCAAGGACTGGGACGACAGGAAGAAGTAAATAACATTTACGTTGCCCATAAAAAAAAAGAATTTTATTGCTACGTTAATGCTAGTCACTTTTGAATTAGCTAAAATCGCCAAAACTACTTTCCAAAGAGAATTATTCTCTGGATGAATAAAAAGTATTATCCAACACACTCATTCAATTCAAAGGTTGAGACTTTCTTCTTTTCTTTTTTTATTAGTTTTTTTTTTATGGGGGGGGGGGGGGACTACATGAGGTAAAAGGGTTTAATTGCTAATGAGTTGCTATAGTATGTTGTATTTGCTTGCATCCTTATTCAATATAAGGATGTATGTGTTAAAGAAAAAGTTGTATTCCATATTAAAGAGCCACTGTGAAAACCTGGAATATGTGATGTCCCCTCTCAGAAACAAAGTAGTTGCTTCACATATTTAAGAGAAATGAGCTGCAAACAGAAAAATGTGCACACTGTCAAACATGTAACGTACACTCTATACTATAATCTTGAATAATGATATATGTTTTGTTATGATTGCTTCCCAGGATCGCAGAACCCGGTGCAGAGAAGCCAGAAGACTGGGATGAAGATGCACCAAAAGAGATCCCTGATGACAACGCCGTTCAACCAGACGGATGGCTGGAGGACGAACCAGAGCTCATCGACGACCCCGATGCAGAGATGCCAGAAGACTGGTAAGAATACTGGTAGCCAATTTCTGATCACAAACTCAAGTCTGTATTTAAATTTCGCCTGAAATCCCCAACGATGCATGACTGTAATTGAACTCTTTGCACAGTTGTTGACTTGAGTCAGTTTTCAGAATACTAATTGACATAGCTTAGACAGTTTTGACTTTAAGACTTCAGTTAAGACTTTAATTTCTCTCAGAATACCACCCCAGGGATGACGGTTTCAAACCAATATCACTTCATTGGAAGTTACCCACATTTGAGATTTTGGAGTGTGTGAACACTATGATTGTGGTTTGCGTGGTTTTGAGGCTCACAAGAATAATGCAAATGGCCTCCCTTGTTTTATTGTAAAATAATATTCTGCATTGAAATATGTCGCAATCTGTCAGTGAAACCTTGTTACAATGAATTTAAGGAAATTTGGGGTATTTTGGACAGTTTGGAGATGCTAGTTTATGGTAAAAGCTTGACTACAGGCCCTGGAAATACCGTATACGCCATATATTTTGCGAGTCTAATTTTTTGTGAATCAGGACTTCACAACAATTTCGCAAGTAGTTAAATTTGCGATCGTGGAATACTAGTACTATTAGTAAATGTGCCTTTGCACGTTGTCTTCATATTTTCGCGTGTTAAATTCGCGAATAGCGCCCAACTGGCGTGAAAATTTGTGAAAATAAAAAACACCGTGAAATATATGGCATATACAGTATATGTTGGCCGCATTTCAGTTTTAATGAATATGTTGGGTGATGATTAGGTGCAGAACCTGTACTTAGACAGTATTCTTCATCAGTCATACTGAAAGTAGTTTACAGCGTCTCGATAGAACTTTGTTGCAACAAATATGGAATTCATTATATTTTTGCATAGTTCTTACCAAACATATTTGTGTATACTTTTTGACCCCGAAATGTGATATTCCACAAATATGGCCCAGTTGTTGAGAGCAAGAACCAATATCCGGAGGGTGTTTCACCAAGCTGTTCGTAAGTTACGAACGACTTTACGAACGACTGGTGATCCCTTCTTGTGCTAAATGCAATACCACACTTTGTTCATTGAGAATCTGATTTAGCACAAGAAGGGATCACCAGTCGTTCGTAACTTACGAACAGCTTGGTGAAACACCCCCCTGGGATCTTTGTAAGACGTCATGCATGGTAATGTTTTGAATAATGAATAACTTGGTGTATTTGGATTTTGTTACACAGGGATGAGGACATGGACGGTGAATGGGAACCACCCAAGATCAGTGAGTATTGCATCTTTATGATTGATTCTTGTTTTTACAAAATCATGTTTATTGCATCACAGTATGGCAGCCAGTAAGGCGCAATTGTACCATTCCTATCGGGTGTTCAGTTTTATACTTGGGTGGAGAGCAGCAATGTAGATTATATAGTATCTTGCTAAAGTATCTTGGGTGGGTTTGAAGCTGGGACATCAAGACAAGTCACAGTTAACAACCACTATACCATGATGCGCTATGATGGATTAATACAATGCAATACTAATGTTACCATTCCTCCTTCTGTGCCCCACCCCAGACAACCCCCTGTGTGATGATGTGGGCTGTGGCGAGTGGAAGGCGCCCATGGTGCCCAACCCAGAGTTCAAGGGCAAGTGGAGACCACCTTACATTGACAACCCCAACTACCAGGGAGAGTGGAAGCCCAGGATGATCCCTAACCCAGACTTCTTTGAAGACACAGAGCCCTTCAAGATGAGCCCAATTGTAAGTCACAATTATTTTTGTTACCCAAGTGTTTCCAAGTACAAAATCATTGATGTTTTCACAGAATCATGATACTTCATGGTTTGTATTTCCAGCCCCCATTAAATTAGTCTAGGTTTAAATCTCCATTGAGAATACAGACTGATATGCTATATCAGAAAAAAAAATTAATTAATTTCTCACTTGTATGGCATGATGAGTCCCTGGGCACTACTGTTTGTAGATATATCTGGGGCGAACTGTGAGGGTCAGCATCACTTGCTTGTTCAGAATCAGAAACTCTTTTTTTGCTCATGCCCCAATAGTCTTAAACAATCTTCCTTAACACATGTATTGTAGATTCTTTTAAGACCTCTTTGAAGACTCGTCTCTATAGGCAATTATTGTACATCCATATGTATGTTCTTTGTCTTCCATGACCTTTACTTCTTTTTCTCTCTAGTGGGTTTAAAAACAACAGTAAGAAACACTAATCAAATGACTGCTCAATATTTAAATACATTTTTCAACATTCCTTTCTTCATCCCAAAGGGAGCACTTGCTCTGGAGCTGTGGTCCATGAGCGACAGCATCCTCTTTGATAACTTCATCATCACCACGGAGAGGGAGGTCGCAGACCAGTGGGCCGCAGACAGCTTCAGCCTCAAGCGCAAGGAGGGAGTGGTCGCATCAGCCGTGAGTACCCCCAAACCGCTCCCTAGCCCATCTTTGTTACTTCTTTTGATCTATTAAGTCTTTATCTGCTACTCTGGCATAGAGCACCACTTTGTCTGGTGTAGAAGGGGTTGATTCTTTAAGTATGTCTTAAATGCACATTGATCTCTTACTGGATATTATTTAGTGCAAAACTAAGGCTTAGGTACCATTTCTTGAGAAAAAGGAAATAAATAAAAGATTAAGAGTGGCAAAAGTGATGTTGTCACATCAATTACAGCTTTGATCTATTAAGTCTTTATCTTTGTCTTTGTATAAACCAATGATTCTTTAAGTACGTCTTAAATGCACATTGATCTCTCACTGGATATTATTTAGTGCAAAACTAAGGCTTAGGTACCATTTCTTGAGAAAAAGGAAATAAATAAAAGATTAAGAGTGGCAAAAGTGATGTTGTCACATCAATTACAGCTTTGATCTATTAAGTCTTTATCTTTGTCTTTGTATAAGCCAATGATTCTTTAAGTACGTCTTAAATGCACATTGATCTCTCACTGGATATTATTTAGTGCAAAACTAAGGCTTAGGTACCATTTCTTGAGAAAAAGGAAATAAATAAAAGATTAAGAGTGGCAAAAGTGATGTTGTCACATCAATTACAGCTTTGTGGTTCTAAACAACGTCACTTTCCACACGAGATTCAGTGGTCTAACACTGTCTATTGTTGATCGACCTAATAAAAATGAACAAACAACCACATTCACAACTTGATCAACAACTTTTTGCATGTGGTTGCTCATTTATGTAGGAGCCTTATGTATCTGGTCTGATCGATGCCTCCAGATAGAAAAGTGTTTAGAAATTGAATTAACCACAAGATGTGTTTATTTAGCTGTCTTTGTGTTTGTTTCCATTGGAGACCTTTTTATCTGGTCTGACCAATGCCTCCAGACAGATGTATGTGTAGAAATGGAATAAACAACAGATTTGTTGATGAAGCTGTGTATGTGTTTGTTTCTATAGGAGACCTTTGTATCAGGTCTGATCGACGCAGCCCAGGAGAGGCCCTGGCTGTGGGCCGTCTTTGCCCTCGTTGTCATCATCCCGCTCTTCCTCTGCATCAGATTCTGCTTCAAATCAGTAAGTTATCACCATCAACTTTGTTCTCCTTCCACTACCCTTTTTGGTTCTGCATGATGTATTAGCCAGATATTGACTGGTAGGTGGTGTAATATCACACTCAAGAGAGTTATATTTTTCCAAGGGGTTATATATTCCAGATCACAGGGGAGTATAAGACATCCAAAGAATGGGATATTGTGCCCCTACCGGTAAATACTGTTATATTAATCATGTTTATTCACTATGTGTTATGTGTTATATAAGAATCATTAATTATTATTATTTTTAGATGACCTTGATTGTATTTGATTCCATGTAGATCTACACATCAAATTTATTGACAAGGAGGATCAGATACCCTACTAATTCTCATCTGTACTTGTCGGAATTGCTTCTACTCGATACTCAAGTCCAAGTTTAATGAAAAAAAAAACACATAAAAAATATACAATTGACTTATTGAAATAAAATAAAAAGATCAGGGCTTCCTACAAGTAAAAGCACAAAACTTGAGAACTTAGGAGACACTTTATATCCATTAACATTAATGATACAGTATATGTTATATATATTTCATTTGTGTGGCAACTAAAACATTAAATGTGTTTGTTTTCTGCAGAATCCAGAGGACCTTGATGCAGACCCCAAGAAGTCAGATGAGGCCAGTCCTGACGATGAGCAGGAAGGAGAGGAGGAGGAGGAAGAGGAGAAGGAAGGAAAGGAGGGCATTTCAGCAGAAGGAGACGCTGTTGTCAGGCAACGGAAGAAGGCATCCAAGGCAGACCTGGAGGGACCCTCAGAGAAGGTAAGGATGTGTCCTTGGGAACCTGACTATAAAGTGACTAACTCTCACACTGCCAGGTTTTGGAAGCCCCATTGATTTGCCACACATCTCATACCTGCCAACCCGTCCAATTTTGTCGCATTTGTTCCTTTTTTTTCATAAAAAAGGGGTAAAAAATCAGAACCTGACTATAAAGTGACTAAGTCTCACACTGTCAGGTTTTGAAAGCCCCATTGATTAACCACACATACCTGCCAACCCGTCCGATTTTGTCGCATTTGTTCCTTTTTTTTTCATAAAAAAGGGGTAAAAAAATCGGAACGCTTGATACCGCTTGTAGGCGAAATAGCCTTCTGGGGTGAACCAATGAGGGGTCGACATCTCACCCATTTTCAAGCTTCGGCTTTTTGTCCACTCCACGGGGTTTTCATCCTGCTCTTAATCAAGAAGTGAAGTTGGGTCTTTAACGTCTATGGAGTTTGCCTCTTCTATACACAGGACCTTCATTAAAAGTCCTATCCGAAGGACGCAGTGTTTTCCCACAGAGGGACAAGGCGCGAAACATGCAACATTGGCTCTTTTGCAAGGAATTAGGCATCTGATAAACCCTTTCAGTACCAAGCAATGGAAGCCCCATTGGTTTGTTACACATGTGTGTGTTTAAGTCAATTATGTGGCATCCTCTTTAGTAAAGGGGTGTTACATTCAGAGTTCCCATTTGGTTCAATTTCTAAAGTGGATATGGTAGAGTAGAGACTGTGATAAGCAAATGGTAACATATTCATATTATTATTCAATTCCATCTTCTGTTTTTCCATAGGCTGAGGAGGCTGCTTCAGCAGAACCCGCTCAAGAAAAAGCAACGTAAGTGTTCAAAGCTTGACAAATATTTCCAAAACTATCCAACATTTTCATAAGGTCAAGTCATCCATGTGTTGGCCACATACAGATGATGACGTTGACAGTATTACAGAGTTTGTCAACCAACATTTTCAGAATGTTTTGTAGCTTTTGGAGAATGTTTGATTCTTAGACTTTGATGTACAATGTTGAGAGGTGCCTAAACAGCTCTAAATGCCTTCTTACATTTATCTGGATGCATTCCTTAGTATATGCTTATCTGTGAAATGCATTGTGCATTGCATTCTAAGTATTAACAATTGTTTCAAAGAGAATCATTATACAAATAGAAAACAAGAGACTATACCCTTGTGCTCTCAGATTTAGGTTGATCTACTTGTAATGATATCAGAGCACTTTAAAGATTTTCTTTGTACATAAAAATCCTATGTGAAGGAAGAAAAGGAGAGGGGCTCTATAGAGAGATGTGCAGGTTTATCTCGAGTTGCATTCTGAAAGAAAGATTTCTTAGCTAGGATACTTTAGATTGTAAATAAATTTGTGGCAATAGGCCAATCGAGTTATGGATCATTGTGGACTTTTCAAAGGCAAAACTTTTGTTTGATTTCAGAATACCATCCCTGTTTTTGTTTTAAAATGCAAATTTGAATAATCAGTATGTGTATTATGTGCACTGCAAGTAGCCTAGTTTGAAATTTCGCTCTCCCTTTCTTCTGACAGCACACCGAAGAAACCCAAGACTCGCTCAAGAAAAGAATGATCCGGGCAAGTCGGCCACACCCATAAACTCTCTCCCGCTTGTTGAATGCTGGTCTCCGCCCAGGCTGCTCCATTCTGGTCTAGTCTTCTCCAAGCCGCCTCTCTCTTTAAAAGTCAAACACACACTCACACGTATGATCAACTGATGGAGATGGTGCACAAATTGTTTTCCCGCCCTTTTTATTGAATACAAATGTGCCAATTCCCTATTGCGAAGAATACGGCAGTAAAATTGTCTTAACTGCAACCACTCAGGCTATTCCAGGGCCCCATTGCATAAATCGTACCATTAATTGTAACTCTGCCATTTATGGTAACTGCCATGGTAAATCGCTTGATAGACAATCAAATCCAAGGTTTCCATTGTAGTTACCATCAATGGTAAGTTTTATGCAACAGGGCCCAGCTCATCATTTCAGAAAATGATTATGTCGCTCAGTTATGTACATAAAATGATGTGTGTGCAATTGATTTGTTCTACGTTTGTTTGAGGCTTTAAAAAAAATGACATATTTGCCACATAGAGTGAGAATTGAACTTTGAGAAGAAGCGTAAAGGTTTGAAGTGCGCCATCTTTGTTGGTTCTTCATTATTGTGTGAATTTTTTACCTGCTAACTCTTGTTTAGCAACTGGACTGTTGGTATTCTTTTCTTTTGTAGTGCACAGAGTTGGTCAATATTAATCAGATATTCAAATTTGATACATTCTGCAAAAACTTCTGGCTTGAAATTGGCAGTATGTTGCTAAAGTTATATTTCAAAGATCCTACTTAATTGTGGGATGTTATCAAACCTGGTATAACTGCTGCAAGTGCTACATTGTGTATCATTTTATAAACTTTTGAAATATGATACATATCTCCTGAGTTTTAGAGGTATTTTCTGGTGACAAATTGGTAGTTTTTGAGTCAGCTGGTCACATACTTATATTGACTAGTTGTGATTCTCTTTTTTTCCTTTTGATTTTGCCAAGTTGATCTGTCCATATATGGACACATCAGCATATTTGGTGTTTCTCGTCTATAATGCATTTTTCTGTCACTTTGATTTAATGGGCTTGATATATTTGTTTTATGTTTTTGTTCATGTTCGGGGTTTTGTTTCAGTTTGGGCTATCGATCCCTAACATGGGATGTGAAATTTCTGTTCAGATTTTATGTTTTTTCTTACTTTCTTGTTTAAGAAATGTGAGTTATTCTTCGAAAGTTTTTTGGGTTTTCTCTAGGTTATTTACCAATGTAGTGATTGTGAGATTGTTGAATTATGATACTTGTGAAATAGCCATTATTTAATTTGCCCTTCAGACTAAGGTGTGTAAATCAATTACAAAATATAAAATGCAAATGAATATATAAAAATCTGATTACTTTGTACAACCCAATATATTCTCATTAGATTTGAGGTGAAATGCAAATACTCTTTAAGACTAGTCTAGACTACATCACTGATGTGTGTGCTACCAACATGTACAGCAATGTATACATAATGAGCACTGTTCACAAAAAGTGTTTGATGTAAACACCCGTATTACACACAATGGCACATAGTTTGTACTGATCTTAGACTCTGGTTTATACATGAAAGAATGTTGTACCTACACTGTGTAGAATGACCTCACAAGCTGCAACAGGGTGTTAGTCAAATGCAAATTCTGCTCGATATTGTACCTTTTATATAACCCTATTAACCACGGCTAAGGTCCACGTCATAGATGTACATGTACATGCAATAATTAATATGTTAATATTAAAGCCATGTCGTGTCCAGCTATTTTCTAGACAGGTGAGGGACAATGTGGAAATTGCAAAGAAGTGTCCATGGAAAAAAAAACACCCAAGATAACTGCCTACAGTTAGACACTTAATACTACTAGTCATGCCTTGCAATATCTTATCATTGATTTATTATAAGCACATGTCTGTGTGTAATGCCATTTTGATTGTTGTGTGTTGCTATGATGAGAAAGCCAACATGCCTTGTATTGATTTATAAGCCAGTGAGTAGTGCTGTTGCCGTTTGAAGTAAAATAACCCCACAAAAAAGTATGTAGAAACCCCATTGAAGATGAGTTTCTTTTGTACTTTATTACAAGTAGGTGTACCGATATTTGAGTGTAAGTGATGAACTTTGAACTCATCAGATGTATGTACACATATTTTATGCATATATTTCAGGCAAAAGTCCCTACTAAACTGCCTGTCTGTCCATAATCTAAACTAGCAACAACGAATATTGGATGTGTTTGGATCTGGAGAAGAAATGACCGTGTACAGTATTTCAATGAATAATGATTTAGCCAGTGTGGGGAGGAGGGTTGCATGTTGTTTATGTCTCATGTGTCGGTGGTGCTGCAATAAGTTTGTGATTAGAGGTGGAACTGAAACCAGAGGAGGGGATCAGTTTATATAGCACTGTAGGTGGAACTAGGGTTGTACAAGTCGTAGAGGATTAGCTATTTTCTTGCAGAAGGCTCTTCTGGATATTCCACAACTTATATTTCCAAGCTTGTGTCTCACAAGTTAATGTTTAAGCTTTAAGAGCTGGAGGGAAGTGAAATATCACAGGTCGAAGTACCAGCCATGGATGATGGTTTACGTATTTCTAATGATATAAAGGATTTTGATACTGCTCATGTTGATTTAAGGACTTGTTTTTGAAAAACAACACTTGTAAGATGTGTGGAAAAGAGTGTAGCATGAAAGACGACTCATATGTTTTGTAACCATGTACGTCTCTTGTGTTGGGCAATGTAATGTGCTGCATTAAGTTCATAATTTATAAACAACTTCCAGAGTGGGCCAATATACTATGTACCCCCGCCTGTTACAGTGTTATCATAAATGGGCCTTCACAAGAAATGCAATACATGTAGCACACTCTGCACATTACTAGTTTATAATTTATAAAGTATATATATACAGGTGTTAAAACAGAAAATAAACAATTAGATAAAAGAGCTTGATCAAAGCAAGGTAGAGTGTTGTGGGTTATGTACATGTATGCAAAGTTTTTTTTTTTTTTATGTTAATTGAGTCATCAAATTTGAAATTGGAATTGTTCAAAATTGTATTCATTATTGTGGATTGATTATTATAATGAGCAGTATCAAAGGAAATGTTGGTTCAAATTTGTAATTGGGACACACACACTAGTATTACAGTCAGCAAAGGCCATTCTCTATCAAAAAGATTAAACACTAGTCTGCATATGCAAATTAACTTGAATATAACTTTGGTACCTGTCTATAAAGACCACTTGTCCAATAAATGCTTTCACTGTTCCCTGGGTAGTGGTCTTTATCAACAAATTTGACTGTAGTATGTTAGGAGAACAAGTAGTCTTCTCTCAGAACTGTTGGGATTATTTCTTCGTGTGACCATTTGTTTCTCCCTGAAAGGAACCGAACATAGAATTTAAAAAAAAAAACACAGTGAAGAGTGTGTTTGTCTTGCATTGAAGCAAACAAACTTCGATTATGATATTACTGCTTGCGAAAAAAAAAAAAACAGTTTGAAAGCTTTGCAGTCAACTGATGAAAATTGAAACATCATTTAGTCAATTTTGAATTATATATATATATATATATATCTATATTAAGGTGATACTCCAGTTATAAAAGGATGCATCCTCTCACCAAAAATGTTATGTATTTCTCCTTACCAGATTTATGTGCTCATACTCCACATTACATGTTCATATTTATATATGTTGGTCGTTCGTTTGATATACTATTTCAGTGCTGTTCTAGACGCATTAAGAAAAAAATGACTTTCTTATTAACTATGCACTTGTGCGGCATATTATAAATACCATGTTCCACGTTCTTTAGCCATTGTTATTACAGATTGATGATGTGATTAAACATTCAAATGATGTTGGATTCCCCCTGTAATGATAGCACTAGTTATGTGTGATTTATTCAGTTTATTGGTTTATTTTATATGGTATTTCATGAATACAACTTCACAATTATCGTGAAATGTGTATATGATCAATATTCCTTCATTTTCATGCGCACCAATTTGGGCTGCCCGGGTTGAAAATATGTTGACTAAAAAGGTGTGATCCTTAGGCCTTCTTCCCCAAACCCAGGCTGATACGCATGAAAGGAAGACAACATTGTGATTGTGAGACAATCTCTATGCAATGCTAGTGGGTGTATGGTGCTGTGTAAGATGGGGGAGGGGGTGAGGGAGGACAGGCGTTCTTCTAAACATGCTCAATATGAGGAAAGGGGGAAATTAATGATTGCACCTACCCCTATCCAACCCCTCATTAAAATGTTATCAACATGTTACATGAATATGAGAGCAAATATCGGACTTGTTGACTAGTGAAAAGCAACAACTGCCCAACGTTATTGTAGACCCGTCTTTCCCTGTTCCATTCTTCTTCGCCTCCTCTCCCCTTCTCTTCTCTTACTGTGTAGCATGTCCATTTTCCATCCCATCCCCCTCTTCCTCCACGTCGTCCTCCACCTCTCTCTCTCTCCCTCTTTCTTTCTCTCTGTTTGCCTCCCTCCATATCGTCCTTCATCTCTCTCTCTCTCTCTCTCTCTCTCTCTCTCCATCTGTATCTCTCTGTGTCTATCTCTCTCTTCACCTGTATCTCTCTCTCCATCTCTGTCTATCTCTATCTCTTTCTCCCACCATCTCTATCTCTCTCGCTCCATCTATATCTCTCTATCTTTCTATCTCCCCCCCCCCCCCCTCTCTCTCTCTCTCTCTCTCTCTCTATCTCACTCTCTCTGTTTGCCCCCCTCACCTTCCACGGCGTTTTCCTCCGTCTTCCACCAGATGTCGCCGTTTCTGTCCCGCATTTCCGCTTCTCTGTAATATATCGCATGTTTATACTTGTGTGTGTTTGTGTATGTTTCTGTTGGTTTGTGTGTGTGTGTGTGTGTGTGTGTGTGTGTGTGTGTGTGTGTGTGTGTGTGTGTGTGTGTGTGTGTGTGTGTGTGTGTGTGTGTGTGTGTGCGTGTGTGTGTGTGTTTCTGTGCATGTTTGTTTTAAACCTATTCATTCAAAACGCATAAATACATAACCCAAAAAGTCTGATAACAGGTGCGTTTAGTTCGAAATTTTATTAACATACATTAACAATACATTCATCGCATTATTGCCTTTGTCAAAACTTCTGTTGAGTAAGTCAATACTGTCGCATATGATGTATAATTGTGAACACTATACCTATATTTGTATGGATGGATACATTCATTCATCAAGACTACAATGCATTCCCCCCTTGCTGATAGCATAGAACGTGTTCAATCGATCAAACAAAAACAAAAACAGGGGGCGCGAGGGAGGAGGAAGGGACACTGCTTGGTTTGGGATGATCGTCTTCCAGTAAAGCCGTGTCTAGTCCGTTTGAAATTCCCCGCGACCCCCACCCCCACACGCCACATCTTAACACAAAAACACACCACAAAACAAACAAATAAGAACACAGAATTGCGCGTACCTAAAGAGATAAGCCGAGCTCGACCAATCGGTTAATGGTGACAACACTTTAAATTCTTGAACAAGCTATATAGGGCTAGGTATAGGTAGTTTGTATTTGCAGAAATTGGTTACATATTTTCCGCCACCACCGCTACAAATGAGTGTAATTATTAAATCTAAATCGACACTTCCCGTCCGTCAGAAACAATTATCACCCATCAGAAGCGTTTGATATCCTCCGCTATGTCAACCAGCCTCTGTTTGCTGTACGGTCCCACTACATGCTTTTTCGCGTACCGCGGTATCACCGGTATCATTCATCAATATTTATCGGTCATTTCGGCAGTCATTTCATGGTCGTTTCCCCTGTCTCCGGCGAGATAAGCACCAGCGGCTGTAATTGAAGCGAAAACAACATAAAGGAAAACACATTAACGATAGAAAATTAGCTGGGTAGATTATAAGTTTGTTCTACGTGTGAACTAAACAGGATCTTTCATAAAGGCATTCGCATCTTTTGTCAAAAACAAGCCTAAAAATATAGATAATTTTCATGGTCATCATACTGTAGGCTAATGTAGCGTTACCAGACAACGCCATTACTTAGCCATAAGCCTATGGCATCTACTCTAGCAGGTGTGGTTAGTATTAGGAAGCCAGATGAAGTAGGCCTTTGTTGATAACTTTGAAAGACATGGATTGTCTTCATTTTCGAGATATTTTGTTGGAATCAAGTATTATCCTTCATTTAAATGAGAGAAGATGGGATGTCGAAGATACAAATATGGAAATGAAGAAAAAAAGGCAGAAGAAATATTAATAATATTGACGATGACGGGGAAGAAAATTGTGATTATTTATAAATGAAATGAAAGGTTATTCTATACTAGGCTAAACGTGGCGTTTAAGTTAAAACATAATGCGTGAAGAATGAAAATGTTTGTTTCATCAGAACGAAAATGCATGAAAAAGGTGAATTGATATACATACTTGTTATACTTGTTACGTGTTTCGAAAGTTCTAGCGGCTTACAAAAACGGGTATCATTATCAACATCAGAGCTAAGATCATCATTCGTACTTTAAAAGCATCATTATAATGTCGTATTCGGTTGATTTGTTTTCAAAATGGTTGAATAAATGAAATTAAATCAAATCAAATGGAGTAGTCCTATAATAACGTTAACAATTATTAGCATTATTAACAACGTGATATCAAAATCATTCACTCATTCAATGAGCATGTACTCCTTTTCACATGCAAAATCATCCCTTGGCTTCTACCAAGCCATACAACGCCCTCATTGTTGTGATTAGACAAGACAATACAAGATAAGCTGGACCTCCTCCATTGATCAATCAGATAAAGGATATAAAATACGTCACTACTCATCGCGAGAGAAGAATGGAGTGATAATAAATGTCGTGTGCAAAAGGAAATCCACAGACAATGGAAGAGCGTCACCGCGGTGACCTCTTTGTTCTTCGGGATTTTTTTAAAAAAAATTTTTTTCTGCGTTTGAATGATAATGTGGAATGAACCATTTCGACAGAGGGGGTAGGCGTGGGACAAGGTGGGTTTCCATGACAATACAGTGTTCTTTCTTGTACAGTATTTTTTCTTCCATTTGTTCGAATGGACGCTATCGATAAAAGCCCGCGCACAGACACTCCCACTGAATATGGTGTATCAACGCGAACAAAAAACAACCATATAGGCCTAACGACGTGCAACTATTCTGTACGTACATTTCTACGTAATCTTATAATAGTTGTAAGTTCTACAATAACGGCCAAAATACTAAGAGACAAATATTTTCGCCCCCATAAAAACAACATGATTGGTATTGTTGGCCAAATGAGTTACTCAGCTGATAAGCGGTTACATTTAATTACAGTGGTAAACCAAGTTGAATAAAGGTCCTGCATAAATTGTTTTTTTGAAAAAAAAAAAAAAAATTTTCCCTTAGTTATTGTCTCGTTCTGTCTATGTGTTAAAAAATCTCCGTGTTGCTGTTTTTTGGTGCATACTGTACACCCGAATTCTAAGTTTGCAAACACACACTAACCTGACCAGTATATGCAAACCTTCATTCAGGCATCGTGAAACACCAACTCGGGGTATGAAGATATTTTTTCCTTGTCTGTAATGAATTGCTCGAAAAACATTTTATATCGCACGTGCTTTTCACCATTAACATGAAAATGGACATGATCACACCGCAACAATTTCGAAATGATTTCATAATTGTTTTCTACAATCGACTTCAACCGCGTGATTATCACTCTTAAGTGATCTGTTATATTGAGCTTGTGTACAAATGCGTACGTGTTTATGGCATCAATGATTGATCGCAAAGACAATTGTGTCTTTAGTATGATCTTCCTCCAATCTTTGTGTTTGTGCACTAAACTGAGCTAGTTATCCAAAAAAAAAATCGTCAGAGCAGAACCCACGCACCAATGCGTGATAATTTGGATGGAAATTAAAAGGTGCACCTCCCCCCTCTCTCACCTAAAGAAAACATCAAGAGACAATCTGCAAATTAAAGACTTCCAAATAGTAGCCATTACGGGTGTAACGACCCCGTAATCGTTCGATTTACAGTCGAACTAAAAAAAAACCTTGGGCTTCGAACACGTTTAACATGGACCGCAATTAGTGCCATTAAGACCTAATGACTACCCCGATATAATGCCAGAAAATCATGTTTGCATAACGGTACAAAACATCCATGAACGAAATAGGAAGTAAAGTCAGAGCTATCTCACATTGAATCGACCTAAATCAGGGAGTATTTTTTAGTTACTGGATGAGTAGAGAGCTGAAACGAGGGAGTGAGAGAAAAAAAAACAAGCCAGCATCGAAGGCGAACCGATGCAGAAGGATTAGGACTAGCTCAATGGAGGTAAAATGCTTTCTTTGATTTTGTTTTCGTTTTGTGGAAAAGATTATATTTGTGTTTAAAACTTAAAAGTATCGTTGTTTGCAATATACCATAAAAAGAGTATAGACGATGGTGGGTGTATTCTAGACTGTAGTTATTTTGATACTTAATTGACATGGATTTTCTCCACTGAATCATAAAGTTCGCCGAAACAACTATAAGGACTGAAATCAAACTGGTGATGAACAGTCTGAATAACACACACTTGAATTCAAGGTTAGAGAATCTCGAACATGTTTTGGCATAGCTATAAAAAGTGCTGTAACTCTTCATTTGCTATGTGTAGGTTTTTAACCAGCAATATACACAAATCCCACAGTGAATTAATATATCTGAAAGATAGAGGGTTAAGGAATAGCATTGAGAAGAGTCGAAGGGGGTGGGAAAGGATGGAAAAGAGAAGAAGAGGGAAAGAAGGTGTAGGAATTATAGGAGGAACAGGCAGGGAAGGAGGAATATTGCGTGGAAAATTAGGGAAAAGACGAAGAGGAAGAGAAATTAAACAAAGTGAGGAAAATGGGCAATTATGATGAGGAGAAAAGAAATTAAATGAATTTCTTTCAAATAAGGATCACAATAAAGAAAGAAAAAGGTGGTTATATGATGGATCGACACATTGAGATTTACAGGCCGAGTGTGAGTAGATGGAACTTCAACGAAGAAGATAATGAAAACTAAACACAAAATATGATTAAGTTTATAATGAACACGTACAATAAATAATAAACTGAAATCAGACCAATGTATTTTAAAAGGTAAAGCCGCTAAAAAATAAATAAAAAGAAATCAGGAAAGCCACACAAAATCAGGAAAAACAGAATAACAAAAGTTTTTATTGCAAATAATTTATCAATTATCTAAGAAGGTGAAACGGCTAGATTATAATCATACATATAACAACATAGCATTGTCTGTGTGTTCTTTTGTAACAACAATAACAGAACATCTATAATTAGTGACGAAATGCTATATACAAAAGATTACCTTAAGTAAGTAAGTAATGCGTTTACAATTGCCAGTGATATCTTATGTGATAATCTTTACGAATAGCCTAATCCATGTACTCGCACTATGCGGTTAAACATCCAAACATTCTTTATCTTTCTATTTGGTTTGATCTAAAGAAAAAAAAGTAAGAGGCGGGGATGATATAGAAAGCAAGAGAACAACATCATTTTAAGCTGAATTGTAAATATAAATGCAAACTGCAGCCATTTCCTGTGTCATTGCTGGTTAGCAGCGGAGCAAGATTCTCACGGCTTACGTCAGCGAATCTTGCGAACAAGGTTAGCCGCATTTGATGGGGGGACAAATACTTCCGAGCTCTATAAATCTCGCGGCTTCACGGTTGATACCTTTTCGTCGCTCTACACATTATGATTTATTTAGTTTCAGGTGATAAGTAACCAAAGTCGCAAAACATTATCAATGCGTTGGTGTAGATTGTCTGACCCGTTACTTGCCCACATGTTTATCAACTATATTAGCGATTATTTCGTTTATTTCATTTTTCTTTACAATAAAAAAATGTTGTTTCGTCGACAACCAATGAATATCAATCTGAACATTTTCTCTCCTTGTATACATACCCAGTTTATATGTTTTAACACCTCTTGACGACTAAGTGAATTAGTAGTGATTGATACAATGATGGCAATGAAAGGAAATTATTAAATTATATGATATTGTTCAATAGATACAGCTAGCGAGCAAAATATCAGTAAATCACTGGTTTGTTTGCAGAAAAGAACGAAAAGAGACAAATAAGATCTTTGTAAAAAGGGAATTTATTTGTCAATGATAATGCCGGGACCGGTGTATAATAGTGAAATTAAGTATATTCTTACACCATCGGAAGCAGAAACCATCTAAATTTGCATTAGGTTTGCATTACATTTTGTCGACCGGTCCGTTGCACCGACAATCCGCCAGAACCAGCGGCGTGGACATATCCCCGCAAACCGCTGATTTTATTACCCCTAGCGAGTACCCCGGTATACCGGGCCAGAACACGTCCACGCGCGAATCGAAATGTTGATAGAACAAACTAATAAAATCATCCTTCTTCCACTTCCACAGCTGCAAACCGTCCTGAACGAACATTTATTGTAAAGTTTTATTTTATTTGCAATTTAGTACTTTCCTGCATTCCTCAATACTGCACCGGGACAATTATGTGGTGCTTTTTAATTATATAATTGCGGAATTCCTTTTATAAACTCGATGAATATAATAATGCGCAAGACACTCAACATCATGCAACCGGTTGCAGTGAATGAAAATATTTACATATACTTTCTTTGTTCGTTAATAAAAAGTATGATTAATACCTTTGAGTGTACTTAATAGTGGAAAGAAGATGCGCACCTATAAGAATAAACTTTTACTACCCCCTTTTCATCGGGGATTGTTATATTTTAGCATTTTTGTTCAAAGTTTGAGAAGGAGAAAGGGTGTAGGTCAAAAACATTAGCTGACGCTTACGTCCAATTGATAGATGTCGTTCATACAATGTATGCGTGTCATTTTTATTAGCGGCGGCAGATTAATTGAAATATGGCATGTCGGATTCGATGATTGCTCCTGGCAGGAACCTTTTACTGAGATTCAATATTGAGTTCTGTACGAGACTGAACCTGGATGAAAGTGGCATGCCGAGTGCTAGTATTATAAATGACGACATTGTTATTTCCACTACCACATTTGATTGTCATTACAGTTAAATTTGCGAATTATTTCCCGTTTGCGTAGTAACATTTAATTGGAGTGTTCCTTTTTCTGCTGTCGATTGGTATTTAATGATTAATTCTATACAGGTGTCCTCATAAACAAGAAATGTAGCATGTGTTCATTTAACTGAAACACTCTTTTTCGGAGAATAATGTTTGGAATATCTCGGCTAGTAAGAAGTATTTTCCTAATTATGGATGAATGAGTCGACTGCACCATGGCAACCCATGATCCGATTAAAGCTCAGATATAATCGTTAATATCTCAAAAAGACATATCGATTTTAAGGTGGAGTTTCCCCTTTGCAGGCCTTAATGTAAACTTGGGTAAAATTGTAATGGAATGTAGGCAAAAATATTCTGCTTTTAAAATGATCTTCCCCTGACTAAAACATGAAAAACGGATTCTATTATTTTGTCTGAGATATAGTCTACAATCTGCAGACCTTTTAACTAACAATGTTATGTTCAACATCATGATCTCCAATCAATCATATTAATGCTGAACACAGGGAAGTTTCGTTCTTTGCGTGGGGCAAAATATTATTTTAAAGGACACTTGAAAATATAATTGATAACTTCAGCTGTCATTGTGCATTGGATAAAGAGCCAAAGCACGAGTAATATAAATGAGAGGGAAACTAAAAATGGGGTTATGCTATTCGTGCCTGCTTTAATATCTGGATTACTGGTAAGATAAAGATTTTTATTTTGTAGGAATTGACTGGAGTTCATTAATAAAAGTAATCACAATACCAATACGGTAATGTGCATGTATATGACTGAACCAACAACAAATAAAGAAAGAAAACATGCATTTAAAAAAAATTACAGATTACATGTGATGGAGCACTTTGAACAATTTTTCAAAAACGTCTAGACTAATGATGAACTTGTTGGCGGGAATCAGAAGGAAGCACAAGTGCTAGTAGAGCCTTATTCCCTAAATCCTTTGGGAGATAGTCACAGACATGTATTTGGCAATTAACTGCTTTAATTACTTTTATACATTACTAATGATTATAATATATATATATATATATATATATATATATATATATTCAATAAATCTTTATATTTCCTAGATATGAATGTAAGATCTTATCATATTCAAAGTGATTCATCAGATTTAACCGTCTTAGTACCAAGCAATGAAAAGTCTAGTGAGTGTGTGTCCCCATAGTACAGGGAGTCTTGAGGTCAACACATGAAGTAGGAAATGCCAGATATCAAAGCTTTATGAAGAACCCAAACACAGCTTTCCTTCTATTACTTTCCTTAAGCTGTATCCATTCTACCTTACAAGTGAAAGTCAATGTTTTATTAGGTTTTGTTCTCTCGACACGACGCTCGGATGAGATTATATCATAGTGATGATGAAGAACGTAGCTTGTTTACTATGTCGCTTTTGTGCATTGCTCAGCCATTATTACTGAATCCGTAACCACATGAATGAAAATAGATGAATTGATTTATGACAGAATCATAAAGATATATAGCAAAAAAAGTAATGAATGTATGAATAAACATCAACAATATATGAATATATTTGAATGCCTTATGAATAACGAATTGCCAGGTTTTGCATATTACACTCAACTGTGTACAAAAGGAGAGGGCACTTATATATGACCAACATTTCTTGCCCAACTTGTGTGGATATTTCGCCTATTAATTCCTGATACCAAAATGCGCAGTATTGCGGAAAACTCCATTAAGTGTGCACTATTTTGGTTCACACAATAAAACCCCTTTAATTGGGGGCTGATGTTTCAACTTTAATCCAATGTTAGAAAGCATAGGAAATAACGAATACCTAATATTATAACGAAGTTGGATTCGTGAAGACAAACAAACTGCTAAATTCATACAAAAACAAATATATAACATAATTGAAAGTACAATATATATTACACTAAGATACACTATGAAATGAAATGCACTTTGATTCAGGTACGAACGCGAACGATGGGCGCGTAATGCCAAAGATAAAATGCATGCACACCACAATATGTATTTGTATAATGTAGGAACGCATCAACCGGCCATTCCGTGTTCTACCATTCCCTCTGTTAATCCAATGTATTTTGAGTAAAAGTCCTATCATATTAACCCTATATGTGCCAGAAAAACTGCTGCTCTATGGGATTTGTGTGTATTACATGTGAGAAAAGGTGCATATGACACACAGAGGATTAAAGAAAGGATTGAGACATGCTTTCAAGATTATAGACGGAGATATCCTTGGATAAATAAAAACACAGTGACTGTGGTGTCTTAGGACTCCAACATTTGCCGCAATTGCTTAACAAATTTCTGGTAGGAAGCTTGAAAAGAACGGGTGCAATTGACACAAGAATGCTTCTTTCTTTTCATTTCTCCTAATATTCTTTACATCTGTTTTGGGGAAATGTGTTCATGTCCCAGTAAAATTGTTTTTATGTTGTGAATGTTGAGACAGAGGTGATTGATAGTTGTTAATCATTCATCACCCGTAAATTGAAAAAAAATGAAAAACTATATTTACACATTTTGTTTTCATGAGGCTGGTTTAAAAACTGCTGTTTCACAAATCTTCAATATACATTTTTTTAAATTGTATACATCTTGTACTTATTCATTTGTTGTGGCATTGTGTGATCTTCAAGTAAATGTAGCCACGTCTAATACAAGCTTGAAAATACCTCAATTATTGTAGCCACGCTTAATACAATCTTGAAAATACCTCAATTATTGTAGCCACGTTTGATACAAGCTTGAAAATACCTCAATTATTCTCATAATTAGAATTTGCTGAGGATTGCCGCATAATTTTAATGAATTTATTTCTGGATATTCCTCTGAGGACAATGTTGTTCTAGCGGGAATGTGTGAGTGGGCTTGATTTTTGTAAAAGGAACCCATACAAGATCAGTGATCTGACCTGTGCAATTATCTCAAACTTTAAAATGAAAGCTTCTGGTTGAGCTTACAGTCCATCAACGAATCAAGACCCAAAACAGGGTCTAATATGAAGTTATAATATTATTGAAATAAAGCATTTTTTCAAGGACTAACACACGTCACGATGCAACAATGCCTTCATGTAAACTTCTTGTGAATGAAAATAGGGTGCTGCTTGGAAATATTAATGTGTTTGTGGCGACTTGTGTTAACAGTGACCATGGTATCAATACACGCACAGTAGTATACGTTCGGATATCATCCACATGTGCATAGGTTTGCTCCCTTTTCTCGACATTCCATGGTATCACTATAGATATCGCTTAAGTATATGTAATAACGATACATTGAGTAAAGGTAATGTTGTCACAATGAAAACAATAGTTTCAAATTTCCTAATCATTCTCTCAATTCGCTCAAGGTTAACAAAATCATATAGCAAAAGTTCTTTAAGAATGTGTTGAACAATCATATATCTGACGATAATGTATTAATAGATATCTAATGAGTGCCTTGAAGAAATTAGTTACGATTCTCCAACATCGTATCATGTGATTAATGTGATCCCTAAGAGTTTCTTTAAATTGTTAGGAATACAATTAGTGAAGAGTTTCTCGTGTGAAGAAATAGTATTCTACAAGATGTGTACTCACTACTTCTGTATTCTCGAGAGACAAACACTTAATTACTTCATGTCGGTTAAAGATATACATATATATTTGATTCATATTTGCAAAATTCTTGAACAATTTGTGCAATCTTGTGTTGTATATGTGTGTGTGTGTGTGTGTGTGTGTGTGTATGTGTGTGTACCTTGTATTTTTTTTCACATTGAAATATGTTGACTGAAGTTGGCCTCAACGGCCTTCATATTGACCCATGACGTGTTTCTTTTTAAAAAAAAACATGTTATTGTAACTTCTTGTTAAACGTGTTTCACATTTTAATATGCATTGTATATTCATAATTTATGAATATTATCGGATTTTGGTAGCAAGCAACATCAGAAAAATAATGACAACTAATAAACTTTAATGTACAAGAGACGAACGAAACACGGAATGTTGATTTACGGGTCAGCACCCACTTAAATTAATTGTTGATAGGGCACTCCAGTGGCTTACCCCAAATGGTAAAAAATGCGCAGAATTACGACGTAGTTATTATTATTATTGCATGTAAGACAATAATGTATATTCTTAGATGGATGTAATATTAATTTTTGGTTTTAAAACACGAGATGAGAAAAAATACGAACATTTAAATACGTAATCTACGCGACAATTTGAATAGGAACACCTTGCTTTCAAACAAAATGGATAAATAACTTACAGTTGATTTCATACATACATATTTTCGTGCTTTTAGAATGCATGAATACTGTCGTATTAGTGTAAATGTTGACCTATTTAAAATGCATTCCGTCCATGAAGCAATGCAATAAGTAGCGTGCATGGGGCAGTATGTTCATTATGCATGGCTGAACTGAGAGATCCAGAAGAAGTACACATTTGTGGTGGTATTTCAAGCATGTATGGATTATGTATGATATAACCTTCGCTTTTTACAATAGTCACAATGCGATTTCGATGACAGGTCCCTCATAACTATCCAATCGCTCTTACGCGCCGTAAAGAACAAGAACAGAAGTATTGAATCGTGTTGTGGCTGTTTTTTCGCCATACCTAGATTTTTTTTAGGCTGAAAAGTTATTAATCTCTCTGTTCGATTGACTTTTATTCGCTTTCTTCCTGCCTTTGGAGCATCCACATCGTAACTATTTCGTATTAAAGGATATTGTATCTCATTTGGTTTATTGGAAATTAGAATTCGATTATGTATTGGTTTGAATCAAATGGTTTACACGTCGTTTTACTGTAGTGCTCAATGGGCGACAGAATGATAAAACACAATTATACGTGCATTAACAACATGACACCAGCAGAGCAAAGACATGCTTTTTGATTATTTCCGAAACATACCGTTTCGTAGACATGATAGAATTAATTTATCATTGCGGTGTATTGTAAATTGATTTATTGCAATTATTTACATGATATAAATGAAATCGAAGAATTTTACCGGAGAGAGAATATTATTTCATCAAAGTAAAGTTATCAATCAAGAGGAAATATAAAAAATCATTTGAATGGACTAACATTTCGTTCGCTCTCTGCATTTTATATGCGAAAGTTTGTCCATGCAAGATTCATCTCATTTTGGTAAACATTCTCATCAATCTTTAGAAATGAAGAAAATGCTCAAAATAACAAACTCATCTATTCTCTACAGAGAGAGAGTTTTGCTCTTTATGTTTTTCCGGTATAACATTTCGGATGTGGCGTGTAAAGAAATATTTTTTTTAAAGGATGTTACGTAACCCTTTATTCATCAAATCCCATGGGATGAATGTGTCATAAACCGTTTAGAAAGATTTGACCATAGTTGGTGGCCATTAAGGCTTATGACTACATAAATACGCGATTCAAAATTTATTTTGGGATTGAAAATGGGTCCCACATAAAACACGAAGGACATGCATAATGCATTATTGTTTTATACTAAGATCTAGTCTCTGCTTTTCTTTGTCTCTCTCTCTCTCTCTTCTTTTGAAAATAATGCGGAAATCAAAGCGTGGCGAACTCTGTCAGTAGAAAAGGAGAAAGAAAGACACAGAGAAAGACAAAGAGAGAGAGAGGGAAGCAGACAAGTAGACGGAGAGGGAAAGCTCGTAATACTTTCACAAGCCGCTATACTCAAGGCTCAAACCACGTAACAACGACGCCACAACTCCGGCGTTCCTGGCTTTGCGCTACCGATCTAACAACGCAGAGCGAGGTGCATATTAGAGCACAGAGTGCATTTCATTCCTTATTATACGTCTCAGGGGATAACGCTCTACCCGTTGCTTTCAAGTCAGGATTAAACGTGTTGATGAATTTTCTGATCGAGTAATTAAGTATTGGATGTATTTTAAATTAGCTGACGAGTATTGCAGCAAATATGAGCTACATTGCACATTGTCACAGATCTCTAGTTGTTGTTTGTTGAATGTATGAAACCTCTACGGAGCCACTTTAGCAGTATAACTGAAAATTGTGAAACTCATCTAAGTAATTTAGAATGGCAAATTTGTTAATAATAAATAATAAATAAATATACTTACAGGAAAATAGCATTCTGACTTGATAAGTGTTAAACGAAGTAATAACATGACAACTGTGACAACAGCATACAACTGATACTGTTCATATACTGCTACTACCATTGCTTCCAAGAGCGCTGCTCGACTTTTTAGATCTTAAACATTACAAATGATATTAGCAATGGTGATACAATTCATAACAATCATAATTGTAATTTCATTATTAATAATGATATCAATAAAGAATGATTTCCACCATCGGCATAATCAATATTATAAATGATGCTTATCAACAGTACCTACAGCAGTATCGTAAATAACTTTTGAGATGAGCGATATTTCTCTTGTGTAACATCAATTTTCGAAATCATGACCATGAAAACCAACTACACTATTTATCATCACGATCCTTATATTCATACAGCAATTAGATTGGTCAATACTCTTTACGATATTGACCAATACTTTTCCATTTTAGTGTAATTTTCAAAAATACAACTACAGACTACTGGTATAATATATTTTAAATAAAAACACAGCGATAGAAACATTGCATGCAAGTCATGTGAAATGTGGCACGCCTTATATGAATTAGATCATTAAAGCCCCATCCACAATACACACAATCTAAAACAATTAAACTTGTTGACATCATTATGACAGATAGAAAGGATACAAACCGCGTGAACCAGTATAAATATACAAAGCGTTGATTTCGTGTAAGATATCGTGATTGAAGACATGATGTTCGTTTGGGAGGT
Source organism: Arbacia lixula (assembly GCA_963669155.1). Taxonomy (NCBI): domain Eukaryota; kingdom Metazoa; phylum Echinodermata; class Echinoidea; order Arbacioida; family Arbaciidae; genus Arbacia; species Arbacia lixula. Next base: position 7,046,742 of record OZ022582.1, on the reverse strand, counting down.
GTTTGATCTGAAACGTGATTTTTTATTTTGTGAACCAATATGTGGCCTATATCTTCTCTCGGTTAAACAATTGGTCCACAATGACGAGAAATTTAAGAGCAAGAAATAAGTTCAAAGTGTATTTTCTTGTTGTGGTATATACATAAATAAACAAGAAAATAAGAATTAAGTTTAAAGTGTATCCATTTATTCTTTTATAAATGAGTAGTATTTTGTAAATCCTTGAATTTGATTTTAGTGTAACACATTTTCCAAGGTGCATTGTTCAATTAAATGTTATATACAATTTTTCAATAAGCGGTATGGGGTGGGAATTGTAATTTTTTTTAAATATTTTTTTTCTCATCTAAAGAAGGGCAATAAACAATGGTTGAAGTGGAATTTAAGTATCAATCACAAAAACTTAACACGTCTGTGATCTCAACTTCTCCACGTAATGAAACAAGAATCAACCGTCTGACAGAAAATCGTCCAAATCTAAATTCATTTGAATAAATGAGCCTACGAGTCTGTCCTCACTTATTACGATCTAGAACAAATTGTGTAAGTGGTTACTTACTTGCTTGATTAATAGTTCGTGTTCTGTCTACTGTTTTGTAAACATGATAAATGTTTAGAGACTGCACGCCTAAATTATACTTTGACGACGTAATTGATGCAACACGACTTTCGCTTATCAGAACCAGACATGTGAAAGCATGTTCTTTGTACGCATAGGTCATGTAGGTATGCCACAAGAAGGCGCCATTATCGTTTAATCACGCACGACACTTTACCGTTTAACAGGAAATTGATACAATGTTTGTGAGCGTTCGTTAATTGTCGATGCTACGTTGATATTGACTACTTTAATAAGAGAATTAGCTGTTTTGATTGCACGATGCACTTTTAAAAATACCAAATAGTGGAAATCCTTCCATGAATTATGCACAAAAACAACACAAGTCCACTCTCCGATACAGAATGTGAAAAAGTATACATTCGACAGAAGTATGTGATTTTCACAACCATTTATTTTTTATCATAACTTATCAAAAGGACAGAGGAAACTGAATATGTAGCAGTGACGTAGAAGTCAAATAATGCATGCACAAATATACTACGTTGTAGCTTGCCTCACAAGCTCTGGCTCCTGGTCAAATGCGAATGAAAGTTTGACTTAGGATCTCTGCCTTCCACTAACCTACATAATCACATTTTCACACAATCTGTCTGCTAGGTGGTTGACTGTTAATATGAACGGAAGACAAAAAGATATTCTACAGATTACCAAGAACAAATGCTCTTTGGCAACTTGCTACATTTCGTAATCATGAACACTAACTATCATTTCCTCATCAAAATCAATGCTACACGAAGAATTTATACAATTCTGTGAACTTGCAGTTGTTTTCAATAAGAATTTTTCTTTGAAACAATATGTTTTAAATTCAAGACATTTCATATGCAAGGAGAGAGAAGATTCGAGATACAAGATTCCTTGAGCTGGATTAAACTGAAGTCAGGAACTGAGAAGGGTCGACGTGAGGTTAGATGTACAAAATCCTGATAACCAGAGACATTCCTTTGGTATTTATCAAATGGATCTGCAATAAAGAGCTTCCGACGTGACTAGTGATTAATGCACATTCCTTTAAATTGGTTTGTGTCTGACGAGCCAAGGGATCATCATATTGCGTAACGATTTATATTTAGTTGTTTATTTGTTTTCAGGGAGTGAGTGATATAATAGTCTGTACTCTCGTGGCCTTTGTGAATTAACTCCTTCTGGGCCAGACTAACATGCTGATCTACAGAGTGTGTGTGGCTTAGTGGTGCACAGACTCGACTGTGACACGTTAACTCTTTGCATGTCACATGCGTTTTTATTCACAATTAATACATACAATGCCCATAGAGCCCCATTTTATTTTGCAGACAAAGGGTAAAGAATGAAAGAGCACGGAGCCATACCCCTAAAACCTTGATAGACTAGTTGGTCGCTAAAAATGCATGTGGTTCAATGCACTTTGGCAACTTGCTACACTTAGTAAGGTTTCATGAATAAGGCCCTGTACTTTTAACCATGTTAACAGAGGATATGTCGTGATCATGTGATCAAGCACGTGACTTTTCATTATGGGGATGTGGGTCCACGTCTGCGCAACATTACTTTAAGCATGTCGTTTTTAGATATTATTTCTCTACCCTTCTTCAATCATTGCAAAATGTTAGTTCACCCTAGCATGTGAAAGACATTGGCAATCTGATTTCATAATTTCTGATAGAATTGATTTTCTTCACCTTTTTACTTTCAATACATTTCCATCTTATTTCTTTTTAGCGAAATAATGCTCCACATAAATGCGGATATTTTACTTCAAAGATAAATGCAAAAATTACACTTAGAAGTATTTATAACGGGGCCGACAAGTCACTGCAGTGCACATATGCGCAAAAACACATAGTGTGATAATTATAAAACCAATCAATGACTAGTAAAAGCTAGTATCTCCTTCTCACAAGGTATTATAACCTAAGAAGAAAAGATGTTGCGAAATTCCGCGTTGAAATGTATAACGAGTTTAAACACAATTCAACGACGTCAATTTTAATGCAAGCTGTACACAAAAATACGACTTCCTTCATTCCATTTAGCCGTTTTTTCCCCTCGATAGTTTATCCTTTAGAAAGGTATAGTCGGCATATCGGTATCGATTAACAAAGAAATCGTTTGCAAATATGAATAGTTCTGGGTTATGAATTGATAATTTCTTTATTCAACAGTCAGCAAAGACGCTATTCTATGTGGTTTAGAAGTCACGAAGAAATAAATATAGGAACATATAGTTTTATTATGGTGTGTGCTGTTCCTGGCAACCTAAGAGGTTGCTCCAACTACTACAACGATGATAATGAAAAAATATATTACATGTATTAGAAGCATTGCTATAACAACAATAGCACATAAAAAAAACACAGTGACTGCCTTCTCGAACCATTTGAGTTGAGTGTGGAATTGTGCATTGTGGTCTGTAAAGTCTCTGTTCGTTCAAAACATGGAGTAAAGGGATGTATGACATACGTTACAAAATTCATTCTTTTCGTCACTACTGAGCCACATTGGGATCAGGTTTTTTGCCGACATGCGGATGATTAGAAATAGTTTCTTAAATCTCTACACATATTTCAATTAATTAACGATTGTGAAACATTGGGATTTTTTTTTGGAAAAATTGGATTATCACTGCGACCAAGTCGTATGTTGTATTTTGCAGATGAGCTTTACAATGAACAATAAAATGCAAAAACACACAATATCTATCTAAGTTTTAATGTTCCTGTAAAACGAAAGATACGAAAAATTCCTTCATCTTGAAAAAACAATGTTGCAAATCTAGCCATATACCATGCATGCAATTTCCTCTTGTCGTGCCAAAACTTTTACCTGATCAACGATTGTGACGTAAAACCTGTCATATGCCTTTTCAGGCTTAACTTTCTCCTTCAATCCTGAAAATCTTGCTGTTTTAATATTTATACACGCCTCTTCGGTTTATCGTATGTGGAATTTAAAGAATAGATGTCACGTCGGAGAAAAAAACATTTTGCTATTTATCGTGGCATTATTGTCGTAGTAACAAGCTGCATTAGCCTACAGTAAATGAAGGTTGATAAATTATCCATGTATGTGGTAATCTTGATTCTAATGTTTGTACCATCGTGTCGTTTATATATCTCTCTTGGTTAAATATCGCATTTTATATAGATATGTCTTTGCAAGTTTTATTATGTTCCTGGAGAAAATATACGACACGCATTCCTACATTTGTGACTGAAGTTCAAATATCATTAAGTAAATGTTTCACGTCAAGTAATGTTATATTCCTGGGAAAGACAAAGGACGAAAAACTTACAATGTGAGTAACTTTTTCAAAATATCATAATGAGGTTGCAGCGAGCAGATTGACAGGGGATAGAGATGTGTATAAGCGGCCCTAACTGCAGCAACAACCTATGATATGAACATGTCATCATAAAAAAAACTGAGGTTAAAAACATCAGGCTGTATGCATCTTCCCGTTGGCAATGACGTGATATGACCTGATACATATTTGTACCAAATGATGCCAACAAATGAAATACACCTCAGATTATTTAGGCAATCTCGTTATCACTTGCAATTTGACAAAACATAATGCTTTCTCGGGAAGGGTGATGTTCTGTGTCCCAGTTAGCTAGCCGCATGAAAGCAATATTCTGACCGGATCGTGGTCGGGGTCGAGCTCGGAAGAGACCGGGGAGAGTGTGGGGATCAACATGCCTTCACTCCCTGCCTTGCCTCGTGCCGTCCCATATCGCTTCCTACCGGGACGAGTTATGAAAATCACCATCCACCGGGCAATCACTGACATCATCGCTTTTACTACTTCAGTTACGTCCAACTAAGACATTAATTAGCTCACGACAAGTCTTACATTTCTTTATTCTACCTATCGTTTCCTGAGAGACCATTTATCTCACCGAGGTGAAATGAAAATCGGAAAAACAATCAAGCAGCTATGATGAATGAGGTTTCATGCTAGCAGCTGATAGTTTTGGTTGCTATGAATTCGTTTGGTGGGAAATGTGTTTTTATTTTATTGCTTGGTCCATTTCCAGTGATTTATCTCAGTTATGACAAATGATACATTGGGTTGTATGCGTCGACTACAAACGAATACGATGAAGGAAGCCACTGTTCATCAACTTATGGTTGATTCAGAGAAATGGCGTCTTATTGTTGTGAATACGCACCTCAATCAGTCGGTTGTGCACTCTCAAGCTAAGTTAACTGCATCCATCTTCAATAACCCTTTGAGTGCTGCATTGTGCCCGTTTTCTTAACAAGTAATACAACTTTTCCCAGAGAACAGCACTTTATCTGGAAAACAAAGCGTCAAAAGTCCCGAAAGAACGTTAAGAAATATCAATACTCCCTGGATGAAAACTTGAAGAAAAGCGTATTGTGTGTGGTTTTAGGCAGTAGGCAACTTGCTTCGGATTTGATAATCATCAAGATATATATTCACTGATCAAACATAATCGCAACATTTCATGAAATAAGTGTTTCAAAAGGAAAGAAATATATCCAAAAGAAATGTGTTTTTCTTTTAATTTCAAATGTACATCTCTTTCACATGGAAAGGGATGAGAACGAAATGGACGAAGGTGTTAAAGAAAAGCGATCAAATATATTTCAGTGTCAGTACAAAATCTCTTATCAATTTTTCCTAAGTTTAAATATGCTGAGATATGCGTAGGCATGATGTCAAATCAAACGTGGAAAACATTTTACATGTTAGCCTCACCAACGTTTAGTCGAAGGCTTAGACCGGCAACTCAAGGACTTTTATACAAATAAGTGAAGAAAACCAAATATTTCTTATTCCTGAAATCAACACGGTATGATTTGTTTCTGTATTAACATTCAGATAAATCAGAAATATGATACCATACATTTAACTTTCCACACCACATGTTCGCTCTATCAGATTTGTGTGAACTTATGATAATGATTCAGCAGTGGCACACACTCCAAGACCTAATTGTATAAACTTGACACGAGAGAATGGATTCTCTCTTCAAATTATGTCTCTCTCGTGTTCTTTTCCTAGTTCACCAGGCCATTTTGGTCGTGTAGATCAACAAACAAAATGTAGCCTCTGCGACATCTCTATTCCCTTCATTTATATGGGCGCGGACTGGAGAGGAAATATATCTACTGATAGCAGAGGTGATCAGAAGGGGAAGCGATCCCTTGTTATTGTATCGAGGTATCGATGTCATTAATGGTTGACTTAGTGGAAAATAACCAACATGATTTCTTTAGCGAAACAAGTCAGTTCTGTTGTTATTTTGATACAATTATTCAACTTGTTGACACAACCCGTTACCTCGGGCCTTGCATCTATAGATTTTGGTTTAAAAATAGGGTCGTAATTCTCCGCTAATCGCTAGTTAACAGCCTCGATTAATCTATCCCGCTTGTAAAACTTTATTTGGTCGCTAATCAAACTACAAAGTGGTAAATCACAGGCTTCCGGCAGGCATTAACACCCCCCCCCCCCCCCAATGCCCCAGGAGTACGTTTCAACTCATCCAAAAAGATTAGCAAAAGGTTGTTATTTGATGAGTTCATCACGATAGATTTGGGGAAGGGTTTTGTTTGTAGGCCTTGGCGAAGGAACTTAGGTTAGCATAGTGACCGCCGCCAGCGGAGTCTCTACGGACCGTTATCAGAGAGTCGGCCCATGTGATGCGGCCGAGCAGTCAAACAAGAACTCGATGAAATAATGCGCGTTATCTGGGGTGAGGCGAGAAAAACAAGGGATGCTACATGGCGCACGTGTTTGCATGTGGATTTTGTGAGATAGAGGGTGTATCATGTATGGTGTGACGATGGAGGCTGGGTGGGAGGGAGGAGGGAGGGGGAGGGGGGAGGGGTTAGAGTGAGGAGGCACAGAGAGGGCACGGTACCTCAGGTGTTGGAACGTAGGAGGTGTTTTATTCACAATTTCGACACGAATGATTCATTAGTCACAGGATTTAGCAGCTCTTTGAATCTAATTTACTCCTTCCAGCTCACTTCAAAAAGATCAACCTCTTATATAAATCATGTTAACTAGCAACATGATGATGTTAACAATACACACAAATCACATATAGAGCAGCGTGATGGCGAGTACACAAAGTATTAACATTTCTTCCAAGGAAGAGGAACAAATCATAGTCTGAGGGGGGTCATGCAGGAAGGAGTTATCTACCAGAGGAACAGGAGGGAATATCATGGGCATGTCTACCAGAAAAAAATTGGAGGAGGGAGGGGGGCCGTGGGCCTATCTACCAGAAGAACAGGAAAAGGGGTCGTTTCTGCCCTTCATGAATATTCGAGACACTTATTGTAACATATAAAATGGATGAATGAGAAAGACTGAAGAAGCGGGAGTAGCAGAAGCAAGAAGAGGAAGGAGGAGAAGCTGAGAATGGGGAGGGGGGGGGTGCGGGGGCAAGAGGTGTAAAGGAAGAGAGAGTGTAAAACAAAATATAATGGAATATATGAGATGACTAATGAACTATTTAGAAAAAAGGTCACACTTTCGGTAACACCAAGTGGTTGTATTCTTTCGGATGATTAACCCACTTATGGGGTGAAGAAAGTAAAGAAAAAGTGAAAAGAGGATAAATTTTATTTTATATATATATATATACTTATTTTTATGACATAAGTTGGCACGAGCAGGAGGCACGGGGATTTATAAGAATCTCATTGACTGTTGACATAACTATGATCATAACTACATATATAACTACTTATCTTTAAAAATCATTATGAATCAGTTACTGTAATTGATTGCAAAAATTCATAGTTGTAACTCACATCTCTCTCTCTCTCTCCCTCTCTCTCTCTCTCCCTCCCTCCCTCTCTCTCTCTCTCTCTCTCTCTCTCTCTCTCTCTCTCTGTCGGTTGCTTCATATCGTTAGTCTCTACTTTAGCGTGTCAAGCTTCACCGGAAGAGTAAACATCCAAGCACCTACAGCATCGGAAAAATTTTTCATGATTAAAGCAATAATGCCCGTTTTCCAGCTGAAAACGTGTCCCAACGTAACATGTATTTTCTCTCGCGTGCAATTCTCAAAAAATGTCCTTCATTGTTACTTGCAGGAAACCCTTGAAGATAAATAATTCTCGTGGTCAATCATGTCAGTCTTCAAAATGGCATCAATGGAGGTCCCTAATTAAGTGATATGCTATGTTTCATTCAACGGAAACATGTATTTGGGGAATAAAACGTGTCCTAAATCACACGTGCTTTGAACTTGTATAACAATTTCTTCAAAACTCTTGAAGATGAAGAATTGAGATAATCAGCCTTCTGTGAATAGATGACTTATATGAGGGTCCCGTGTTGTATAACTGTCATCAAACGAAAACATGTCTTTTTCGGAACACAATGTGTCATGAATTACACGTGTTTTGAACTTGTACGACCATTTCTTTAAAATCCTTGAAAATCTTCCATTAACAAAGGAAAATAATGGGGGTCCCCTGTTTTGTAATTTGCTACATTTCATTTAACTGAAACATGCACTTTTGAAACAAAACGTGGCAGAAAATGCACGTGATTTGAACTTGTATAAGTGTCCTATGAATGATTTCATGATCAGTTTTAAGTTAAAAGATGTTATCACTGGGGTCCCTTATTTTGTAATGTGCTCTATTTCATCAAGCGAAAACATGTATTTCTTGGACCAAAACGTGTCATAAATGACACGTACTTTTAATCTGTATATTTGTATTTCAGAAAAATCCTTGAAGATATATTGTATAAACGACATCAATGCGGTCGCTCTCTTTGTAATATTCTTTGTCTCATCAAACGAAAACATGCATTTTGGGAACAGAACGTGTCATAAATCACACGTGGTTAAGCTTTGGGCTTGTATAACCATTTTTGTAAAATCCTTGGAGGTAAGCGATTCTCATGATCAGTGTTCGCTTGGAGGTCTCCCGTTCTGTAATATGCTACATTACGTCACACGAAGACATTCATTTTCGTAGCAAAACGTGGCAGGAAACTCACGTGAGCTAAACGTATGAGAGGATTTATGTCTTCTCTCTTTCTTCTGCTTTCCATCAGAAAATCACTAAAATGACAATCATTTCCAGTCAAAGACGTTGCAATACTACGTGTACTCGTATCTGTGTGGCACATTTGAGGCGTACATGGTATCGATATGTGGGCGATCCCTCGTTGTATGTGTGAGTGACAAGAAAATATGTATTTCTTGCACAAAACGTGGCTAATACGCACACGTGGTATGCTTTTACACGTGAAATCATACATAACCTCGCGCAAAATGTGGTACCACTCACACGTGCTGCTAAACTTGTGTGGCTTCTCGCTGTAGAAGGAAATCACAATATCAACCATCAATATGCCGGCATAATCTTGACTATCAGGAAGGAATTAGGACTACATCAAGGCGGATTCTGAGTATGATGTAACTGTCCATCATTTTGCCCTTTCATCTGCCCTGACGAACTCGGGTGACCACCCCCTGCAGCGTGTGTGATCTGAGCAGCTGGCGCAAAAATCTTAACAACTTAAGCTTGAGAATGCTGATCGATGCAATATTTATCATGCACGATCTATCAAGAAATTTCCCAGAGAACACACAAAGATGCTGGTTTATACAGTTCCCTCTGTACTCAAAGAATTTTTTTCCGAGATTCTACGTAAGTCATGTTCTCTCACGCCTAGTCACTTTTTTTTGTTTACTTCGGTTTTACTTCGAAAGCCTAGTCACTGTTTTTTTTTTTTTTACTTAGTTTTTAATTTTTACTGTACAGTTGTTATTGGACATGTATAGAACTTGTTGCCCCTCGCTCAGTAGAACCTCTGAAATATGGCGGAAGCGATGGTCACGTGATGCCCGTGAAAGAACCGGTCCTACTCGACCATCTTTTCGCCACAATGCTCCACATATATACCACACATGTAATCTAAACTTTGGACACTTTTGAAAAATTGTTTTTAAAAAGTCACAACTCGAATCAAGATTGAATTTACACATCATTACGTCAGAGGGTGTCATTTCTCCCAGAAGTAGGCTTCGTGTAATATTTTTCAGTTATTGTTGTTGTAATGATCCTTGGAATATGTCATGAGATTTTCACTTTCAGACAAATGTGTGTGTATCAGATGTTTAATTCAGACAATTGTGTTTCACGCATGTCAAGCCACACAGTCTTTATTCCTGAAGTATCATGCATTATTAATGATACTGTGATGGAACGTGCTAGTGGAATGACAAATCCAATCACACAATCACATAAGCCAAAGCGTGAATTAAGAAATAAAAACAAAAATCAATAAAGGCTTGTTATAATGAAGAGCAACTCCTTCAGTATTTTAATATCTTATGTCAGCTTGAAAGTCTGCTCAATAATCTACAGGAAATCGTGGTTAAAGCTCCTCTTTTCAATCAATCAATCAATCAATCAACCATTGACCAGTTAACTAGTAATGATTAAGATTTGCTGAGGAATGTCTGCGATTAAATCAATATACATCAATACAATTTATGTAATACTGATGGGATTCAATTTATTCATTTTAAGTATACAGTTATATGGTTACAATTATTTTTTGTAGCATGTGGAAAATAAAAAAATTGAATTGAATCATATCATATGATCTACGGTGAAAATTCAAAAGCCTGATCATTTTCATTAATACAATTCAAAGTGAATAACTGATTTCCGATCACGAACGTAAAAACTGATGGTGTTTATATGGAACGGAGCAAACAAATATTTAGGCACTACCTCCTCAACTTCGGATGTGATGCCACGAATATCAACACATCAATATTGCAATCTAGGTCTACCTGCTATCACCTCAATACTATTTTAAACATGTAAAGATCTGCATTTGTCGGGATTTGTAAAGCTATCAGTGAGACTTAGCAAAACCAATTACGTATTGAGTTTTCTTGACCCAACATATGTTTTTGTTCTACTCTAGTAGTTTCCTTAGACGAGTGTGATGATAATAATATGAAACTTTATGGATCGATTTTATTTTCTATGCGGTATTTACATTATTATTGACCTCTCTTTTATTCATAGAGTTCAGTATTTGCCATCTCGTGGCCTTATCTTCATGGTTTCTCTCGTAGTAATCATATTTGTGTATGACATGGCTTCGTTATTGAATAAGTTACTCTATGCTATTGTTACAATTGATGATAATTTATACTCTGATATTGCACAACTATCATACATAAAGCTCAAATGCGCATCACATTGTAAAATGATGCCGTTATTTTCCTCGATATCGCTATAATTTTGAACACTCATTATGAATAAATGGGCATCAAAAACTTGATGCCCAGCTTTGGTACATTTCTAAGCTGTAACAAAGACTGAGAGATGTTCCAGAGCTTGCATACAGCGCAACAGAGTGAACAATTCGATGAGAACATTGGTTATACGATAGCGGAGACAGGGGATACATAAAGGTCTAGCGAGTTACGCAGTTTGAATGACTGCGTGGCATTTGTCTTTGGGTTGTACCGCTAAGTCTAAGCGTATCGCTTGTAGGTAATCCATGAATACCTTAAACTTTGAAAGTGGTAGAAAAGCACTATGTATTTGCATTGCATTTGGTACTCATTGTCATTGCATTATTTGGAAAATCAGCAGTCCGTGTGACAATCCATTAAAGTTATCAATTGTACTATTAATAAAAAACATAAACTATCTTGGATGTGCTTCTGGCTTAAATCATTCCGATAAGCGCAGATTTGGGTATCTTTTTTTCAAAGAAAAAAAATCATCGTTTTAATGTTTAGAATGATTAACTCGTATATTGTGGTGATCACTCGATTCGTTAAATATGTTGTCGGTGAGCTTTACCTGTAATATTTGTGCATAATAAATGCATCAATAGCGCATGAAGAGATAAACAGGTAAACACACAAGAAAAAGTTATTATTTAATAATTTGACTTATATATATGTGTGTGTTAACACAGAACAGTGCTACTGGGAGGCCGAGCTTATATAAAAGTCCATGTCCACATTCTTCGACTGTTCGAATGAATAACAATATCGAAGATTCTACTATTGTGTCTGATTACTACCATTTGTGTACTTTTCCATGTACCGTGTAGGATGCAATCAGCACCAAGGGATATTTTTCTCATACCACCAGAGTTAAATGTTGCATTTTTTTATATTTAGTTCAGGTTTTTTGTTTCCATTGTTCGAACGTATTTCTCTCATCCCCATTGCAGCCCTTATAGAAAAACGATGTCATCAGAGACTATATACTAAAGTATAATTGATTGATTTTTATTTTCTTCCATAAATATTCACGAACAGATATATTCTCCTCATCAATCACGATTTTCTCGTTTTGTCGAATAGAATGAAAGTAATTAGTTATCTATTGGGTATAGGTAAGAATAGCAGAAAATGAAAACACAATAAATCACAAGTTTCTTTGAGGTGTGCGATAAATGCATTGGAAATTGCTGTAGAGGGTGGAAATATGATTAATGATCTTCATACTTTCTTGATGTGTCGGCTGCACTGAGGCGGAAGAGGGCCAACAAATGTTTAACTGGAAGTGGTTTTAAAACCAGGAAATTGTTTCATTTTCTCTCTTGAAATCGAGAGCGCGGCGATGCTTAGGTGAGAAAGTATTCTTCTCATGACCTGGACTTTCAGTTTGTCTTTCTACACCTACAGACCTTGAATGTTGATAATCGCACCGAATTTCGACATTATGTCTGTTCATATTTTCTCCCGACAGTTCCCCATCTCTCGACCTTGGGGAAAGAAAGAATTATGAGCGCAAGGCTTAATTCAAGTTTATCTCTCCTGCTTTTTACTTCCATTTCCTTATTGAGAAAAATATACGTGGAGGTCGGGAGAGAGAGAGCGAGCGAAAGGATTGGGGGCGGGGGGAGTTGGGAGGGGGCTAATATATGTTTATTAGCTACATGGCAAAACATATTTTTTCGTGTGTACTTACTTCGACATTCTATAAGAAATATTTACAGGTGATACAACACATATGAATCAACATCAAAACATATTTTGCCTCTGCTTACAATATAATTGTATAGGATGTTGTTGTGATGATTTATGGAAATCTAATGTCATGGTCATCGCTTTAAGGCGTTAAATGGGTGGGCAACGCATGCTCAGGTTAACTATGGACAACATAGGAGATTTAGGAAACCTAAAGACATTCGAACTACAGAAAACAGTTTTCCAACTTCAAGCATGTGTCCTAAGAGCACGATGGCTGGTACATGCATTTCATAACTATTATAGGTCGTGCTTCTTACTCCAGAAAATAATTGTTTCCTTGAGAGTCTCACGACTATGGCGGATATATGTAGGCATCCTTAGAACTGTAAGCATGACAGCAGAGGAGAAACGGTGCGACAGTCATAACAAAAACGGCTTATTGGTTGGCAATGACATATTGTACGTCATGTTCATTGTTGTTGTGTACCATGCGTAAACAAGGTAGTACGCACAAAATCACTTGTCTACCTTGGATTTACAAAGCAAGATTACAATCCTTGTGATTGATAATTGAATCACAATCAACTTCCTCATGATTAATCTGATTGTTCTGACACTTGATCCTGCTTGTTCTGTTTCTCTGATTATTCTGGAGTTTTACATTCAAACTTATTATTTAATTCCACTTTATTTAAGTTGCAGCACTCACATACACGTTTCGCTGCACGTACTGTAAGGTGGAGAATAATAACAAATAACAAACAATATCATCTTTCCGACACTTGCCCACAGCAAGCAAATGAGTGATATTAATTACATAGTTTTGTGGACAGATTTAAGGAAGTAATTTGAGAGAAGAAAATAAATTATTTTTCAATATCATTATAGATATTATGATGGCTTTATGGCGCTTTAGGTGTATGAACTAACAACAATACATTCCTGACAAAATTATTTTAAAATTTTATAAAACAATAAGTCATTACTATAGATGTATGCTGTGATCGCCCTGTCATCATTAGACATTTTAAACCGAATATGGGTATTTATATAAAGAGTAGGGCTTCAGGCGGTCTGAGTTCATTGCACGTAGAGCACACGTGGTGCCTTGAGATCAGTCCGCTTCCAAACTGTCAAAAATAGATAAATGACAATATCACTCTGAAACACCAGTGTTGAAGGATTATAATCATCTATATCTACGTGTTAGTTATGTTGTTAGATGTGTTTCATGTACCATGAACGTGTCTTCCGCCGGTCTCAAGACGGACAAATTTCTCCACCACAGGCGGGCCGTAGTTCATTCGCACCCTCCCAACGACAAATAACTTTTGAAAATGATGTTTCATGGATTTCTGGTACCACCCATACACCGTCGATGATTCTCGAGAACTGAAGGAGTTCAAGCTTTAGAGACACATATAAAACTTAACTGCTCTATATACCTAGTAATGATGGGTTTTCTATGGTCCTCGATATCAACGTTCTACAGACTAACAGAGCTATATCATGCTCGTGTTAGCGGCAACTGACCACTCTCTCCCCCAGAACTTTCGGCAGGTGTGGTTGCCGATTCTTGGAATGAAGGGACACACCGGTGCATTTTTTTTAATTCATGTTTTTTATGCATTTCTAAATGATACGTGGATTAATCAAACATTTAACGATGTCGTCGGTGTAATGATAATATGACAACGATGAGGGTGATGTTGTAGTGGTGATGATGATACTGATGATTTATGACGATAAGAATGATGAGAATGATACTATTACTAATGGTGGTGGTGGCGGGCAGAGGGTGGTGTTGATTTTAATGATTCTGACGTTGATGAAATTATAAAAAGATACATTAATTAATTGATTATTCAATGGGTTTATCACCCACATTACATGTGATCATTGACGATATAATACGTACACATAATTAACATTATAAAAATTATACCAATATCAAAACAATACATAATTTAATAAGCCTTATCCTACAGCTGTCATTAACTACCTGTCTTTTTTAATCAAATTTCTTTTTTTTTTCACATTAGCACATCATAATAATAGGATTACACAAAGACAAATCTCATTTCCCTGTTTTCCCTAATGTCCATCTAACAAATAGATTGTCATTTAAACATACTACACTAATTTATTCAGGAATCTCACCAAACAACCATAGTTTAACTGGGAAACATTTTGATGTATTCATCTGACACTGAAATCTAACCATCAAAAAATATTATGTTAATTGTTCAATGCCATTTTCTGATATAAGACACGCAGTCCAATCGGTATAGTTTCATTCTACTGATCTGCATTATTATTACTGTAGTATTGTATGATTGCATTTTTGTATATCGAGTAGAAAAATAAAAGAATATAATGGAAATTAATTCAAATCAATACTAAACATAGTTCTTATTATTGAAAAAAAATGATGATAATAATAGTGATGGTAAAGAGGAGGAGGAAGATAATGATTATACTCGTTATTATACTTTTTAAAAGAAGGACTTATGGCATTTGAAGATGACTGTATGCTGGTGATGATGGTAATAGAAATGTAAAGATGATGATAAAGATAATCGTTAAATTAGTGGCAACTTGGTAAAAGCTGTGGTGGTGGTGGTGGTGGTGGTGGTGGTGGTGGTGGTGGTGGTGGTGGTAGTGATGATGTTAGCGATTGTGATCGTTTTGATGATTATGGAGATATTGTTACTCATGAAAGTAATATTGAGAATAACAATAGAGGTAATGATTATACTACCGAAAATGATGGTGGACGTGATAAAAAAAAAATAAAGTCTTAGAAAAAAAGGAAGTAACATTTTGCTCAGGGACAATCGATGACTACAGGCTCAAGGCTCGAAAGCCGCCCGATTTAAAGTTACGTGGCTGCAAGGGGAAAGCGGGCCGATCATGCTGAGGGGAGATGACTACCCCATAGCGGCGGCGGCGGCAGAGCACCTCGAATGGACACCTCACATTGTTCATCCTTTATCTTCTTTCTATGTTCTCATGAATTATTTTCCTTTATTCTGCTACTACTTCTACTACTACTGCTACTATTAAATCAATAAATGCACACACGCTCAATTTTAAATATTTCATTCGCTCTATCTTGGTTCTCTTTACGAGTTCACCTCTATACTTCTCTCTTCAGAGTGGGAAAAGTGTTACTCTGCAAATATTTTATTTCAAAGCTATATGAGCATCAAGTACAAAATACGTACATTGTCTCAAAGAAAAATCATCGTTGGATTGATTACAACAATGTACTGTTATATAATGGTCATTTCACGTCTTAGCCAATGATGAGAGTTTCTATACTTTTCTCCTCAGTTATGTATTACTGAAGTCGATAGGCGACCAACAATCTTCATACTTACTCTATATTTTTTTAGGAATATGTTTGAATTCTATTACTATTGCATTCATATGGTCATTATTATCACTTTTCTTATCATCAATATCATTATAATCAAGTTATTATTGCCAGTTTTCATGATAATCATTTTATCAACCTGTCGTAAATGAGTAAAATAACATGGAAATCAATTTAAAAAAAGAAAGAAAACAGACTATACAGAAAAAAAACGATGAAGATTGTTAATAAACTTAGTATACCAACATATCTATTATGAAGTGAGCATATCATCAAACCAGCATTGTTTAAAATGCCAAAATTGGGTTTTGTGTCGCGTTATTTTTCCGAACAACGAACTGATAAGAAATATGCAAAGGCGGTAGAAAGAGAGATAAGAAGAATCGACCAATCAAACAAAAGAGTTTGCCGGTCTTTATCAGTGACCGCAATGATGTGTATTTATGGTGACAAATATTTGTGTCTTCTGGAAGATGAAAACATCTTATTTTCTGTGACTAGTTATTTTTGAAACTTGTATTTGATATCAAAAAGTTATTAAACATGACTGTCAATTTCATTTGTAAACCAATTTATAATTCACTACACAAATGGAGATGTTTTATGAATTCGTTCAGTTTGTGGTTGTACATATGCACAATAACAACATAATTTATGTTGCTTGTAAAGTGCAAAATACGTTCATATTCACGTGAATTATACAAAAATAACCGTTTGTAGCTAAGATTGTCAGCCGTTTACTAAGATATGTATATGCATCATTACGTATATTTTCATTCAACTGGTGGCGTCCGTACAATCTGCAATGGTGTATTCTTTCTCTCCTGCTTGCAACGACTTGCTAATAAGTTTTATGATTTCCTCAGCATGCTTAGAGAGCTTTACAACTCAAAAGGGCGGGCAAGTCATCCGAAGTAAAAACAAGTTTCGCATTATTGCTAAAATTCGGCCGTTGTGCTATTAACGGAGCGCCATAAATCTTCTTGCTGACAGTTTTGTTGACCATTTTTCGGTCGTCAAAATGGCGCGGGCTTGCCGAGAAACGGTCGATGGTCAAACACTAAGTGTGACTCAGCTAGACCCACAAACATGGAGAGCACGGTTTAACCTTACAAGCGAAGTGAGACTTATGGTATTTATTTGAAACGTCTGCAATATTCTTAAGATGTTCGTTTTACCTGTTGAAAGGAAGGACACCATCATACTGTTTACTATGAACTACGAACATTATGCATTAGGAAAGATATCGTTTATTCAATAAATCTTTTCATTTATTAATAGTTGTACGATTTGTATGCAAGTCACTTGTAAATATATATATATGGCTGTCTCTCTCTTTCTCCCCTCCTCTTTATCTCTAGTTTGATATCCCCGTCACACACATACACACACACACACACACACGCACACACACACTTGAGTATACTTATCTCTCCACCGTCTTCCTCTTTTTCTCTCTTTTTTTTTTCTCTCTCTCTCTCTCAATCTCTCATTCGCTCCCATATCCTTACGTTTCTGAAATAAGCGAAATTCGAAGGCAGATATTGAATCATTCAATTATTAAACCCACACATAATGATACACGTAATACTCTGTATGTTCTGTAATGAGTAGCAAATCCATCTAATCAAGTCAGCTCAAAATTATCCCTCCTCCCTGCCCCCCTCCCCCCCCCCCCCCCGTCCCCATAAGGAAACATTTTTCATTATTTGTATACATGGTAACCTATATAACCAGCCAACCGTTTTGTTCGTTTGTCTAATTAATTGGATTGAAAACATTGTGCTTTCCTTTCCTTTATTCTTAAGTGGATGACACGTGTGACACCTCAGAAACAAGACGTACCAAGCACAACAATGCTGCCTGTAAATTTATGACTTATTTTATAACGTTTATTCGTCATAAATCGACTGTTCGCATTGTATTTGAGGCTGCACAAGACGTAAATAGATTTACTTGCCCTATTTATTTCACGTGATATGATTACTCACAAAAACAACCATTGACCTTAACGATATGATTTGGCACAAGCTGTCGTAACGTCGTAATCATTACATCCTCGTCCACATATTGTTAGCTGTTTTAACTTGCTTTATCTCTTTATATATTGTTGCAATAAGTACCGCACGATATTTCAGCGTTGAAATCTTCTAAAAATATCAACACGCCAAACCGTTATCAAAGTCACGTGATATAGAAAGGAATAAAGAATAAATTGTTTAATAAGTTGTTAAGATGGATGTTCTACACACATTTTTTCATCTTGTTATGTGTTATATTAAATGGAGATACGAAAAGCACAGATTATTAGCTATTTAAGAGGTATTGATATTTTTGTTTTTGAAACTCTTTATAATAAAGTGATTATAGACTTATAGAATTAGACGGAACGTTGTGTTTTGTAAAGGAAACAGTTCTTTTTAAATTAAACAGCTTGTGGTGTTAGGGTGTTTACTTCATAATCGCAGTCTTTTGAATACTTTTAACTTCAATAGTGCTTTCGTTTGCTTTATATACTGTTTTCTTATACGACTTCGACTTCTCATACAAGCATCTACAAACCATTCGTCCCCTATCCTCACAAATCAGTCATGGAATATATTAAAAACGCATAAGAAACCTATCTCTCTCCCTTATCATGCTTATAGATGTCAGGGAAGCGATGCGCGCTTCCTAATAATTGATTGTAATTACAAAGCACGAATGGCGTACGTAATAATAGTCGAATTGTATCGAGAACTTAGTCTGTGCATACAGGGCCCGTGTGCGTTGTATTCTTATCGGCGTTTCTTTGCTTTGAAGCCCGGGTCATTAGGCCGTAAAGAATGGCGTCGTGTCGCCGGCGATAAGGAGTCCATAAAAGGATTGAGGAGCGATGCCAAGATTTGTTTTTAGGGCCATAAAAACCGGTTTATCTTACTACATTAGACTGCGTGAGCATGGCGTAGACGCCGCTTCAGCAGTCCTCATGGGAAACTCACCTACCCCTTTGCCGGAGAATGGGGGCAACGGGAGGGGGGGGGGGCGTCCTATGATATTTTTGTGGAAAAAGTGGCTGGGAGGGTTGCATAACCCCATGCACACTACTCATCTACACATCTCTAACCTCTCTTCTCTCTATTATCAATTCAGTACATATCAGTGTCAGTCATTGATTTGTATATACTTGTTGATTATCAATTTGAATTTTATTCTTCATTTGTTTTATTCATGTATTTTTCTTTTTTTTTCTTTGAACCCTTTCTTTCTTCTTTCCTTTTCTTTTCTCTCTTTTCTGTTGGAGGGGGCGTCATCTACATATTCCCATCTTCCTATCCTCAAACGACTTGCAATATCATTTAATGGCATATGTCACTTCTATGAAGCTGCGGATCTATGCAATACTTAAGTTTATATTCATTTAAGTTAAGTGTTTCTCAATTTAATACAAATTAATGAAGTTGCTGGACGGAAATGGGGTGGGGATGTGTTTGTGTATGTGTGTGTGTGGGGGGGGGGGGGAGGGAGGGGGGGAGGGGCTGGAGCTTCGGCCTATATCGTAGCGAGCAAAAACTCCTTATCATATTTCATTATCTCGCTACAGTCTTACCTTCCAGTAATGCGCTCCAGCATCAGATGAAATCAAAATGAAGGGCAAATTTTACCTCATTCTTTACAGTAATATGTGAAGGGGAAAACCCACTAGGAACAAATATATTTTTATTGGAGTTAAAATACCTTCTTTGATATTCACCAAATTCATTCGACGTACTCTAAAATCGGGACCAACTAATATGTACCATGCTCAAAACATTTCAAGTCTACGTCGTTTGTGAAACATCACGAAGATTGCTTACTTGCTTAGTTCGACTGCTATTCTCGATCGACGATGTTTCTCCATCATGTCCATACTCCATGGTCTTGCGTCGCAGTAATTATACCTTTGCTGTCCAATTCTGTGTCTCGTATTAATTTATATCGGTATATCGGAACAGAGCTACGGATCTTATTTCATATGTGTTGGAATATTATATACTAGTTGAGATACAGGTTCCTCACTTTACACATTTCAGCATTTGTCAAGTGCTGATTTCAATAAACGATTAAGAAACTCTTTAAGTATCCTGATGCAGCAGCCATCTAGTTCTTTCATTATGGGTGATAGTACAAGCCTCACATCCGTACAGAAGAACCGATTAAACTGTTGTAGAAAAGAGTCGTTTTTAAAATCGTTAGAAAAGAGACGACTTCCAGATCTCTGTCATTTTACTTCATTTTCTCTGTCCACTCTGCTTCCTTGTGCTGTTTGATGTATTTTACTTTGCCTCCCTTCCATGAGCTACTTGGAAACTTGAAAGATACTTAAGATGTTCTGCCTCGTCGCAAACAAAGTATAGAGAGAGAATTTAGAAGGTTACGTAAGTGATACAATTATGGAAACCAAATGTATTTAAATATAGGTACACAAATAAGTAACATATTCATCTCCGGTATTTTTTACTACCTTAAAGTATTTCGTGTCCACATCTTTTTTATCGCCCACGCAGCCTATTGAATTCTAACTGTGAATTCTATCAGTGAATACTTGTCGTTTTATCATTTTTTTTGCAAATCTATCTTTAAAGATATATAATTTATCTTATTTATCTGAGCCCTAAAATTACTTAACGGGCCCCGTCATATGGTAATTGTCATGTGAAAGACAATAGCCATGGAATGTTATGAAGGTATACAGAGAGAGGTTTACAACAATGAATGACGGAAAATCTCAAGATGACGGGTTTCAAAGAATCGAATTAAGGTCAAGCGTGAAAATGATTATTATGGCCGAGCTCAGAAAGGATAAGATGGATGTTTGTCGGACGTATAGGAAAAGTACGAGGACGAAGACAGGGAGGTGAGGGAAAAACTTACAGAAGGAGGAAAATGAAAGGTCAATGTGCTAAGGATGAGAAAGGATAAAATTCAAAGAGAGTGTATATTGGGAATATAAGGCAATTTTAATTTCTCTGTCCACTAAGAGAAAAATATAACAATTACCTTAGAATGACCACAAAGGGGAATAAAAAGAGGAAAGCATATTTCCTTTGACTATGAATTATGATTTATGTTAAAATGGCACATTACATTTCTATAATTAGTTTTACACCTGTTCGTACATCGTATTACAAAAATGAACGTAAACATTATCATTTACTTGAACAAAAAAAAAATACATATAGTAACACACAATAGAGAACAAAAAGAATATTTACCCTGATTCCTGAGATGTAAGTCGGCAGTTTCTCCCAAAAATCTTAGCGTGTTTATTCCTACAGTAGTATCCGTGCTTTTGGTAACATTGTGCGTAAAACAGAAAGTACATTACGGGACAGGGCGGGGTTTATGTTACGTTTGCATGTAATATACACAGCTTAGCCATAAATAGAATTCATTTGGTAATTTAGAACGATAATTACCTGCAGATGTGATTTAATTGGGACGCAGAGAAGATAAAAGTGTGCCTGTTTTTGACAGGAGCATCATTAACTAAGGCTTGAGTCCAAAGAGAATGAACTGTAAAGAACTCTGGGACAAAGCGACACATAGCAGCAACGACAGGAAAAAAGAAAAAGCCGTCTTCCGTAACCATTTTCTTAATACAAAAGGGAGGATTTTGATGTCATTTGGATTTCAGAGGTTTTAATTCGTCGTAAGGTTCATTTAGGATAAAGTCCCCTTGTCTAGACAGAAGCGACTTTTAGCCACATTTAAGAAGCTGGTTTGGAGACGGCCTGGGTGATAAATGTTCCTCAAACCGGTTTGGAGGAAATGATTCTCAATGTGTGACCCAGCAGAGCGCCTGTCGCCTCGTTGCGGCATCACTGATATTGAAAGGAGATATGTTCCGCTATGTGAGCGTCTTGCAACCCCTGTGACGTCCAGGCATTCTGGCGCGTTCTGCCGGAAAGTCGGGATTAATATTGATACTGACAAGTTGAAGATTAATGACTATTGCATTTCATTTTCTTCGAAAAGAAGATCGATCAGTATTCAGTTAACGGAATTTATAATTCTAAAGATACTGTTTCAATCAATTGATTATCCATACCATAATGTGATTTTGTTAAATACTTACAACTTATTCACTGAGATATAGAATAATAAAAATTGTTTTAATTTATACGAAGTTCGCTACAAAAATAAACAATGACAACGTTCGATACGACACTGACATGCTAGATATAAGGTAGGCCAGTCAGACAGAATACGTAGTCATAAAATATCACTGATATAAAATTTTCGAATGCATAAGATATCTAATTGCAGTTTGCTGTGTGGATTGTAAGTTGTACGTATGTGCTAACCTCTTTGTATGCTGACGTGCATATTTCTTCATCAGTTATCAGGTTACACACACATTTCACGCCGTGATGCATTTTGCTTGTGCACAAAAAGGGTTAATATAGCGAAATTGTCACTTTTAATGCAGGCCAATCTCCTGTTTGAACAGTCAATTCAATTAATGTTTTTGTCCCTGATCCAATCAAGGAAGTTTACATTTGGTTTACATATCACATGTAAAATTGTCCCAAACATCTATTCATCTATTTCAAGTGATCAGATAGATATACTAACAAAATAAGTACATTCATTTCATGAATTGCTGCATTTACCCAGTAAGCGTTGTGATAAAGGCGCTTTATCACAAACACAAGGTCTCATTCATTATGTGCACCATCTCCACTCTCTGTTAGCATGCATTAATTGTGATATGCCCGTCGGCAGTTGTACCGATGAGACTTGTTTCGGCTATAATGCAAAATCAATGTTAACATGAGTATTATTACAAGTAATATGAATGTTTTAGCATTATTTTTTTATTATTATCATCAAAGTGCTATATAGTAATCCCTGTGTCACTGTGGCACATCTGAGTGTTAATGTTACGTAATCTTACGGCATTTATTGTGCATTTGTATTATTTGTTTAAAAATTACTATTGGAAATATAAATTCTGTGATTGTTAGTTCATGCGAAAACAACATGCCATGACAACTTGCTACATACCTCAAACTAGCGGAAAATGGAAGAATACATGAAAAAAAAAGCAAGCAGGACTACATCAAACTTCTTACACTTTTAATTCTACCCTTCTCCAAATATCGTTTGCCTGTGATGGAGAATAATGAATAAATCCTTTTCACTTCTTCAAATGTCCCCTCATTCCTGTATCGTAACCATTTCAGACATCAGTATTGTTACAACCTTACCATAATCTTCCTTGATTTCCGTTATCCTTCATGATACGTCTGTGTTATTACCTCTAAGTACCATGCATTAAAATACTGTACTCGTCTATGTTAAACGGCATCTTTTTGTGAGACCTGCCTTACGAGAAAGGACATCCTTTGCATCAATAGTGCTGAGTGTAAACAATTCTGCGAGCGAACAATGAATAGTATGTATGTATCTGTTCGTAAAACTAACAAATCAAAGGGAGAAAAAATGTTTCATCACAAATTCCAAAGTATCCATAAATCACACGAATCATGTAAACTGTGGGACTTACAAATTAGAATGTATCATTAGGGGGCGACCAAATGTCTTGCCGCTTATAAGCCGCAATAGAATCGTAAGAAAAGCTTCCCTTCCCATGGGATTCGTAGGAGACACTCCAAAAATAAACAAAACTGCTTCCCTTCATGGAAAAAATACATCAAATAGAGGCCGGAAAGTAAAGCCCCTGTATACACATTAATGACTCTTGTGTGACCCTACACTCAGTGGTCACACATATCGAGAAGCTTGATATAAAAAAGAGATATATTCAATAATAAAAAAAAAAACTACGCGGCTCTCGTATCTTGACAGACGACATAATCATTGAATAAAATGCAAAAACCTCATAAATGCGCGCGCTATTTTCCTCACGACCTCGTCCCATTGATGCCCAACGATCCTATAATCATCCCAAATTCGAATTGTCAGTAAGTCTGATTAATTAGGTTAGAGCTCGACTGAACGGGCGGAGAACAGCCTAAAACGTTTTGATTCTATTTGGGCGTATAAACATACATGTGAAGGATAGTGAAAGTCTTTTTTCCCCCTGTCGTTTCCCTGTCTCCACCGATCTTTTACTGAACAACTCCCGGCGCCTCCTCCTACTCTTTCGTTGTAGTTTTGCGCGCTTTACCTGAATAGGCTCGAGCCGGGATCTTAGGCGCCACTTCCAGGGACGCGAGACTAAGACGCGAAGACAAATCCAAGACGTTCTTGTCATGTCGTCAACAAACTGTTGCAGGACATATAACATGCAGGGCATATAACATGCATGATGGTTATGCGCGTTTGATGTAAACCACATCCCTTCCAACCAGGGCTGTCAAGAGCGAAGTCGTCATTTTGCTCCATGAATATTGGAGATACATCCAAGAAATTTCAGTCACAACTACAGAGTGTATAGATATACTGTGCCAACAGTATTACAATTCATTTTGGCTGACAGTGTTTGAAAAATGTAGGGCGACGGCGAGTGTTTCAAATACAAGTGATACCATTAAAATATTTGTGTAAATGGTGATAACTTATTACACATAATCTTTGTGGTCTTGTCAATTATATAAGCAGACTGAAAATCTACCTACACTAGCTTCTTTCCATAAATCTATGCAGTCATCAAAACATAAAAACAGAAAGATACAGTGCATAATTAACAAATCATATTTCATTCGTTGTGATGTGCATGATCATAATTCATAATGATGTACGATAATGACTCATCCAGATTTTGTTTAAAGAGGATTCAAGCGAACTTAATTATCTAACTAGTAGATAAGAAAGTTGCTCGGGACTTCCTTTCTTTTCATGCATATGGCTCAATCCATACATGATACATGAAAGTCCCAATTTACTCCGAAAAATGTATGTATAGCACTTCTTTAATGAAATATTAGTTCCACATACTGTACAATATCAAACCTGTCTAGAAAGACCGCTTAAGAACTGTGGTCTTTATAAGCGCGTGATCTTTCTTTTTTATGTTATTTTAATGCATGCTTCAATGAGAAATTATGTTTAAGGGAAAATAGGAATATAATGTCTTAAAGCAGGTAGTCTTTCTGTACAAGTGTTCTATGAAGCTGGTATCACTTTATTAACTCTCATATTGTGCCTGTTGCTCTTTACATATCAATCAATCAATCATTTTATACGGAAATTAACAACGATAATAAAGATCAAATAGTTTCAAGTTAAAAATGTTTTGTTTTCCAATAAATCAACATTAGCATTTCACCAAATAATTCTAGTAGCGATTTACAAGACAACATGTATGAAGACATGTCACATGTGATATATTCCATGATATATTTTACAATGTTAAGGCTGAGTAAACCTATTTAATCAGAAAGTGGAGTTGTATTGTATTAACTCCCATATTGAATAAAACATGTTTATATTTCTCAGAGAAATTCAATAAAAAATTAAATGTTGGCCTTCATTCAGTAGCCGTTTCTCTCATTACCAAGATTGACCATGTGATCTATTTTGCTTGGTGTAGGTCAACATTTAGGTTACAAATTAGGGATATGGTGGACAATTTTGTATAGGTGCAACAGAGAACATAATTGTCTCTTTGGAAAGCATCAATATCAATTGAGTTACACGAGGGCTGGTTTTATATGACGTCGTCTATGGAGCATGGCGGTGTTTTCTTAGGCACCAATGAATAAACCTAACGTAGACTTGGTCACAATATATTACGTTCGCTCAATCACTATGTGGAAACGTGTTAATTGTGATGGATGGATGGCGCGACTAATGAGTTAATTGTAATGTAAATTAGGACGAAGGACGGAGCGTGACGCTGTCACGTTGTGGACATTTCATGAGCCCCGGATATTTAGACCATACCCACAACACCCTCTAAACTTTGTTAACCCCTTTGGTGCCAGGGAACATATCGCTTTATGGAATTTATCTGTAATACTAGTCTTCTTCTTCTCGGGTCACTACTCAAGTCCTGTCCAGTGGAGGATACACGATCTGGCTTTGGGGTTGAGTGACTCCAGATCGTTGGTGGTGCAAGGCTCTGGTAGGAGAGGGCAGACCAAAACGTGTTGCATCGTCTGGTCCTCCCCACAGTCACAGTAATACTAGTGCAGTACTACTAGTGCAGAAAATACATGAGTTGTGCATGACTAGCTGAAGAGATATAGCTTGTTATGACAGTATTATCCTTAAGTTAGCATTTAGCCCTGGAATATGTTGATAATGTAATCAGATAGTTATTGATTTGTTCAACAATATTGATATTTCTTTAAGATTGATCCTCAGAAAGACAAAAGAAAGAGAAAAATACAAAGATAAGTACGCATATAGAGAATATATACGATATCTGTATATATATAGATATAGATCAATCAGATAAAGATAGGTTAATACAGATGATAATATAGGTAGGATATATAAGTATGAATGAATAGAGAGATAAAAATATGTATATAAATATATTATTATAACGCTATCGATAAAATATATGATGCTTATGTACGTAATGTAATTATGTGGTGGGAATCTCGTTCAATCATGCATGAAAAATGTGGGCAACACACTCTTTGTAGGCTAATCAAATGTATCATGACATATTTAATCAACAACACTATAAACTTTTCGTGGATGTTCTTCACATCAAATGACATTTTCCTTATGAGTACATCTAGCACGCTTTATTGAATAATACTCTTAGCTTATCTGAATATGAGGACCACAATTTGAATAGTATTAATGTTTATTGGTCTAAACCCCGTCGCACCAACAATACCACACAAACAAACACACAAACACACACACACACACACTCATATATGTATATTTATACGCAAACAAAAACAAACATTTTTGTTGAGACCAAATTCAAGAAATGAAATACATGCAAACTCCAGCAGCAGGGGAGAGAGTGCAGACCGCTGTCGGCACGTCCTCCCGAAACTCTGGCGGGGTATGTTCTCCTCACTCGTAGTCACTGCTAGTTTGATGTATAGATGCACGCCATAAACATTGACTGACCAGCATGGGGGATATGATAAGAAATAACTCTTCCAGTACAACGGTTGATCCGCATTTACATCTACATCAGTTACGAATTATGTATACCTATATATCGGACGAACGGAAAATACAAATGTCGTCCAATACTTGGTTAGTACATCAAAGCGCTGAATACGACATCAAATGGCATCATCCAAATATTAAGCGAGGTTGTGAGCGTTTCTAATTTCTGATATTTATATAGTGCCTTGCTAAAAACACAATATACATTCATATCACATATGTATTTTCTCATTAATCCATTCCTAACTCCTCTCCTCAACTGGGGCTTTGGATGTAGCTTAATGGAAGCCTTGTTCTGAAGAATATTATCTGAATTGCGTATATTCGTAAATAGCAATTGTACACAGATTTTCATACCACTCTTTGTATTTGTTAAAAGAACGATCAAAACATAATGTTCACTTAGCGCATGTATGTATGAAAAAATTTGTACAGCGTCGTGAAAATTGTTCATCCAAAGTGCACAAGCTGCACAAGGAAAATGTTGGCGTCATCTTCGGATATGTGTGTTTAACGTATATTTCTTTATAGTATTACAATATACAAATTGAATTATCATTGTATCGTGCTTGTAGCGAATGCGCATCACCAATTTAGTTTTCCATTCCCAATTCAGTATTTTCCATCATATCAATTATGTACGAAGTTATACAAAGTACACTACATTGATAGCTAAATAACTTTTCTCGAGTGGTTCTCATTTGCTTTCCAGGCTATAGTTGAAACATAATTGTCGTCTCCATGGTGACTGACGAGCATCATGGTCATGGTCACACGAATTGTGTTGGTTGATTTCTTTAGATCTTGCTTTCGTTTTAATATTGCGTTGTCGCCTCTGATATCAAAATCCGAACCTAGTGCTTACTTTGTAGAGATTCACACTGCCAGATGATTACGTTAAAAGTTAAGTGAAACGCAAAACACATGAAGTATAATCATGTTATGACTTCTTTGAACACAGATACATATATATGTATAAGAAGAATAAATGAGGTTGCGATGGCGCTGAAAATGTAAAGTGAACACAAACTTATTTTTGAAGACGCTTTTCCTCTCCAGCGTTTTTATTTTTTGTTGGTCTTTCATTTTATTTTCATCGACATTTTCAGCGCCATATCAACCTCCTATATTCTTCTTTTTATAAACATCCATCTAAGTGCCTTCCCGTTTATCATTCTTCCATTCTTTAAAAGCGCACTTGCATAGTATCGCTAAACATTTTAATTTCTTGTTACGTTTGGTTTTCTCATTTCAGCCAAGCCTCTTTAACTGGATTGATGAACTGGGTTTGGCGTGACGACAGCTCAACAAGATCGGATACTTGTCTGGTCGTTTGACCTTTGTGGTATCTTCTACTTAATCAATGTTCGACCCCCTTTCTTCTCCCTAATTCTTTATATCTCTCCCCCCTCTCTATATCTCTCTGTCTCTGTTTCTTCCTCTCCTTTCACCCCTCCCCCATCTGCCCGTCTCTCTCAATTCTTCTAATAACTATAGCTAACTACACATTTATCAACATGTAAATTCAATTGTTATCAAATCAAATTAATCAGATAATGATCATAGATAGAGTTTGATTTACTGAAGAAGTACATGTATCTCAAGATCTTAAGTGAATTGTTTTAAGAGGGGCTAGCCGAAACTCACATGTGGTATTTGTATTGTGATGGGTTGATAATAAGTAATACGTGAATGTGATTCGTATATCCATTTCTTTCACTTCTTTTATCCACATATTGACTTCTTCAATTCATTTATTCATAGATTCATTTTTAAAAATTACGTTAAAATATCTCCTTAAGCGCTTACTTCTCAAAAGGAACTTAGGAATGAATTGGAAGTAAATTCCACAAGGTATACACTACAAACAAAACAGATGTTAAAATCTGGAACTCCTATCATATGAAAGACATGATGTATAACCTACTGTGAAGGGAGAGTCAGTTAAATACAGTACAAAGTTGCACCCTTCATGTGTCATGGGTTCAATTTACTCTTGGCTCATCTCAGGAGGTCGGGCGAGTTTATATCAATCCTCTAAGTAAGTCGCTCAGCTTGTGATGTTTAAAATATTGTTTACAATTCAGTGATATGCTGACTCGACAAATTTTCATATGAAACGTTAAGGTCAACATTTTTAATTCCTTTATAAGTTGAGGGACGTTCTTGGATAGTATTTTCATCTGTATATGTTGACATTTACACATTATTTGTTTATTTTGTAAAGGGGATCTCAAGCTTGCTGTTCATTATCCTTTCTCCGGACTAGTCCTTTGTTGGCTATTGCAGCGATTCTTCCTATCTAGAATATGAACATGGATCAATAGCGGACGATGAGTTTTATTACTTATGCTATTTTTTCCATTTCCTGTTTAGTTCAGTTCACCTCATACGGATGTTCATTTTCGCGGGAAAGAACTCCAACACATGATGCTAAGGAGAAATGTAATTTTTCTTTTTGTTATTTTAATCATCCACTGTTGAAGGAATGCCTCTTCTTCAGTTTTCAAATTTAGTCCGATGCCGTATTTATCCATATTGCACTATTGCGGTCATTAATAACATCTCAGTACCTGTTTGTCTCTCCTCCTCCTTCTAGGTTTAGATAAGAATATTTATATTACCTCGTGTACATGTAGTTTTATAATTTTCTAATATTCAATCTTAATTGTACATGTTGTTTTAATATTCTGAAGATGCTTACAAAATTGGGTCATTGTCGGTCTTGGTCGTCTGGAATTACATTTTTCTAGTCATTATTATGTGTATAATTATTGTTATATGTTCACGTTAGGTTGTGAATATAGCTTTAAATCTATGCTGCCTGGTGTTGATGACCTAATATAACATCTGCAAAGATATTGGGATGGTAAAATTTAGCATAAAATGTCTTTGTTTTTTATTTCGTCTGTTTTTTCCAAGTTTCGATTTAATTCTAAAGAATTACGCACAAAACAAATAAAGCTGTCAAACGGATTCCCATTTTCCGTTATTAGTTAAACTGTTAATTGCATTTACCCTAGGAGAGTTGTGCACTGTTTTTATTTCATCACGATGAAATATCAATATGTACCAAAGATTAATAGATGATCATTAATTTCTGTTATAAGTTAAATCATATCATCAAGTACATGAATGATGTATCGGTGTGTCGCAATGTAGTAACACATGCATTTGAAATGTATTTGAAATCCAAACATGAACAAATATATACCGAAAGATTATCATTTTATTTAAAAAAAAAACATGCATGTTTTAGACCGTGAAATGAAATATGCTGTCTCCTCATACTGTAAATATGATAAAACTGTGTATTCTGTTTTTGTTTATGTTTTTCAGTCATTGTATCTCGTCATTAAATATTCACGATAATGCTTTCTCTACATACCAACCAATCTGTAGGACATAGTGTATAAGAACTCAGATGAAAAATTATATACATACATAATTTTTATCAATTAATAATTTCCTTCCTATTTGATCTTTATTAAAGATTCTTAGTTTAAGAACTATCAATGTGTTGATATCGTTTTGAGGAGAATCTTTTTTTTTCTTGAATGTTATGTTGTGTTTTATAGATGGTTTCTATTTACAGCTATCGATTCGTGATACATTTATTTGTCCCATTAAGGGCACGTAACCAACATATCAATTCATCATTGAAATATAAATATCAAAGAAGTTCACCATGTATTCTGAATGATAATGCGAATACTAAACTGTAAACATCACGCCACAAATGTTATCCTAGTAAATCGTCTAAAAAGGGAAACAGTTTGCAAAATTTTACCAAATAGCATGATATGTTAGAGCATGGAACCTACGAGATTCGGTCATAACCTCTGAGATGAGCGGTTTCACTGTTTATAAGAGCCTCCTAAGAGTGCGCCCTCACGTGCCGTGTTATTGTGAGGAATGTAATGTTTTATCATAAACTCCCCCATGGCTTTAGGAAAAAAAGAATTATTCCAATAAGCATCTTCTTTGAGCAGATAATGAAATTGTCAAATAACTCTAATAGCACAGTTTTTCTGCCTTCTTTGGTTTAGCCAAACATTTTATGCATTATTATCACCCCCCAAAGTAAGCATGTGCTTGCCAAACTTGAGCATTTTCTTCCAAACAAAATATTAACCTTGTGTTTAGCCTTTTTCTGGTTTGGGGGTATCTTTCGAAGTTTAATGCATCTGTGTATTTCTCTTTTTCTATCCTTTTTCATTGTGCTTATTTTGTATGTTTACTTTGTCATTTATTTTTTTTCAGATGTATTGATGCTTTGACCGGTATTTGTAAAACCACTCAGTCTGTCGTGACGTGAATTCATCATTTTATTCTCCTAATGACCGATAACGTTTTTATTAAAGAGTCTCGTAGAACATATTGATACAAATCTTTGTCTCATACACGTCAAATCGAATAAATTATGTTGCAAAGTACTAATTTAACTCATAGGCTATTTGAAATGCATATATTGAATGTAATAAGGTATAAACATGTTGAATCTGTATTAGTGTCGAATTGATAGTAAGATGTACCTTTATTAATGTTAATGTGATTTTTCTTTCACGAAATGATGAATAAAAACAAAATAACCAAACAACGTGTGTGCGTGTCCGAAGGGCGTGTGGGTATGTGTGTGTGTGTGTGTGTGTGTGTGTGTGTGTGTGTGTGTGTGTGTGTGTGCGTGTGTGTGTGAGGTAGGGGAGGGGGGCAGGTTGAAACAAATACGACCGAACTGTGGACGTGTCCAATCAGCGTGCACGTTTCACTCGTGTGGTTTATGTCTTACACGAATTTTCATGTTTCCCATATTTGCCTACCTCTTCAGCATATCTTTTGTTTCCAATTTGTGTGACACGTTTGTGGCAAGCGAGAGCTAGAAACTGGAATGCGCCTACTTGTAACACACGTGTGCCGACAAAGCGGGAACACAACCTTTGTACGGACTGACATTAGAAACAAAGCTCTCATGATAGGCCCCTTTTGTGTGTGTTTCTCAGGAATTATAATACTGATATCAACATTGAAAACTACGATCACCCCCATTATTGTTGCATACAGCTGTACAATAGCTGAGACGATGTAAAGTCAAAATGGATTGTAACAATCATGATTACACCTGCAATGCTGAGAGCTCATTGGCTGCTTCAATGTAAGTAATTACGTGCAGTCTTCTAAATAAAGAAAAGAAAGGGGTGAAGACCAGGACAGAGAAAGTAAGAGAGACAGACAACCAACCTGCAAGACTGGAAGGAAAGGGATGGAGAGGGGGAGAGGGAGAGTGTGGAACGCTTATAAACACAGTTATACACAAAGACTGCGTTCGACACTTACAGAAAAAGTGAGAGAGCCAGGGTGAAGGAGAAAGAGATAGAGAGGTGAAGGGGAGAGGGGAATAAAGGAGAAAAATAGACAGAGACATAGAGAGAGAGTGAAAGAAGACGAGAACGACAGAAGGAGAGAGAAATGTGAAGAAAAAGAGAGAGAGAGAAAGAGAGAGAGATAGAGAGCGAGAGAGAAGTGAGAGAATGAGGAAGGTAGAGAGAAGTGAATCGGACAAGATCAATAGCTTTAACCGGCGGATGCATGTTTCTACTGTCGGCCCCGGATCCAACTTGGCAAATACTCCACCGAGATAAGCGGCGTGCTGTCATCGTTCGTGTACATTTTGGCGCCTAAAATGACATGTAGTGAACATATACCCCCCCCCCCACACACACACACACACACATACACACAGACACACACATAAACACCCTAACTCCTTCTATATGTGAATATGAACAGTTAGTTAAGTGGTATTCCTCCTTAGGCATTTCATGTCATAATGTTATAATGGCTATAAACGTTACAAATTGATTTCCGCGTTTGTTGCCTGACCTCCTCCCTTTTCTCCCCCCCCCCCCCCAATTATGATGTCTCTAGCACACATCCATACCTCTCCCCTACACACACACACACACACCCTATATATATATATATATATATACACACATACACATACACGCACACACACAGATGAACATTCGTTACTTCCAGCCACGTCTAGAGAAAAAATACGGCCGTCCCCAATTTGTTTGCGTTGTTGAGATTTGCTGGATTGGTGTTGTTAAGAAATGACTTA
The DNA here is from genome assembly GCA_963669155.1 of Arbacia lixula. Lineage (NCBI taxonomy): Eukaryota > Metazoa > Echinodermata > Echinoidea > Arbacioida > Arbaciidae > Arbacia > Arbacia lixula. The sequence goes on along the minus strand of OZ022582.1, from coordinate 7,013,599 downwards.
TTTATGTTGTTGAAATGGTTGAACCAAGTTTTCTTTGGCCGACTGAGTTGGCAAGGTGTCCTTAGCTCTCAGAATCACGGTACGTGAAAATAAAACACCGCAAAGGTAAAGAGCACGTGTCCCCAAATATTCTTTTTGACTAATTAAAATCGAATATAAAATATTGTGATGAGCGTGAGGGTTCAAGACATGATTACAGTGTTTCTATGTCTGTTTGTTTTATGTTGTGGTTACTGTTGTCTGTATCGCTATTTTAATTCATACGCTTGTTGTCATCAAATGATGTTTCATTCACAAACAGTTCAGTTCTGAAATTTACTTTAAGTCATATCTTCTTTTTCAGAGCTAAGGTCTTCTCTTGTTTTCGGAATTAATTCTTCAGTAGCATAATTAATAAATCAAGCAAATGAAATTTTTTGGATAGACTCGCAAAGGACATCGAATTGATGATATTGCCAGTAGAAAGTACTTCTCAACCATTTTCAATGATTTATCTTGTCCACAAAGCTGTATTTAAAGTGATCATATTGCAGACACTACATTGGCGCCACGTAATTGAGTTATGGTGAGTTTTCCACCACAGTTATTTTTCGTACCTGTCAGGGTAAGCAAAGAAGTAACCCAAAAAAGCTGGAGTTCTTTATTAAAACTGGACTTTACAAAAAATAAAATAAGTAGAATTTGGCATACAAAAATTGTTTGTTTTGGTTCGCACTTTCAAACAACATACAGACATAATTTCTTATCTCTGTCTGAACTGCGCCGCTTATCTCGATTTACACTGTGTAAATGTGTGTACTATGAATAGGTTTCAGAAATAACGCTTCAGTAAAGACATTTTTTCGCAGATAAGCATCTTGTGAAATTGGCAAAAACTCAAATCGTCAAGGAGTTCATAGTACAATATTAAAGACTAATTTAAATTACTTCAAGATATTAAGTATGTCTCAGTCTACGTCACACATATCATGCATATATATTTATATAAACAGAAGAGTGGGATGAAATATAAGTAGGAAGTCAGTTTTGATAAGTAATGCCACCTGATAACTGCTGGCATAATTCCCTAGGGTGCAGTATTTACATAAACATCCCAATGTGCATTGTTATTATTTACTAGTTTACTTTTACGATAATTATTGATCTTTATATTACTTATCTACACAATCAAAAATTAGAATAAAACCACTCAAATGTTCCTGTTCCTCGGGTTACGAGTCATCATAACAGGAGTTGAAGTCCAGTAAAAAAAAAAAAAGAACATTTCGGCAAAGACAGGGTGTATTTGGAGTTTATCTCTTATCTTACAACGTCTCGGAATGTCGTGTGGTTTTACAGTAAGCGCGGGTCACACGGCGGTTGTCTGAAGAAAAGTTTGTACACTTCTCTTATCTCGAAGCGGTACCTCCTATCGTTCCACTCTGCAATCGCACCAACATGACCAAATTACAATTTAACTTTGGGTCGTCAGTTTGTTTGAACATTTAGACTCCTGCCAATCATTTATTTTTATCAATATTAATATAGTAATGATTGATCATGGAGGAGAGCGCCAAGTTGAATGGCCGATGAATGGAATTTGATAGTAAAAAGAAAAGCAGATAATATATATCAACGTTTAAAAGGGGGAAAATTAGTACGCGCATTTGTGTTTATTCGATTGTGTGTGAGTGTATATATTTGTGTACGTCTTTGTGAGTGCGTATATTATATTTGTGTGCATGTGAATGTGTGTGCGACAGAGAGGGAGGGGTGGAGCAACAGAATAAGAAGTGGGTAAATGTGCAGAGAGCCAGTGAACAGAGGTATCGATTAACAAAGAGTGTATGCGTGAGGGAAGCAACCGCAGATAAACAGAGTGAGAACCATACATATGTATGTAAACATATATATAGAGAGAAAGGGGGATGAGATGGGGGAGAGAGAAAACAAAATAGAGAGAGAGAGAAAGAGAGAGAAAGAGAGAAAGAGAGGGAGAGAAAGAGGGAGAGCGTATGGGGTGGGGGGGGGAGGGGGGCTACCGAGAGTCAGGACTGAGCGAATGTTAGAGTTTGTATTCAAAAGTTGCTAAAACATTTTTCACATTCTTGTTTAAGTGGATTGAGCAACTCTTGGAAAGGAACTCCTTATACACAGAGTGTGTGTGCGTGTATGGATATGAGTGTATGTGCGTATGTTTGTATGTGTGTGTGTGTGTGTGTGCGTGTGTGTGTGTGTGTGGCGAAGGGTGTGTGTATGTGCATGTGCGTGTGAGAAAGAGTTCATTTACATTTGCTTCAGAAATAAATTATCGAACAAATTCAAACAAAGTTTCATTCAACATGGTTAAACTTCTGTTTCGTGAATATTGCCTGATTAAAACAATATTGCTTGCCGTGTTCCTTTCTTTGAATAAATATTCTCATTGCCAGATAAAAGGAAAAAAGAAAAATAGGCAGAATTAAAATGATGGATGAATTGGGGTGGAATATAGCATACATATGAATAGATAGGTGTGTAGGCAGAAAGGAAAGGGAGAATGAAATGGGTTGGAATGTATCAGAAGGTAGAAATGGGGAAGCATTTCAAAATAGGAACAGGAAGGAAGTTTTATTCTTTAGACAACTTAATGAAAAAGAATGAAACCATAATACTTTTGAGATCTTCACAGTTTATTTTCAAAATATTTACACATAATGTCATATCCAGTAATATATTACGTATATCAACTACGCCATAGAAAGTCTTTGAACATCATACAGTATCAAATTGCAAATTACAATTACTATAAATGGTTTCAATGTCGAAGCCGGGAAGGTCAAAATTAGAATTATAGCCGTACTTTTCTAAACACACTGGGTTCGTTGAGAGGGTTCTCAATCAATTAACCCCTATACCGTCAGACAACACACTGTTTCGTGGTATCAGTATGTATGGGAAGATGTAAAGATACATTATTTGCATGTAGCAAAAGTTCCCATAGTTCGATTAAGATCATCTTTAATGAATTGTAAACCTATCTATCGTGCTTTTGAATGAGTGAAGCAGGATACAGCTTCATTCCACACGTTTGACAATGTGCGTGTCATGTCAATTACATCGAGGTTCCTCTCATGAATGCCGATCCATGTAACAAAATGTATGTCCCTATTACCAAGGTAACCCAAATTTTAGCATCATTATGTGTTGTCAAGATTTGTCTTTATGATTTATATCTATAAATCACACTCTAAACCAAGAAAATATCAATATTCAGTATCGAGGAATAATACTGCATCGTTTCATAGCGCATTGCGATTTTCCTGATTTCTCACAGCGCTGTACAAACAATCACAATATCGAAAACATATACAAACAATGTAAAACGTACGAAAATAACTGAACTCCGCCATCATTAGTGATAGTAATTCTTGCACTGTGAAGGTCAGTGCATCATCGAAGACTGCATGAAAAAGGTGAGTTTCCTGTTAATCTTAAGAAACTGTTTTGGGAGTCAACAAGTTCTCAGAGATGATTTTGCACGTATTATGTTAATTCTGTTTGAGATACTTAACCATTAATTATGTGTAATACTAATTTGATATTTCAGCCAATTTTACTTAAATTCTAGCAATTTGCAATATTTGGGGCTATAACATCCGTGCCCAGTCTTTTTAATTCATGGAGACACATAAAACATTAAGAGTTAAGTTAAGTTTATCATTTATCACATTCTAAAGGTGTCAGAAATTTGTTCAACTTGTTACCAGTTGGTCCATTCCCTTTTAAAATCCAGGGATGATTTGACAGGCAGATTGTTTGTAACGATTCGGTTTTGATTTGTCTCAGTAAATAATTGCAAGGATGTTTAAGCACATGGATATCCAGCTGCCGTTTAATTAATGCAGATTCATTGTACTCTCCTTCTAGTCACAAAAGAACGCTTTACAAATATTTTTTCTTTGATCCCCATGTTCGATGCCGCCGATTCTCTGGATGATTTTTGCCTGGATTTCACGTATAAGCAAAATCGGATGCGCAGAAGAATTTGGTGAAATATCCTCACCCCATATGCTTGCGCAGTTGTGACATGTAATACCTACGATGCATCTATGAAGATTCAATCGACGAATAGTGTTACAATATGGCAAAAAGGCTCTAAACGAGATATCAAGTTGCAGTATAAAAGTCACAATTTCACAATGTTCCGAATCATTCCTGCTTTTAATACAAAATTGCATGAAACGTTACTTTCAGATATTTTCCTCTCGGACAAGTAACATGAAAAACGTGGCCAACCGCGCCCAAGCTAGTATTTCCATCTCAAAAAGTATCAAATTTCGTATTCACTTGTCCATATTAACTACATAATAAGCACTTAGTGACAAAATTAAAAGTTCAGCAGCGAAAGCTGAAATGTATGCATGTATAGGAATACGTATGACCTATTATAAAAGGCAGATGATCGTGACGCAATCGGCATGCATCATATTGTTGAGAGCAGTTGCTAGTCATGAATATCAAGTGGCGGCATCAAACCTTGTTCAAAGCGATGTAAATCCATGTGCTTAAACATCCTTGATAATTGTCGTCGATTTTTACTTCTTCGTCAGCATCCTAACGTAATTCCTTCGAAAACAAGCTGAGAGAATTAAGTGTGTTTTGATAAGTGCAGAAAGCCGACATGAACTTGATACACTCACCAGGAATGCAGCTTTTCGATCGTGTGAATAGTGTCTATATTGCGAGCGGAACAAGTATTCCCACCAAATTGCCAAATTTGGTTTAATCACATTACTTACGATTACTACACAGCGAGATACGACTTGCTATACATGTTATCTGAGACCTCAATAATTCGTGTGAAACAGGAGTGAAAAATACCAAAAATTACAAACGTGCTACATATAACGATGTGTTATTTACATATTTTAATCTCGAAACATAAAGGCGCCGTTCATTTTTCGGCTTTGTCCTTCAGTCAACATACACTACAGCATTATGCGGAGGTAGCTGGTTTCATACATCTTCTTTTTTTTAACATCCATTTTCATTTAACTAAAAAAAACCTTTGTGCTCAAATACAACGGAGATTTCTCTCTAAGCCCCATGTAGTCATAAACGCAAAACACTCTACATACAAAGGGTGAAATAGAATCAAGGCGCAAAATATGTATCAGTTATCAGTAATTAATACACACATATATTTAGCCATATGGTTAATTCGGTATTTCTTGTAACATAGATGAAGTGCTTCGACAAAACAAAACATAACAAAACAAATGTTGCGATCCTCATTTATCCTTCAGAAAGCCGGAACAATAACAACTAACAGTTATTTAAAATACAGAATAGCCGGAGTGCTGGTGACCCTTATTTTTATCATTCTTATGATTATACAGACTTCGATGTTCGAGGCTGAAGAATTTGCATAAAAAGAAATTGATCGCCAGGGACATTATGAAAATTATAGCCAACATTACCATACTCAACATGACAGTGAAACCGTATTGTGTATGTCCGACATTCATTTTCTAACAAGAACTGTGACAACTTTAGTTACACAAATACAAATACAAATTGTAGATTGCAGCGAATTCAGATTTGACAGGCTTATTTCTTCGTCAATGTATATTACTTTTATTCATCAATATGAAACTAAAGAGGGCGCACCAGTACAAAAAATAATAATTTTAAAAAAGACCCTCTCAAAGGAACACACTTGGAAAAAATCCATTATACGTATAGGACGTTGTCGTCAAACATTTTGCGATGTAGCTGCCTACTTGGAGACAAAGTGAGGTTTTACACACGAAATGCGAGCAAAAGCACACGCCAGAAAGCGATTGGCCTTTGGGAAAACCTATTCTCATGTTTACTTAACCTGATGCGGGTTCTTACAAATATCATTCTTACCACATTAATGGAGTCTTGGAAGTTATTGGCCTTATTATCGAACGAGACATTGAGATGATGTGTTACCAAAATCAACTTCACCGAGGCAGGGAGCATGCGGGGAGAACGGGGACTTGTGCAATCCATTTCCATGGTGATTAGGAGTGTACACATTACTTGAATGAGAAAGGGGTGTTAACTTCCCCGGGGTCGGGGGAAATATATTGGGCCTCCCCTCACTTGTCATATCCGGTTATGTGTGCTTTTTACCATATTACCCTAACAATAACAATTAAAATCGTGGGAAATTTAAACAACATTTCACAGAAACACAAATGTACCAAAATGTTTTGCTTAAGTCTAAAATCAAAATGCCTGTGCGTCAATCATATGTGGCTTCATGGATGACGTCATTAGGGAAGAAGTTAAAGAGTTCATGCTATTTTTCGTCAGTTCTAAGCTGTCCTCACTGCTCGGTGACGTACATGATGCGTGGTGTTCCGGTGAGTTCTCCCGCCGTTCCAGCGCTGTTGCATTGTGGGTGTTTATATGGTTTCGCGTGGTCGGCTGCTGGTGTTGTTGTTGGTGTTGGTGCTGCGCGTTCGTAGCGCACTCTATCTGTCGGCCGTGCTGCTCGACCAACGCGTTCAGATTATCGCCGTCAGTTCGAGAATCGGGTAAGCTCTTCTCGTCGTCGCCCGTGATCGCCTCGCTGCTGTCGCGCCTGCCCACGTCGCTGCCGTCGGCATCTTGCTTCATCGGCTTCCTCTTCGCCTCCTCCTTCTTCCACTTCATCCGCCTGTTCTGGAACCAAATCTTAATGTGGCGCTCCGTCAGATTCAGCATGGCGGCCAGTTCAATCCGACGAGGCCGCGAGATGTATTTATTAAAGTGGAATTCCTTCTCCAGTTCGAGTAGCTGTCCGCGCGTGTACGCAGTGCGCGTCCGTTTGTTTTCGTCAAAGTCCGCGAAAGAAGCCCCTGGAGAAATGAAAGAGAAAAGCGGAAAATCAACTGAGAGTGCAAAAAATCCTAAAGAACAATGGAATGCAAGTGTTTATCCATCATAAAAATAACTTTATTGCGATCAAAGTTGATTACGTCCTATTCTCACTCCCTCGTTTGCAAGACAAATTGCTCTTAGAGTGAAATGGATGTTTGTGGTAACTTCTGGTGCCCACACGCACCATTGGCATATCAATCTCAAAATCTCATTTACCGTTACTTAACTCCTTATATGCCAGGCAAACCTCTATGCGAATTGTGTATATCACTGGTGCATCATGTCGACCCTTCAGAATTACCAAGGACAGATTATTTCATGTATTTGAAATGATGCTATATTATCAGAGTGCAATTAACATGAGATATAAAACTTGCATTCCTATATGGATGGCATTATGTAAACCTTGTGCAATATCAAAATGAGTATTTTTCGACGTGTTGAAGTCTTAAGCATCAATCCAGCTTGGCTGGTGCGACATTACCAACGCAGAAAAACACAGCACTAAACATTTATTTACAAGGTAAATAGAAAAATGTAAATGTTAGTATGCTTAAAGAGGAAAAATATCACTTACGGAACAGTTCGAATACAAAAATGATTTATTACAAAAACTTCCCCTTTCTGGTGCCAAGGTGATAAATTTTAGAGAACATCAAATACAGGAAAGCTAAATAATAAAAGATTATTTGGCGTCATGACGGCCAATATGAGTTGTTTTACCGACCAATGTAAATCACATGTTACTTTTCAAAGGAGTGGAGGTGCTCACAGTATGATGTCTACACCCAAATTATCACAGTTGCAAATTAGAATCCCATCATCAAAACCACCACGTGTCATCAGTACCTTATCCACTTTTTTATCTGAGCTTTTCATACAAATCCATCGTCTTCAAAGCGGGACCGACGCCCCCCATTCAAACACCGTAACACGTTACGATAAATTAGGTGCTGAGTGAAGTACATTATCCCCGTTAAGGTACTAAGAAAGCTCATCAGGTGACCACTAAGTCCCCCTCCCTCATTCCATCTCTTGTACTCAGCCCTTCGACCAAAGCAAATATGGTCAAGTAATGCTGACCGCTTACTTATTTGTACAGGTAATACAATTTATAAATTGATGTATTCACAATTCTTACATTCATTTTACATATTGTAGTGTTGCCTAACCATCTCTGGGGCCTTTAACTCACAAGCCATGCTTCTACGATTGGCCCCTCCATATTCTCCTCGAAATGTTTATAACCTAAGTTGGTTAAATCAATTTGTTATTTATGTTATTTGAAATATTTGCATGATTATATTCATTATTTGTTTATTTTTGAAAAAAATGTGGAAATAACAATGAATACCGTGTTGTATTCGTATCATGTATTTCAATTTCAAATATTTACACAACGGCAAATGATACATAACTTAGAGAAGGGCATTACAGTGGCTTTGCGATTTTTAACCCTTTGTGTGCCAGATTACTGTGACTCTACGGGTTTTGTATGCATTAATTGTGCTAAATTGCATCAATGGTGCATTTAGATGTAATGCATGGACAAGAGGAAATATCACTACTTAACCCTTTGTGTATCAGACACCTGACGCTCTATGCGATCCGCGTGTATAACTTGTTGATAAATAAACAGGTTGCAAGATAAAAGTGAAACTAAGGACTTGTAGTAGATATATATGTTTTGTATTCATCAACATATGAACAGAATAGAAACGGGATTAAGTCATAGCCCTGGACGGGACGTTCATATGTGGGAATGGAAAGGAAAGGGGGGTATTCTTTGTTCGTGTTTTAGTGACCTTTTCCTTTCATTTATTTGTCATACATCTTTTTTCATGGGGATTGTGTAGCTTTCAATATCCAGCCCTATCACTAGATTACTCCAAACTTAATATTTGGGCACCAAGTTTGTTTAGGAGAATGGCGCTGTAACGTTTTTTTCTCTGTTTACTGTGTACTCATATCAAACCACAAACAAAGAGGAAATGTGTGAAAAGTGAGTGAAATGAAACAGTGAGTAGTCCACTTGACTGCGACAAATTTGGGGAACAAATTCCAGAGTAAAGAGTATACAGAAATAGCATTGTTTTTAACTTCATACCCTGGAGAGTGAAAACCTAAGGACAATATTTTACAACCCTTCACCACTATTTATCACAGTTTAGCCACGCTAAAAGAACAAACACTCCTTGTTTGGCGTGTAATTCTTTTTTCTTTTTTTCGTCGTTCACCTTTTCTATTGTTCTAGTCAAACAGTTTCTTCGTTATCTGATATTTCGCCTGTTTCGCAAAATACACACGGATATTATGTGTGCCTTGTGAATATTTTTTCAAAGATTGTGTGTACCTGACATTCACCCATCATTGTTTGCATCAATGCTACTTTTTTGGCGGAACTCATGAAACTCATGTCTCCTCGTTTATTTGACCAACCATTTGGTATGTGTGTTTGGTATATTGAGGAACACTGTCACTTTCATATTAAATATTAAAATATTCCATCATCGCTATGAAATAGAATATTCAAAGGAAACACATTCATTAGCATCAAAAGTGTGGCCTTAGGCACTTCTACCCGAGTAAAAAAAGAAGCTGTTCTATACGATTCATGTGTATGTCATTTGAGCAAAATTCAACGGTGATGAGGAAAGAGTTAACACATTAATTTGCACATTCACAGCGGGGTATCTCCAAACCCATCTCGCCTCACGTACTTATTTACTCTTTTAGAAAAAAAAATATCTATCATCTCACGTCGGGGTCGATGAACTACACACGAAGATATATTAATGGATATTCTTCAGCTGTACATGTTACCAGCCGGCGTAACGACCCTCGGAATGATTTCACGAGACTGCTATAGCACCTTGTTGTATTTGTATTAGAATTAGCATTAAAGCTCGTTACAACTCCTTCTATACGTTGTCATACGTAACGACTGGTCGAAATGCAGAAGCGAGGACAAAAAAGGGGGGCAGATAGAGAGACCCAATTAATTGAAAATTGGAGGATTGGGTGAGTAAAGGGAACGTCCCTGTTGTGAGGGCTCAGGCCACAAAGCTTGCCGCCAATGTCTATTGTCACTCCCCAATCACATGTGTATTTTACTAAGCTGCCAATAAATGGTTATAGTATTACAGTCAAACAAGGGGGTGTACCATAGCGTTGGCTGCAGCAGCGTGTAATGTGCGGTGCGATCTATGACAGCTTAAGCATTATTACGGTGAAGACTGAAAAGGAAAATGGCAGCTTCTGTTAAACGGAGTGACGGAGCTATAACGCGTCTGGTATGGATAGGACCGGTGTCGATTACAGGCTTGTAAATGCCGCCAGACTGGGCTATTATCATCCCACATTACACGGCGTCACGCCAAGCAAGTCCATTGTTCCCTGGTATCGTGAAGACGAGGCTTGAACCGTCTGTTTGCCCGCTTTATGTCTGCTTCTTGCCAAGACGCCCAGACACATCAAACACGCCGATGACATTCCTGCAATTGATATCATTTAGTCCCGCTTTCACTATAGGACCAGGTCTTACTAATAATCACCTATTAGGGCTATACATGTTCCTCAACCAGAAACCCAGCATATTCAGCATATCCATCATTCGGAGGGTTTCTTTTAAATGACTTACACAAAAAAGAACAATGCCTGATAAAGACGAGTGCTCCCTTGCGTTTAAATGTTTTATCGTCAGCCAAATTCACTCGGCGTCACCCAAGCAATACTAGATAAAAGCATTATTTGGTAGAGACTCAAATCCACCCTTCTTACTCTATAGAGTCTTAACCCGTTCCCTCACATCTCCTGTAACCTATCCTCGGACCTGGCATCCTTGGGGCTAAAGAGAAGACGTCTTGCAACCGTATCAATGTACATGTATTGATACAATCCCGTCTTCTGTCCAAGCTTTGCCTGCTACTGTCTGTCGGTATACAATGTTTGACAATACGCCACGCCGCCGCTACGAAGTCTGGTCGGGAAACCATGCTAAAAAAAAAATCGGTACGAGAACAGTTCAACGCACACCGTTGTGTTTGATTATGGTATTAGTGGATGTTCTAATCCGACAAGCGGCATCCTTTTGATGTCTCAGTGTCGCCTCGAGAGATAGGCCCGTTATAGGTCCTGCATCAAGGATAAAGCCAAGCACTACAGAGTCTGTGGAAATCACGACCACCCTTTAAACTGATGCCCGGATATGTTAACTCATCATTTACTTGGACGCTTTTTCGACCAGGGACAACATTTTGTGATTCAATGTTGTACGTTGACAAACTTCTAACCTGATGATCTGTTATTCCTCTTTATATAATGGTATCGAAGTGATTAAGATATGAAATTGATAAAAAGTACAGTCAAAGTGTCGCTTCGAATTGGACATTTTAAAACAATAAGATGCTGAATTCAGCAATCCATATTGCTTGAATACACTCTCCGATTTGCAATAACTCCATAGTACATTGAAGGGTTTTTGACAGGCCAATCAAATGCAGTATTGATTAACTTTATTTGATGTATTGTTCAAAAATAACAACGCATTACAAGAAATTGTATCAGAGAAGACCGTATAATTTTGGTGAAAGATAATGCCCGTTTTGATAAGCTATCGATAGATCCCGTTTAGGTTGATGAACCAACAGTCCCCGGGAAATGCAATGTTATTTACTCATAGGATTACACTGCTTAAATAAATATATGAAATTATCAACTGGGTGTTGATATCAGAGTTACTCTTAAGTAATTAAGTATGCAACAATTATTGATATTCGATCAAGAGATTACGAGTTGCGTTGTATAAAGATACTTTTCAATTGCCTTTCTAAGGCAAATGTATTATTTTCCAAAAGCAATTCACTACAAGCCGCCATTTTGAAATTGCCTACGCTGTATTCGTGTTGAAGAAACGAGAGGGTGGATTCTTCCTAACTGATAAAATATAATTTGATGTTGCGTATTGTAGAGATGTCTACGATGCAGCGTTATCAATGTGCATTTATGCTGTCTCAGCAAGCTTATACAAATATGAATAATGTCCACTCAATCGTTTCCTCCATCCATTTTGCAGTCTGAACTAATAAACTCACACAGCAATTTATTATAAGAAAAGGTGATGAGAGCACCGTGTATTCAAAGTTTGCGAGAAGTAACTCAGACAAGTTTTAATTTCGAGGCAATTATTACTTGGAATTATTAAATGACAACTTAACAAATGGTACTTCAATGTACCCCTCCAGTAACTTTAGATTGAAAGATAAAAGAGAGATGGACAGAAATTGATAATACATGTACTTTCATTCCAAGAGGAATACGTTGTGACACACGTATAGAACGCGTATGACAGGACTTTTGTTGCTTGTACTTTTAGTACATTTATTTGATAACCGTAAACTGATTTAAAAAAATATGCCATGTTTCATATCTTAACCTGTCAACATTTTCAACATATTTAACCTTCCTTTATGGTACTTTTACATCATATCTGCATTACTTATTAAAAATTTACGGGTAGGCCAAACATTGCTTTTTCTTTAGGCAGTGTTAGGGCAATACATGTGCTGTCCCGACATTTTGTGTGTGATGAAGATGGCGGACAGCATATGCAGCAAGGGTGTAATAAAGATATAACCACGACGGTCCAACTCATGCATCTTGTCGTCCCATATCGATGCCCAGGCACAAACAGCGGCGTGATTTAATGGGGCAGGAGTTAATCCAGACACAATGGGAGGAAGACTCACAAAGACGCTATAATCATTATTATTAGGTTACATGGAGGGAGATTTGCCATTGTTGGCTCTCATGTTAGTCAAATCAGCCATGATAAAACTCCATTCAAGAAACGCATTGCCCGGGGTGTGTTGATTTTGTGCGTTTTATTATTACCCCGTAGCAATCAATTTGATACAGGTGCCTGTGATTTTTTTTTTCTCTTTTTTTACCCGGTTACTGAAACCCGCCCATACCGCTGTTAATGGATGATTCCTAACCAGCAATGCGATTGAATGAAATTGATAACTAAACCTAGCTGCGATTGCAGCCATATAATCATTCTGTCTCCTCTTTTGATTAATGTTGTCTTGCATTCCTTACGACGTCTTCTCGAGACCCCGCATATACCTTCTGACCTTCCCAACTAGCATGACTAGTCCAATATATCTGGTATTCTTACTATACTGTGATAAATGTTTCTACATTGTACATAGCGTTTCTCATAAATGAAATACAATAAGATATTTGATCAAACAAATGATACAGAGTACTATAACTCCTTATACTTTCAAAATACGACGCTGAACTCGTGCCCATTCTCCTTGAGACATCGTGCAGTCCCTTCTGATATCCTCAAGGGGGAAATATCTTGAAGTTTCATTTCGTCGTATTGTACTCCTTCTTGTAAGAGATCTTCAACAATCCAGTGAGAATACATGATATCATAAAGTGGACATCTATATCTGGGTCAATCACGTTGTTGAATTCACGGAAGCTCGAAGACGGATTGCACAACTGATGGAAGGAGAGCGGCTCATTAAAGGATGGCCACCTTATCAAATTAAATTACTCAGTACATGACTTTAACAACGTTTTAAGGCAAACAAAGTGGATCATCATAATGCATTCTTCCTTTCAATGAAACATGAACATTTTATAAGATTGTGAACCACAAAAAATATTCAAAGTTACTCACAGATGACTTGAAATCCTGGTTACAGTTCGATATTCCGAAGGATCGTTTATTCCGAAGGCTCGTTATTCCGAAGGTTCGTAATTCCGAAACACGTAAATTGCCTATACCTCGATGCTCGTTCGTTAATCCGAGCATTTGTCGCGTAGTGTTCGGAATAACGAACCTTCGGAATAACGAGTGCTTTCCAAAATCCTGACAATGGCATTACAGATATCATAATTATTATATTCGAGCTATAAATACGTTTTATCCACTCTTAATACAACCGGGTTTCCCCAAAAGTGATGCAGAGAAACAAATTGGATTATAGCTAACTATCTTGTTGCCGCTAATCGTGTGCACATACTTATACATTCGACAGGTTGTTACGCGATATCAAATGCAAAGTCTAGACAAGGAATTATATTCATACATATAAATATTTGTATTATACTACTTAAGAACATGTGTAAACTCTGTATGCTTTATTCTGGTGTCGTGGTGGCGACACAAAAATATTGATAAAGCTCGTCACCTCTTTATTTCAAGTTGTGTTTAATTGTACATCTATCAACAGGTTTGTCATTCCTTTTTCACCCACTGAATGACAATCGTGAATATTTGTGTAAAGCAAACGGAGCATTCCTCAAAGTTGGTTAAATCTTACTATATTCTTAAAAGAGATAATATGTAATAGACTGTATTGAAGCAAGTTATGATCACTAGAAATATTAACAATTTGCGCAATGCATATAATTACAGGAAAGAGAAATATCACATGGATGTTCAGCATCTTGGAACAAGTTATTAATTCATTGTGGCTATCTAGTATGTCTTGCCAAACCAATGTTTTACTTCCGTAAAGAAATAAGATGATGTAGAGTTCGGCAGTGATGCTCTGATAACAAATGTCTTGAACTAAAGGTAACGGATAAAGATTTTGTTCATTGCTCCATTGTTGGCTTTCTACACTCAATAATGTGACGTAATGTTGTTTTTTAATTTTTTTTAGTTGTAGCATTACAAACACTTAAGAGAATGCCATTGATATTTACAGTAAATACGCATTAGATGATGTTCATGCATACGTTTGTTTGTTTGTTTGTATGTTGTTTGTTCTTATAGAATTTCCATTTACACTATTTTTTAACCTTGAAATCTCCGTCGCTCATCATTCATGGCATATTGAACTACACATAAAAATGAACACGGAACTGGGACTTATTTAAAAAAAAGTTAAATTTCAGTTTCATTGGCTAAGTTTGAAAAGGAAGTGATCTGACATGAAAACAAATACTTGCTATTAATTGGTTTAAAACAGGAATACTATGAAATAGACCAACTATAAACAAGTGTATACTTAATTAATGGTGTTTCTGTTCACTTAGTTGAAACTGAAAACCTTTCTTGCAGGCAACTGCCATGACACCAACAGTGATATGATTGACATACGTTTGTTAAATACACCTAGTTTGAGCAAATTATTTGGGCAAGGACTTGTCCCTTTTTCCATTTCCTCTTTATGTACCGTAACTAGCAAAAGTTCAAATTCTTGTAATCCCTGAAAAAACTGTCATGATTTTATTTTGATACTGCAGTGCAGGTCTAGCCCTAATATCGATGCATCTTCATACAGAACCCAAGTATATTGTAAAAGGTACCTTAGAGTTAAAGTACTAAGTAGTTGAATTGCCCATATGAATGTTTGATGAAGCTTCTTAATTCGGCGTCGAAATATTCACTCACATTTCCTAAACTTCACATTCATGATTTGATATGTGTGGCACAGGACTTGTTTCACCTATAAGTATCGAATTCCTTTTAAGGGGGCCTCTTGGCACGCCTCACGAAAGAGAAATAACAATTGGTTTCCTTTTGTTGATGACTCGAGATGTCAATATGCCGTCCGTTGTTCCAACAAATTCATTTAGTAGGTGCAACATGATTATTCATTCATGTGGTATTTTCTTGTTATTCATTTGTTATATATCTAAAGGAAATGAAATAAGGAAGAAACGATTTTCCTTCTTTAAATTCAAATTTCGAGTGACTTGATGTGCAGGGTTTAAAGATAAGCTTTACCGAGGTCCACTCATCATGCCCATGAATAAATGCATTAGTTACCGACTTGTTTTGGTATAATAGCGGGTAATAGACCGTCCATTGAACCACAAACCCGCCCCATTATAGCGCTAGTGTGCGTCTCCATGTAATCCTATTAGAAGCTATTAACAAGAAAGGAGCCAAAAATGTGCTCTCTTCTTTAAAACCCAGCACGAAGAATAGGCGGCATGCTATAAACGACCCACGCCGGCTCTGCCCGCGCCAGGGAAGCCACCACACCGATGTGAGAATCTTCAGAACAAAGGTAGGCGACTGTCCTTTTATGCTGCATCTAGCTTTGGCTTTATAACGTCCTAATAATGGGAATGACTTCTTTTCAAGCGGGTTAAGAAAGCTAGAGAAATCACCAAGCAAATGGACTTTATTTCGGCTTAACCCTTTGACGACAAAATAACGCCTTAAAATATCTGTTCACCCGTTCATTCATTCTGTATGGTAATAAGGGATTCCTCTTGTACAGTCCTAACTGTAATTTCTTGAAGAAATTGATAACGAACGGGTGAGCTATGGATCAATATGAATGGTTTGGTCATAAAATGAATAGACCGAATTCATTTGTTTCAAATAAAACGCTTCAATGTCATCTCATAATAACGACATTTACCCAATTATAGAAACACAGTCTGTATGACATAACATATTTTGAGACTATCTCTACATTCTTTTCTTTATTACAATGTAGAATATTTCATTTCATTAGATAATCTCAGAAGTAGTTGGGGTCCTCAAGTTCCTCAAAAAGGGTATCGATAGCCTTTTAGTCGTTTGAAAAAAAATAGAACCGCATAATACAGAGGGAAAATATATAAAAAGAGTGGAGTATATATATATATATATATATATATATACATTTAATATACGTGGTTGTTGTATCTCAAGCCATTATGCTATTCTTGAATAAATCCACTGTTGAAAGCTCAAGTTAGACGGTGTGCCTCTGCTTTCTTTAGTCAATTTTAGCAGTCTTCGTATTTTGTACGTGTATGACCGCTTCATGACTTCAACAAACTACGACTGTTCCACCTGAAGATGTGGGGTAGCGCACGATTCAAGTCACCCTATGTGTGCAGGTCCAGTCAATGACAATTACACATAATAATTCAACTATTAAGTATATGATAGATAAACAATATAGATATATAAAATATGAAATATAGAAACAGTCTGTAAACTTTCAAAGTTCAACTCATATTAGTTGAACAACACAATGATGCACGTCCAAAATCATGCAAAGCCATCAAATCGTTAAACTATTACGAGAGTAGTTATCAGCAAATGTCGGTGCATAAGGAAACTGCTGTCGCTTTATCTTTTTATTGAATACCAAAGTGTGTCTTAAACGAAAGTTCACTAATAAAAAGATAATTTGAAACAGCTGAGAGGCATTGTCAATCAAATATAATGATGGATTGATATCATGGATATAAACCTCGTTTCTCTGCATTTTTTTCGCGCACTAAATTTGAACTATACGATTGAATCCAAGGTAAACACGTACTGTGATACCAGAAAGAGAAGTTGGAAATGGAAAAGTAATACTAATTACATTTATTACAATATAAAACAACACAAATACCAAAATGTTGATTACAATGCGCTGATGGTATATGAACATCTTACTATTAAAATATCCAGTATTGATTTTCAGCATTATTAGCGACTTATAAATACAAAGTTGACAAATATATCTACTGATCTTAAAGGTAGCCCGTCCCTTTTGCAGACCTAATTCTGAAAGTTCCCTGACTTTTTCATCATTTAAGAGTGTGTGGTTTTATAGCCTCTTCTCTAGAATCGACAAAGCGTAATATTCGGTTTTGAGGAAATAATCTTCGATAATTGATCGAGCTTTCTTTTTTCGTACCACGAAAATAGTCAAATCTCGGTGAAAACTAGTTAGATTTTAATTTATTCTACGGGAGTTATATTACCTCTGACCTCAAACTTTCACAGTTGGTATCCCAAATATAAGTGCTAGATATGTGCAAATTTGCATGAAGTTTGCAGATGCTTATAAAAGGGGCGGACCATCTTTAAATGTGTGTAGAATATATAGAAATATTGCATATTATGTTCAGTGTCATCGGCATTCGGACTTGCCTAATCATCAATTATCAGTCCCGAGAATATATACACCGATTATACATTTGGCTGAACTTGGAAAAACCCATCGAATAATGATTTTTTTGTGTGTGTGTGCGTATTGGTTATTCTCGACAGCATTGCTGCGCCCAGTGACCGCCACGTAACAAATAGACACTTAGGATTAAGATAAGGAGACATATATGTTCACTTAAATCAGCCGATGAGGAGAAAAACAATGTAGCGCTTTTATCTTCCATTTCCGGCGGCCACTTCAAAGTTGCTGCGAAACAGACAAGATATGGCATCATCAAGCGTGTTACATAACTCAATATCATACAGTCTAGGTTGGTAAGCAATGGGCTTTTGTTGCTGCCATGATATATCCAATGACTATTAACCTTTACTATGCAGATAGAGCTCTGCTCTATGGCGTTTGTGTACATTACTGGTGAGAAAATGCACACTTGGCGTATGAAGAGTTAAAGGGGAATGAAAACATGATGCTTTGAATAAAAACAGACAAATCAGTAACACATATTGGCAGAAGTTTGAGAAACTTCAGACTTATCAGGATCATGTTTAGACGTTTTCAAGCAAGTTACTATCGTTGTGCAGGTATGGAATCTGTGCTTTGTCCAGCAGATGGAGAATGACTAGAATGTATCTTGCTTATGATGTCAAAGGTAATGGTACGGTAGACAGTCCCAACGGGGTATGGGTGATGTGTGGTGTGTCACACGCATTTGCCTGCTTTGTGACAGGGCGATAGCAGGCCAAAGGAACAGTCCGCCCGGAGTTACCGGTGCTGCAAGGGTAAAGTTCATGCAAATATCCATGCAGCTCCAACCAGGTCTCCATGTATATCCCTGCAGGTGTGGGGCAACGGCAGTTTGGATCTAGGGATAGCGAAACCATCACATACCAATGACACCCCATATCGACCATACATGCTACACATATGGAGAGTCTAGTATGATAAATGAAATAATTTCATGAATCTAAGGACGATCACAAACCCGTAGTAAGCATGATAAATTGAAGATAATGTACTCCTTTGTACAGGGCGGTGGTCTATGACAAACAAGCTTTGCATTGCACTTTCAAGTTTACGGTCAGAACAAATGCAACATTGAAATATCCATTGTACTAATTTGAATAAAAGAATAAAAAGTCATGTTAAGAAATAGCTTTCAAAGATAAAAAAAAAATAATTTCCATCAGCAACAACAAAAAAGGCATAAAAGTAGGCCTATGTAATGTTTCTTCATCGTTACAGCAATAACGTGTGAGAGCTCTGTATCAATACGCGTACGAAAAGGGAAATTAAGAAATAAAAAAGAAATTAATGCTTGCATTAAACCACAGAAAAAGAAATGTTTGTATGTATTTCTAAAAAACAAATCATCCTTTAGGTCTTGTGAGGACCTGACAGTGTATTAAAGCAAACGGACAAGTCCGGACGTTACATCATGCACGAGCTCCTCATCATGGTCATTGAAAAGAAAGTTTTAACTACTATTAATAACAATGATATACATACTAGTATTGATAAGGGTAGCTTCATTAGTGTGAACATTATGTTCATATTACCCCAGACCCTGGATCAATGGACCCTACCAGGTCCCAATTGTTCTCCTGGGTACGGAGTAGGTATAAGTGGCTATTTTTCTGAAGAACATAATGGGCAGTTGCAGATCGATCAGTTTTTGTCGCTTTCTTGCAAGATAATTTCGTCACACATCACACTCAGAATATATGTTATTCAAAGCAACTTTAATAAAAATATGTGATAGATATATCATACCTGTAGTTTGTGCGAGTGTATGAGTACATGTGTGTGCGTGTGCATTCGGTACGGCTTCAATAGGCGTACGTGTCTCCAATCGTGGAATCTAATTAGAGAGCCTCCTATTGCTTTATTATCCCATCTTCACAGTGGTAACAGCTTTAATCCTATAAAGGAACAAGCGACGAGCCCCCGCTTTGATTTGCAAATGATCACAAACTTGTGTAATGGATACCGTTCAGCCTTTGGGTGTAAGGCCAATTATTAAGACTCAGCCGACTTGATCAATGACATAAAATTAACAAAAACAAAAGAAGAAAGTATTGAGTTCTCCAATTGCAATAAGGTTGATTATAGAAGGGAGGCATAGACGATCTAATTCATCTTATTAAGAGAAGTCGCCTATAGCTTGATTAGTCTCGGCAATTAATTCGATCAATAATTGTTCTGTGTTTACTTCATTAACAATTGTGCGGTGGCGTTTGATATATCATCTACACCAAGCAAATAGGAACTAGATGAAGAAGAAGAAAACAGGTTGATATCAAGAAGGAGGACGACGATAAAAAGAAGGAAATGGGAATGACGAAGAAAGAAAGACAGGACGAAGCAAAATCAGATAATGGTAGTAGCCCTCGTACTGGTAGTAGTAGTAGTAGTAGTAGTCGTAGTATGAGTAGTAGTAATAGTAGCAGTAGTAGTAATATAGCGGTATATAAAAATAATTGCAAAATGGTGGCAAGAAGCCATAGTATGAGTAGTTAAGTAATTTTAGTTGTAGTGACTGTCGCAGTGGTAGTCTGAACATAATTGTAAAATGGTAGCACGAAGGCTAAATGTCATGGCCAGCTAGTTTTTCGATTTTGAGTGTAGAATTGTTCATGACGTTTAAATGCACATGGGATTCATATCCAGGAGGGGACGCATTTTTAACGGATAGTTTGACCATAAGCCAGGACATTTCAACAATGCACAGGTGAATTCTGAAACTACATAAGTGATTAAACTCAAACCTAAAAATATGCTACTGAAACAATGTCATTCCAAATTGCATGTTCTGATACAATGCATATTGTCGTACAAAGTCTCTTAACAATATTTAAAAGAAGATGTTATATACACACTGATGAAAGAGAAATTACCACACCATGCTCCATATTAGTATACATATTCAACATGCAAACTACAATACGACAGAAGGAGAGTTTGAAGAAAGAAAAAAATATTAATAACCTAAATGAACAATTAATAAATATTGAATAAATAAAGAGAATATGGATGGAAATTAGCAGATATAAAATATGTAGTGTACATAAGTACTCTATAAAAAAAAAAATTTACACTTTACCTTAAATTGTTATTTTAATGAATATGGCGGAAAGTTTGGTTTCCTTTTCTTGTAAATTTTCAAAACAACTAAAAATTCGTGTTTTACGACAAATGAGCAAATTTAATACTTAAAATATAAATATTAATATATTCCCTTCAGTGTACCATTGGGTTTATTATTCCTCTAAAAAATGGAATGTCATGTTTTAGTATTCATTCACTCCTATGTGAAATACACATATCACACGATTAAATACAGGTTGACAAATATAGTTCCTTAATACTGATTTATAAAAATGAGGTTAATGTTAATACATATAGTAATACATATCGTCTATATTTGGAAGGATCCAAGCAACTGCCCACATGAGGGCACCCCTAAGGTTGCTCATTTAATGTGTTAATCTAGTATACTCCTTAGATTCCATAACAAGGAGATGTTGGTGCCATTGGTGTATACACGTGAAATCATACTAGCTGGAATTTGGTCTCTTCTTTATAACTGTTTTTCTCATTTTTGAAAAGTCCGGGTTTACCTTTTTATACAATTCTCTCCTCTCCTTTTTCTTGTTTTTGTGTGGGGGTGGGGAGGGGTGTAAATAGTTTTCTTTTAATTTCTACTTCAAACCTGAACAATTTAGTGTTTATCAAGTATTTCATTTTCAGCTGACGTCACACACTTTTAATACACAGTGTATGGTGGTATTCTCCCAACCGTCATCATTATGTATCTTGTGGGAAATGCATTCTAAATATTTCAACATGTGTTTTGTATGGAAATGCACTGCTGCCTATTCTAAGTGAAGCATTTTACCTGCGATACGTCATTTCCATCCTTCATGAAGAAAAGCCGAAATAGAACAGAGTTAGGCTAAAGAACGTCGCGCTCATTCTTGACACAAAATAGAACATCAAGAAAAACACAAACATCCACACACATACATACGAATAACAATTAAAATAAAGATGTGCAATAAACATATTTCTTGTTATGAGAAAGTGTTGCCCTTGGGACGCCATTGAATAAAAAAATACGCCGTAATGTCCACCCCACATTGACTTTCCACACGCGAGCATCGTATTGCACTCTAATACACAAACTTTCAACCTCTTCGAATGTGCTATTTTTTGCTTGTAGGCCTATCTTTATCAAGCCATGAATGCGATCCCGTAAGTCTTGTGGGGCCCAAAATCTGTCTGGAATGAACGCAATTTATCTTCAATGTCCTTCAGGGTGTCAACTTTCTCTATTCTTCTGTTTTTTCTCTCTTTCTTTTGAGCGGAGATGAGCCGTGTGGGTACGACACGCGCGATTTGAATCGAGAACGCCACGCCGATAGGGCAACTAACGCAAGAACCTCCCAGCAACGCACCGCGGCGTGCGCCTATGTTGAGGGATTGGTGTGTCCATGCGTGCGTGATATTGTTCGTGTTGTAATTAATAACTAAAGTGTCATTAACTCTCAGTTTAACAGAAACATTCGTTGAACGAGCATATCGGGAGCATATCAAACATACTGTGATATACTTTTAGCAGTTTTTAAATGTCATTTGTTACATTTTTTTTACTCCGATGTAAGTTCGGTTATGGCTTCATCATTGTAAAAAGAATACGAAACTCAGTCATTCAAGTCAAGATTCCCTCTGTATTAATCTATTTATTTCAACATAATATAATTCAAACTTTGGTCACCCTGACACAAAAAAGGTACACGCTAACAGTCACAAGTGTAAATTTTAAATCGACCATCCTTTGAAAGAAAATCCAACAAAACGTACCATGAGTGTTGTATAATATATAAGCCCTACAAAGCAAGTCTCGTGTCCCCGTGCACTTAACCGTGTCTATTATTATCAATTGATAATGGCCATTTTGTGGCGTTTTAAATGATAATTTATGGCGTTCTGATAGTCCGCTGTGTCTTCATTTATGATTATGCACTCAATAACGCTACGATATGAAGCATGTAATTGCCCACCTCGTGTAGCGCATGTGTTTTGCTCCAAACCACGCCAAACAACCACGCTCAGCGATAATGTACAGGGCGATCATGAATTTAAGAAGAATGGTTGACGCATTTTGCATACTTTCACATTTTAATGGTTAATATATATGTCTTCCTCAAGAACACAGGAGAGCAGTCTCTTCTGGATAACTCAATCATGATCATCAAAAATATGTCAATTTCCTTGATTTATTTATATATCAAGTTACTCCTTAACCTATCCAAAAACGCACTGGTATCATATTTTATAGCACAAATTTATCTCACTACACTACAGAGTCAGTAATATGTAATCAGTACATGTTTAAGCAGCTCAAAAAGTCAAATCAGCACCTCAAGCTGACGAAAAAGTACTAACAACCGGAATAGTTGACTGGTTGAATATGATAATTGCATGGGCACAGCAGTCATAGAACCGTAAACTGTTTTGCTTAATCGTAATCATGTCGAAATAATGTTCACGCCAGATAAGTCTTTTCCATCATACATTCTTATTGATTACATTGATTATCATTCGTAATACTTGTTTTACTGAAAAAAAAATAGGTCAGATTTGGACGTAAAATGCGCTCCCGTACAAATGGTTTAGCTTTATATGGATATAGGGCCTAGAATGATATTACGATATGAAGATTGGGAATGGACATAACTGCACTGATAGCGCACCATGACACGTCGCGATTCAAATGTAGCGGCGCAATTTCAGTTGCAAACCATTTGGATTTTTAAAATAGAAATTCAAGTTATTTGGTCACTCGTATTTAATAATATTTGCAAGTACACCACCGGCATAGCTCTGCACATTGCCATCAGTATTTATTCATACCAACACACCTCACGCAGCGGGCTCCCAGAAACTAGAAGTGTATTTTCAATTGCTAACTTAGGTTTGAACAGTTCAAGTCCGAGGAATGTGATTCCAATTCAAATGTTTGATTAAACTTCGGTGAAAGAAAGATTCTAAAAAAGTATCATCCAAGAGAAAAAAGAATGACATTACATTTTGTTATCTAGTAACTCTTGGATTACTGTCGTGATGAGGAATTAGAAAGAAAACAACAGTGGTAATAATATTGGTCTTCATTACTCGACAAATGTACCATAATTTCTCGTCATTACTGTCAATAAAACTTAAATGTTAGGTCCCGATGCATGGGACAAGGCAATTTAATTGATGTAAGTTCAGTTTGGATATACATGTACTTCATTTAAGGAAATAACAAGAGCATGGCGAAGTTTAAAAAACTTGCATTTGTAAGTACCACAAGTATAAGCGTTAGTGCACCTCAATTGTAATAATCTATAAACGGATAAATCATAATTTTTGATAAATCATGGTTAAGGGAAAATGAACATCATCGCAGGAAGGTGCAACTTGATGTCCATTGGGTGTAACCATTTGCGTTCCAGGTAAAATGTCTGATCTATAGAATGTATTCTACTTGTAGCAAAATGCACAAATGCGTATAACTGCTTCATTCAGTGCAAATGCATTCCATTGCTGCACTCAGGCCTATATGGTCATGATGCTGATTGTTCAAATCGAACTTCACTCGGGGGTGGCCATGTTATCCATCGGTGAAGAGGCGGGTAGGAAGGTCATGATCACTCCGCTGGTGGTTCTTCTCGTAAGCTGGGCTCTCGCGGCAGCTCGGGGAATCAGAACTGCTCAGCGGCTTCATATTGCCTCCTGCTACGTTGAGTATACCTCTAGCAATGACTACCCAGCCGAGTTCACGATTATCCTCACGAACCATGCGAACTGGTACGCATCTGTGGTCAGATAAGTTGGTTAATGTCTAACATTCAAGATGAAACAGATGGAACTGCCTTCAGTCTTCTTCTAAGTGAGGCTTTCAATGACCATCCCACAACCAGAAATGCAAGTAAGGCCACACGTAACAATAGTGTAAGAGGTATACAGGATTACATAATTTAATCCCCTCAGCTCGAACTTATATTCCCCCTTAATTACTGCGTCACTCTACCATAAAGGAGAGTGTTGTTACGCAAGATACCTTTCAAGGTTGTTTTGGTAGGTGTCGTCTAATTTGAACTGCTCTGGTCGTTTCTCGTTTTCCTTGGTATAAGCCCCGTCAAAATGAATAACACAAGCGCAAATCATATACGTATTGATGTTTTGACGAAATGTTATGATCTTGAGATGCAATTTATTGTCGCCAACGTACTAAGTTCCATAAAATTCTGAGAAAGTTGCATGTTTTCCCACAAACGTCGTTTTCTTCCAAATGCTTAATTAGTATCTCGATTTCTTTTGTACAGCCCCCGTCAAAATGAAGAACAAGCTAAAATCGCACACGTATTGACGTTTTGACGAAATGTTTTGATCATGATATGCGATGCATTGCATGCGTTGTCACCAATATAGTCAGTTCAAGAAGCTTCTGAGAAAGTTGAACGTTATTTGACACCCACCGTTTCATTAGTGCATTTCCGCTTATTAGCCTCGCAAGCATCCCTGATGAAAAGTTCGATTATAAAATCATGTTGGGTGACACTTTTCCTTCTAACGTAGTTGTACACCTGAAAAGGGTGGTTGGCCAGCGGGCTGGTATCGCGTGACACCTGGGAGGGTGATCTGTGCGTGGGTTTCATTAACCTCACCCGGGCTAACCCCGCCTCGTCCACCCACGCAAAAACGTCGTTCGAAGAGTCCAATATTTTGATAAATACTGCTATGCTACTACAACTACTGATATTACGACTACTAATGATACAAATACTAGTTATAATACTTCTAATACTATTATCAATACGTATGATAATGACATAGTCATACTAGACATACAAATGACACAGTGTCTTCTTAGATACACAGTATGTATTTGTGTTTCGGAAAGCGACACCCTTATGTAATTTAAATTATTATATCGTCAACTTAATCAACATCAATGTACCATACGCTCTCGGCATATTCTAGTATTTTCTGGTATTCGATATGTATACATATATGACTTTGATTTGAAAATCTGGCTTGTCGTTAGAAACTATGTGTCCAACGTTTGACACCACTGACAAAACATGTTTGGTCATGTAATCGTATTACTAACCACAAAGCATGATGTCTGCTATGACAAAATACAAGTTCCAACTCAAGCTATGAAACAAAACAAAAGTTTACATGAGATGATCGAAGATCTAATTGATGTATTCTCAAAAATATTGTTCTAAACGATGGGCTTGGTAAGTTATTGCTTTCTTGCAAGTATAGTGTAGCAGGGAGTTTCATACTCGTAGTGCCGCATTTCCAAGGTTGTAATTTTAACCCTTACTTGAGGCAGCAAACAATACACTAATAATGAATTGAAATATTGATATTGAAAATAATTTGCGACTATTTACATCTAAATTGCTTTAGGAATGTTGTGCCACGAGTTGTTAGCACTTCATATGCACAGACAGTGTATATGAGTTGAATATTAAACAAGAATATTCAAAACCTTTATTTCATATCGTATGCATGAGCTCATCGAGGCGTTATTTCCATTACATATAATGTATTAAGAATTAATATCTCGGGGTTACCTTAGTCTTAGCAATCATCCCCACTGTCTCACTGAATGTCATCTTTTCTATTCATATATGCATGATTAAATACATTTCCAGTGTATGAAAAATCATAACATGAAGGTTATATGAATAATAACAAACTACAGGAGACGATTCATAGAAGTGAAACATACATACACTGGTATATCATGTATACACAGCGAAACGCAACAGATACACGACAATATGTGTTTTAAACTTGAGTCCATACATCGTTCTTTCTACAAAATATATCATATTTATGTAATTATATGGTTTATTTTAAACATACATGGAAAAATAGAAACGTGATGTATAAGAATAGAAACAGACACTCAAGTAAGAAAGACAATAAATTCGATGACGAGTTAACAAGAGAAACAAAGATACATACGTTTGGTTTCGTCTGCTTATAAATTATACTAATCCCCAATCCGGACAAAATACAACTAACACAAATTGAGTCCTATTTCATGATTAAAACAATATTTTTCTGGAAACATCATTAATGAAAGGAAGACAACAACACAAACAACACGTTTGTTTGTACTGTTCTGCATGGCGTTCCAATTGGCTTACAATTCGTGTTGTTATACGTAGTAAGTGATACGGGGAGCCATTAAGGAGACAATGTTTCCGATTTTTCTTCAGAATATACTACAGCATTTTTTTTTCAACAAGTGCCTCTGTAAGCTGTTTACACGGATCGGTATATAAAACATATATCATGATCGATCATCTCTGTTATGAAATGTCATGCAATATATGTATTAGACGCAGTGATTATGACAACCTGTAGGTACAGACAAAGTTCAGTGCAGTCATGACAGTGTATTCCTGGCTCGTCTCATCTGTAAGTTTAAGGAACACTCTATGAGTAGGTAGTCGAGCGGTAACTAAACTGATTTATCATCTCTCTTCAATTTTTTTTTCTCCACAGAGTTTTCAACAGAATCTTCTACAACAATTCTCCGCAAGCAGTGACTCTGCATGCTCTTTACCCGAATTAGTTTATATGTTATGATCTATCTATTTCTGTCATTAAATGTCATTCCATTATGTATTATACGTAGTAATTATGATAATATCGTTATTCTTAACACGACATGTACGTAAAAATTTGAGGAAAATGTCTTCCTAGATAGTCTCATCTACCGTATAAGTTTAAGGGGCACTCTGTGTGTAGGTCGTTCTCGGTGCCGGAAGGCGGTTGAGATAGCCGTCACGTCGAGTGGAAACTAAACTGATTTACCACCTCTCCATAATTTCGTATTCACTTTTAGAAATGCTCATCTGCGTATAAAACTTCAAGAGCATGCGAAACTCGGTGCGAAGTGAAGATTCGCAAAAGCGCAAAGCGCAATAACTATTTGGCAATGATAGGTATGGTAGAGAGGAGAAAAGAGAACTGGACAAAATGGATGTGATTGACAGTAAACGGTCAGCATGGCGAAGAGATGGGAGAAATGTGTGATGATGAAATAGACACATATGGTGACGAAATGGCTGACTTAACCATTTGTGCGTCAGGAAAAGGCCAGCTCTATGGGATATGTGTGCATCACTTATGCAACAAATGCCTCAATGACACATAAAGGGTTAGATATATTTGAAAGGCAATACGAAGAGGTGAGAACATTATTGAGGGATCATGAGATTAAAAGAGTGGCATATGTGTTGTTATGCTCATGATTATAAGGAAGTAGCCATTAAATATAACATAATAACAATAATGATAATAAACAGCATGGCGTGTCCGCTCGAGAAAGAACAAACACGGCATATGTAATCGTCAGCTTTAACCACAAAATATAACTCTAGTCAATATCGTGAATAAGGTTAAAGAAAAATATTGCTAGATTTGTTATTGATGCGCTACACAATAATGTTTTGATATGTCATACTTGTTTTCGTTACCATTGTTGGTTTCGTTTGATGTGTTTTCTCGAACCCATTACACGTTTCTTTATATGAGACCAATTCTAAAAATTAATGGCAAAGATCAAATATCATTCTTTCTTCTTTAGTTTGGGGGTGATGATTTATATTATTCTGATAAAAATCACTCCAGTCACCTAGAAAATGAAAACATGGAATTGCCTGCGTTGCAAGAACACAGTCAAAGACACGAGCTCCTTTATTTTTTACTCATAATCACTGTACGTTCCGGTTTCTTTAGTTATTTTAATGAATATCAAACATAAAACTCGAATCTAGGCCTATATACGACACAGAAACTCGAGATCGCTTGACACATAATATCATACATGCGAACGCGGGTCTACAAACTGTGCATCGTACAATCGCTCATTATGAAAGTATTAAATAACGGGTCGTCAGTTATTTTATGAACTTCCAGGAAATATAAATACCAACATTGATGTACCATGATTTATGCATTGAATCGTCATTCATTGTTCATAGTATAATGCCTAAGCCCTACTACAATGACACTTTTGTTCTTTTGATATTCCCTGTATTCGCTTTTGCCTTCTATACCATTTTCGATTTTACTCACATTTCTTTATCACACATGATTATGTAACGACCGTGTTTATACATAAATATGTTGAATTGTTCGCAATGGGTGGATGTAATTCCAGGAACCAAATAGATAAAAAAAATAAAATATAATGAAAAAATTAATGTATATACAACATGTATGTATATGACATTAATATATAGTATAAATATATATATATGTGTGTGTGTGTGTGTGTGTGTGTGTGTGTAGTTGTAGTATTAATGTAGTGTTGATGTGGCATCTGAATGGATAGCTCCCACCCTGTTCCATTTCCGCTGCCTCGTTAGATAAATGTTATCAGGCACTTCACATCGTACGCTGTCACAGCGGCTCAAGCCGTCGGGAGAGCCGTACAGGTAATATCATTAATCACTTTATGATCATATCGAGTGGCAGCTCTCGCTCTTCATGAGCATGCGCAAGACGGGGGGTGGCAAAGGTCAACGGCTCCTATGAAATTACTTCCAGGTCATGCTACAAAAAACGTAAACAACGGTGTATGTGTGCGTTATGTATACTGTATGATTATTACTTAGCATCTGTAAGTATGCGCTTTTTACAAAAGCTCAAAGCACTTACAATATCTTCAAACGATTCCAAATACGACAAATGTATGTGTGTACGTATTCGTGGTAAAGAACTAACAGATTGTGATTTTTAAAATCAGATTTGATTTTTTTTTCGTGCACATTTATAAGCACCCCTATTAGCTCCACTGTATCATATCAGGTCCCTATTCCGCCCCTGGGTGCGGAGCAGCAATGTGGATGAAATGTATTTACTCAAAGGCATTTCCAATAGATGAAACAATATTACACTCGAACAGCGAATGGAGGAAAATGATAGGAAATTGTTATAGAGGGTGCAGATCATTAGTGTCAATTATTATAAATACTGGAACTTGTCTCATTTTTCAGTTTGAAATGAAAAATATAATATACTGGAAATAGACACAATTAACAATCTTGTTTCCTTGTTTTTGATGTTTATAATTTGTCCTGTCTGTCAATCGTATTAATCATCTCTTGCCACGGCAAGCTGTAGCCAATCATAAATGTTCATTCGTGGTCAACGGTTACCACATCCTTCTGCATAAATGGGTGGCTTTTTAACAAATAATTGCCCTCTAACATGTCTAAGTTTCCCTGTTTGTCTGTCAATCTACTTCCTACTTTTTTTCTGCTGAAATTGACGATTTCTTTCTATTTTATCAAATTCCACTGATATTTGTATGGATTTGTATGGAAAACGATTGGTAGATAGGCCTACATTTGGGATACACGCGTTTGGGATACAAATTTACCCATTGAATCTGCCGCCAGGTGTGTTATATACATGATAGGGGGAACAAAACGAGAGCCAGGAAGAGAGAGAGGGAGAGAGAGAGAGAGAGAGAATGAACCAACTGGCTTTTCTTTTCTTTTCTACTCGCACCCGTAACAATCCGCCACTCTTATTAAACACGAACAGCTCTGCTCATGTGCAACAAAATACAGGCGTATCGGAGTAGGACCAAGGGGCTATAGTCCGGGGGTGTAAAGATCCCCGCCACTTGTTTATGATGTGGTGCAAAATGGGTCGCTCGAATGCTGGAGATATTAACGAGGTGCTAAACGATATTACGCCGTGACTGGCCGCAGAGTTATAGCACGAAAGCGGGTAAAAGCCGCAGGTGTTTGTGCTATAATTTGTGCGATGCACACGTCACACACCAGCTCATAGCTAAGGGTATTTACATGTATTCCTCCCCGTCAAACAATTCCGTTTTTAATGGTTTTACCAAAAAATAACACAGAAAAACACATTAATGAGTAAATTACAAACAAAGAGACTGGACATATTACGCTGAATTAACCTCTACTGTGAACATAAAATATTACTTCTTGTAAACATCACTCCTAGGCCTTCTCTAAAACTTGCTTTGGAGCAGTGATAACATTTATTATTTAGTAGGCATGCTTTCTAACATGTCTGTGGATTTTCTTCCTTTCAATTTCAGTTTCAATTTCTTATTTTTTTTTTTAGAATACAGTGTATAGAAAAAGTGTTATAAGGTGCTGCTCTATAAATATTGTATACCATGCTAAATTCAGACAGGAACATTTATGTCACATCACAGATGTCGATGACACGCTCAATCTCCTGATCAGTATATTGATATTAAGTATAATTTGCCATTTATCTTTTTCTTTTAGTAATTTGACGTTTACTGGCTGACAAAAATCACCGTTTCACCCACAAAGTCATAGGACTAGACTTCACCCATTGAATAGGAATGCTCTTTCCCAACAATCAAAAGAAAGTATGAGAGCAGATATACCCCAAAACACACATTGGGTAAACGTCTTATGAATAAGCCACGGTTAAAATTGCACATGGAATGACACGATTGATGTTACCTTTTTTCAATATAACCTATACTGTTTCAACACAGTGAAATGATCTAACTTACCAAGCACTGTTTTGAGGCCTTTGTATGAGATACTTACATCACGTACAGAATTTACGCTGTCCACAATTTATCCACCAGAATAAAAGACCCCCCCCCCTCTCTCTCTCTCTCTCTCTCTTCCCCCTCGCTCTCTCCCTTTTCCTAGATACCGATTCTTTTAATCTGTTCTTTGTCCCTATCCTTCACATTCTCTCTTCTTACCTATCTATAAAAGGTGCCTCACTCTACACAATATAATATTCAACTTGACGCAGCACATAATGTAACTTATGTTTCCATGGTTTCTCTGCCTTTGACCCGGTCTTTTATCCCACCAGACGGTGCATCTTCATAAAAAATATCATCAAGAATCATCCCAGTGAAACCACTGCCGCGAGATATTGAACGCGGTTTTTTAACAGCAATGTGGCGTTTTCTAATGAATCGTCGATGTAAATCAAGCTGTTTGCAAAACGTTTCATCTTAATAAGAAATCATTCATTGCACCTTTAAATTTTCTGATTGATATACAGCATCAGATATATTGACCATAAACTCACGGAAAACGAGCCTTTTTGTGATGAGTCGACTCACGACTATCGAAGTTTTAATTGCTACCGAACCCGTCAGGGTACACTACTGGCCATAACGAGAAGTACCCTAGTTCCCTTCCTCTCTTAAGCTGGAGCTAAACTAATAAATCTACCCTGATTGGCTTCGGGTTAATCATTCATTCCGTTCCCCGGACGGTTTCATACGGGAAATCGTCTGTTTTGCTCCCGACATCTTTCGTCACAAAGCGAGTATGATAATAGAAGCAGATGCCGTGAAGTTGAATCCGTGTATTGTTTATATACGCACCATTATTTCCACCATGCCAATACCTTATACACGCAGTCTACTTGCCTTCGCTGACTGACGATCGATTCACAACCATGCCAGTCTTATAATTAAAATAAATTCAACGACTGGTTTCCGAGTAATGCCTGTGTTTTTTCAATACCGTACGCCTTGTATACATGACCATGACAAATCCTAAGTCATAGAGCATTGTAATAAAAGTCAGAAATAAACCATTGTTCTAAACTGGAAGATTGTACGATCGTTGGAGAGCTATTCTGGAGTATAGAAACAATACCCCACGGAGAGAGAAACTCGAACTTGAGTATAATAAGTACTCGCACGTCGTCAAATGCCACTGCAAGCGTATCGTATCATACGATTCTAGGCATCGTTAAATAAATACTTTTGACGAAAGTAAGTGGTTAATAAATGTGATTAAAAATGATAATACCATTAGATGTTACTGTCGCCATACCACCTATGAAAGACAAATTTTTATTTGACGATGACTGTCCAAACAGATCGAATTCTTTCTTAGATTGATATTATGTACGGCTCAACTTAAACATTGTGCAGCAATATGAATAGTGGAATAAAGCTATTGGACTAAATCTTGCGAGCAAGATTAATTTTACAATTAGAACCTTCACCAATTTAGCGGCCATTTAGTAGCCTATTTTAACGAAACTGATATCTTTACAAGGTGTTACGTAACATATATTCAAGAGTTAAATATCGCTTTCGAACCCTATACGGTATGAAACGCATTGCATTGAGGCGAAGGTGTGTATGGTGTACTTCGAAACATAAATTATAGCGCGTATTCAATTCACTTGTCCAGCACTAGAGTAGTTTCCCCATAAATCATGTTCAATGGGTATTAAAACCTGTAGCACTTCAAGCAAAACAGGGCTGTCCATGCGAATGGAGAATTTAAAAATCAAACGTGTCTTTTTTTCTCCGATACGGTTGCATTCTTGATCCCGATTTTTTGTTTTTTAAGCCAAGATTTGAAGAATCCTAATATATCCGGCTTGTGCTATCATGGTACATGTATATAATAAAGTAATCCAGATTAAACGTCCCAGATATGAGTGGTTATTGTCACTTCACAATACAAACTGGTACTTTGCTTGCTATCATTTGGTAGCGGATGTATACACATACCAATTTTTAACGAGAAATTGCCATTGTCAATCGAAAACTCATTACTGTGTTTTTCCCTTCGGTTTATATTTGTTTACACACGGCCATTTCATCGAGCAGCCTGCATGTTTTTGTAATGAATCTCCTAAGAAACAAGAAGTAAAGAAAAAATGTTTGGCCCATGAAATAAATAAATCACACAAATTGCCAGAATAATGCTGGCATTGTGAATGGAATCATGTCACCATAGCGTATTAATAAGACTGTTTGATTATTATTTACAGATTATGCAGCAAACAACACAGGGTTTCGACAGTTTTCCTAGGGTAGGCTATCAAAAACATTTAGACAATTTAAATTAGTCAATTTAAATTAGAAATATTCATGGCATGTAAAAATAATAAACACGATCAGAACATCGCTTTGTTGAAACCACACGCAAGAATCGGCACCATGACCAAAATGGTACGATATCAATGTGTGTGGTTTATTGATTTAAAACGTCTGTAATATGAATTACTTTTGTATTTCTTTCTTGGACACAAAATGCGAAATCAAGTAGGGCCTATTTCATGGATTGTTGGACATGAGGATGTTTTTGTGTCTTATTCTGTAGACTAAATTTGATTAATCTCAAAGTTGACGCATAGACTCCCTATTACCAATGATTCGGGAAGAAACTTTTTTTATCAAAGCTTTGTTTACGTGAATATGATGTTTTTATGTAGAAAGAAATATTTAGATTAATGTAACAAAACGAAACCCTGAACGTAGTATCGGAGGGCACTCACGCAGTGCATGAGTTGTTAATCATTAAATCATTTTAATAACGTTGATTAAGGGTCCTGCATAGACGATAGAATCTAATCACATTTGTATTAATCATGAATCTTTCTGGTATAAGAGAAGAAGGCAAAAATAATTCACACACATGATGCTTACCTGGCCAATTTGCTTTCCACATATGAGCATGAGATTTGGTCGTTTTCATCCAAGGAAACTGCAGATTCTGGCTGTGGTTTGGGTTCTTGGGCATCTTGCCCGTCGGCATGCCGAACTGATCCGACGCTACAGTGTAGAGGGGCTGGTGGGCCAGCTGGTGCCCGTGGCATTGGCCTGGGCCGGCGGTCACGGCCCCCGGATGATGAGCGGCCACGGCCAGCCCGTGCATGCGGTGAAAATTCGGCTGCTGAGGGTGAGGCGACATGGCGTTAGACAGTCCGTCACAAGCCTGCTGCTGCTGCTGCGGTTGGCTGCAGGCGTGCTGGGCCAGGGCTAGCGGCCTTGACAAGTCCTGAGGGGTGGTCGGCGAATGCATCGGCATGCTCGCACCATGGAGCTGACCGTACGGTTGCGAGAGAGCTAGTCCGTCACCCCCGCGTGAGTCGACGTGGTGCAGGCTGGCAGCGGCACCATACCCAGCCGGCGCCTCATCGCCGTGTATGTTGGGCTTGGTCTCGTAGAGACACGACGGCGGTTGCGGGCTATAGCTCGACGAAAAGTTGCCCACTTCCCCGGAGGTCATGGGCACGGGGAACTGTCCCTTCTGAATGTAGTGGTAGTAGGCTGCGTTATTCCCGTCCATCGTTCAGTGAGAGACACTGCCGCCAGGAGCGCCCCGCGATCGCCAAAGACAGATCAGCTCGACCCCGCTGGACGCCCGAGCCTGCAAGTTCTCAAAAACGTCGGGTAGTTGGATTGCAATTAGCGCACGAAATGTCATCAATTACACAACCTACGCTTCGATTAACTATCTCGTAATGATGAAGTAAGTTTTTTTCCGGAGGATAATCCTCACCCTTGAACCCTGGTCGTAAAACAAAAATCAACAAATAAAACACGTGATGCGGTGCGGTCCTGCGCACACCTCCTTCTTTCCCGGGTTAATTTTCGACCAGAAAATCTGTGCAGACGACGCACGCCGATCCGTGATGTTCTGTTCACAAATCTCGCCACCGCGCGCTGCAGACGACACCAGCGCAGAAACTTAATAAGTCAGGGATTGGTTGAACGTTAATAGACCGTCTTCTCTCCGTGCCGCGGCGCTATTCACTGATTCCGATCAGATCTCGCGGCTTCCAAGCTCACCACAATCTCCAAGGTCTCAGGATATATAACTGACACCAAAAGTCATTCACAAAATGAAAGCCACTCCTCTGGTAGATATCATGATATTGGCCTATGTGCTAAATGTATGTTTACCACGCCTCTTTTTAACAACCAACGTCCTCGAATCAGGTCTCGATCACAAAAGCAGAAATTGCTACAATGATACTGTATACAGTCTTCGTATAAAATAGTCTGGAAACGATTGGCTAATGAATGTACAAATCGTGGTGGGGTGTGGGGATGGGGTGAGTGGGGAAAGTGGTGGGATTCCCCCCCCCCCCTCTCTCTCTCTCTCTCTCTCTCACACACACACACACACACACACACACTTCACTCAAATACTGTCTACGTGAATGAATACATGTACAGACACTCACGCACACTAGCGTTTTTCGGTGGCAAAATAACAGAAAATAATGACAACAGGCTTTCAGCAATAATCATATAAATAAATATTGAAATTTTTATAATGTAATAGCAAATGTAGCAATAACCCACGTGATCAAAATTGGGCAAAAAAACAATAATGATTGGGCCCTGCTTGGCAGTCGGCCACATAGCTCTAAGGGGCTTCCCTGATTTTGAATCAAACTGAATGAATACATAAAATAAATGAAAATCTGTTCGATGGTGTTGCATCGTCATCCTATTTCTCCTACTGTACCATACTTTGCATTCAAGCGTCTTTCTCTTTTTGCCCTCGTATCTTTTATTTTTCTCAGGGGAGAATGAGGAAACTCAGTGCTTACAGCTGCCCCCGCCAAAAATAAACCAACAACAACAACAACAGCAGTAACAGCAACAACACAACTAGACGACAACAACAATAACAACAACATCAACAACAACAAAAATACAAACTCTCTTCCATATGAAAAAAAAATGAGCCCGATATGATCTTACCATGTTTGCAACAAATATTTGATATTTCTCTGGGGAAAAGGAGGGGGAGGGGTGCAGAGCTGACTTCTTTACTTAATAGTGCTTGTAAGATGTGGTCATTGTGGCCAAACTGCATGATACGGTCTCTTTTACTCATTTACTCCCAAGAATAGAGGACATGTTTACGCCACTGAATGAGAGGCTCAGAATGTCGAGCAAGAAAGTACAGATTTCATGGAAGGATATATATTTCTTTCATCTCAGTTTTCATATTGTATCTATTCGTAGCCCTTTTAGTCACGAGGACTGGTGTTCATGAGAGTCGCGTGAACAAAAACAGGAAAACAATTCTACTAAATATAGTGTTTTGACTTGTGACTTAATGTAGAGTGTTTGTTTTACAATTCATTGTGTCACGTGCGAGGTTGTGGCATGTGCGCCGCCATTATATGGAATGGGGGAGTCAGTTAATGATGAGACACTTCCCGCCCTTTACCAAAGAATCCTTACAAGCGTCTTGAAGGAACGGGTCACGACGAAGCCCGAAGTCTCACGTGGTGCCGGGGTGCAAGATGTCTTGACCAAGTATTACTTAATAACCACCCTTCCAACTTTGTGTTTTAGCTTGTATTTTTAACTTCTTTCAAAATGAAATACACGCAATTCCACCCATAGCAAAGAAGCATACATTTCTACCTTTGCCCTCAAATAACCCCTCTTTCAAAATTAAGGCACAGAAGAAGGAGTCGTGTTTTCAAAAATACATTAGATCGATAAAATCTATCTAAATTACAAATGACAAGAAAAGAAAATCAGAAAATATATATCTGTGAATGATATGAATACATCATCAAATTGGAAATGTATATTGTACTAGTAGTGGCATAAAATACAAGTTCAAGGAAGCATCCGGAATATACAGCTCCACTAAAAGCAGCTTAGAATATGTTTCACAGCCAATCCAACGAAAGGCTGGAATTAAGGTTTTATCACTCCAATGCAAATCTTACTATTCTCATTGAAGTTAACTCTGAATGCGCTATTGAGGCATTTCAAAAGAGGTAATTCACATAATTCACATTGGGCATTATGGAGTCTGGCAGAGAACAAGTTAAACACACCAATGCATGCGAGTCAAGACGAGTTGCCACGCAGGCACAGAGGGATTTAAGGCCACCACAGACGACGCGATCCGATCAGTCGTGCGACTCTGCGACTGGCTGAATCGCAGAACCCGGTCATTGGATTTGTACAAGTAGGTGACGTCACATTTCCTTCGTAGACCCTTAACGACTGGGTAATCATGACAAAGTCGTGTCTTCTGTGTTGGCCTTCATATTGGACTGCAAGCGGTTGGGTATCTGACAGAATGAATGCTATTTCTATGGAGTGTTGGGGATATGACGCGTCATTTAGACAGTATTGCTAAGTGCCCAGTTAGTTTCTAGTATGCACTGCTTTCTGTAATCATTTAAATATTCGATGGATAACATGAGACCTTTCATTTTAAACGCTTTTTAAAGCGTGTATTTTGAAAGATAGTTAGTTTCTATTTGTTGTACTTAATGTTGGTTGAGCGTTTGTGAGATGATGTTGGATCGATAAGTCCTAGGTTCGATTTCCATCATAATGTCTTATATCATAATGCGCATAGTATGCAAATCAATTATCAAATTTCAATCAATTACACTATATGTATCATTATTGGTCCTCCCGCCAATACACTGTTTGAAGTTGTAATTACTATATTACGCCCTTCGTAGTATCAGCAATGTTCTCACCCGTGCTGACTACAGTAATAGCAGCGGGGGTGGGGAGGAAGCTAGGGAGGGTGGGGAAGTGATGTCGACCTTGAATATGCATTTTATCGAGACTCGCGGCGACTATGATGCATTTCACAATACAATAACCATGCAAAATCTCATGCCACTTCTTCGCCTAGAGACGGCGCTCTTCGCATTCTTTCATCTTGACCGGTAGCGTTTTCACGAAATCATATCACGTTTAGTTTGTACAGTGGTAGGTCAACATAATTAACAAGAAGTTGTAACTTCAACTGTCCAGGCGATATTGCTGTTACTTGGTTCTACCAGCAATGTATTTTCTCCAAGATGGAGATTTCGGACAGCATGGTAAGAGCAAAAGACAATGTTAATGAGTCTATTTAAAGAAGATTGAGGGCTATTCAATCGGGTCTCTTCCCCGTTATACCTATTATTTGCCTTAAAAAAGACAATACTAATTAACCATTAAGGGCTGCATGAAATCTTGATCGTGTTAACCCAAGCCAGGATGCAACCACAAAATGTTGATTGCAATCTAATGTCAGAATTGCCTGATTGTAATTTCAATCAGTAATCTGATATTAATTTGGAGAAAATATAAGAGCAATGATTTTGCTTTTGACATAGACATACAGTTATCGATTGTATGTAATTTATGTAGGCCAAAGGAAGATTGGGGCGAAGCGATATTCATTTGTTTAATGCTCCACACTGTTTCAGTAATAATGAAGGAAAAATGTAGTGAAAATTTGTCTCTCTAGACTGTTAGTACCATATTTCGGACAAACTAACTAGGCCTAGCCTAAGGGCCATAACATTGTTGGCTGCTGATGGCGACTGTCATTTGGTCAGTCTTGACATGTCACACTTCGAAACATGTACTAATTATTTAGAATAAAGTTCAGGATATTTACCCTACACTACAACCGAGAAAAGCTGCACAAAATTAAAACAATTTAAAATACATAGGGGCCTATTGCGTTTACCAGAAGTGTATTGACCATAGAGCTAGCTCTCTGGTATTGACCATTCTAGTTCAGTGGTATTGACCGTAGAAATAGAAAGACGTCTTTCTATTTCTGTGGTATTGACCCGTAGTTGAGATATAGAGGGCGCTACAAAAATAAGCGCGCGTAGCTCAAATATGTGAATTTTTGTTGTTTTATTTTGTCTAATCTATGTGTCATTTATAGTTTGCTAAAACATGACGAAAAAGAAAGGGAAATTGTCGCGGAAGTCAAGGAAAAAAGGTACGTGAGACCACTTTTCCAATATTTTCTCTTATTTGATCCTGAAAATCAGCATTTACATCTGCCAATGATGAGTATTTTTCAAATTCGTCAACGAAATGAATTCCTGTATGCGTACCACTCGCAGTTTTTCGTGTCAGTGTGGAACTCCTATGGCACTTTGGTTCTGTACGTTTGTGTTCGTGAGTTGATGAAGACCACTCTCCTCTGCTCTGCAGGCTCCGACTTAGACCGACGCCCTGCCATAATATAAAATCGGGTATAAGAAATTATTCCTGAATCTTCTAGTAAAATACTTACTTAAATTGCTGGAATTATGATGGCTCTGCCTAGAGTGATGACAGGAAATGAGGAATAACCGTCTCATTCGGGGCATTCTTTATTACTTTAATCAAAATGACATTTTTGGACATACCCCCTAGTTGAGACGGTACATCCACACCGAACGCACAATAGCAGATTTTTTACAACGTACAAGCAAATACAAGGTTCTCACGCCTGAGTAGAAAGTTACCCGATTAGTGCAAAGTCTATGGGAAAACGTATTTTGAAATAAATATCATAGCTACTTCATCTTAAAAAAGTAAAATTTTAACATCTTTCAAGCTATGATGCAACAAATCTACTTCAATCAAAATTAGATTTATATAATAAATTTATAAATTCAAGGACTAAAATCCCCCCAAAAATATCAAAAGGTGAAAATTAAAGACTGACTGTGTCTTACTTTCTGCAGATCACATGTTTATCGCAGACATTCTTATACTCGAGTCTGACATAAATTTGACCAATCAGATTGTTCGACGGGTTGTTGGCTATGAATATTTAAATCGTCAATCGGTTCGACAAAAAAAAAATACCACATGGCAAACGAGCAGGAAAAAAATGTGCCCATGCGTGAATTTACTTATTCATATATACATTAGCATTTATCGATCGATCGCCATACAGTGTACATGTGCAATATTCATTCTCTAGATAGGGCGTTCAGAGGAGCCAGATGCAATCTCAGCGGATCCAATGTCCTACAGAGACTAATTTTTTGGTCTAGCTCTGCCAGACTCTGGGCCAATCTGGCATTTGCACTTTGCCGTACAGACTACGATGACTGAAAAGTGAAATAGTGAAAACGATGGTGGACACTGGCATTGCACACAAGAATTGAATGTTAGATTAACAAGTTAGAGTATAGATAAAACTTTCATGCTTGTTTGAGATGTTCTCTGAGCTTAAACTAGTTCACACTCAGTTTTTAATGCGATGCAACATATTTGGAAAATTATTTGAATGTGAGATTTGAGTTACCAATTCCTAAAACTTAACTGTACTAGCCTATCTAAGGGAGCACAACATCTTCTGTCTAGTTGCAAGAGTTGATTTTATGCTGAATATGGCTATTCCATATTTATAATTTCATCAACTTTGTGTATCATGTGTATGCTTTTAGTGCTCAATGTTGTGATCTTAAATACTTTTCTTTTTTATGTAGGTTCACAAGAGGATGTAAAATCTTCCACCAGTCTTCCACCTGCTGTGGAAGGCCCTCTAAGATGTTTCCTGACGGTTGCAGTTACCAAGGTAACCTGGACTACACCCAAACTTCCAGATGCCACCCATGTTAGGCTTAAATGGTGGGGAGAAATATCCAATGGGACACTCTTTCGGTAAGTAAGGTGTACTATATAATTTGTAATTTGGTGAAAGTCCTTGATATGTATGGGATATGATTGCTTGATACCTCAAATTTGTTCAAATGTTTATTACTGGCAAATGCCATGTACGTGTAATTGAAACACAAGTGAAGAAAACAAGGAAATTTTAATCATTTAATTCATTTTTTTTCTAGGTTGTAGGTAAACTTGTCTATCCACATTATCCTTTTTGCTTGATATTTGACTAAATCTCGTCAAATTTGATGCAATAATGATAAATGACAGGACAATTACATGAGTAGACTTTGGGCCACAAAGGTCAAACTTCCAATGTTAAAGTAAACTCCTGATATAACAGTTTATCTGCTTACCCAATAAATATTTGACATTTCATAAAACTTGGTATAATTGAAGGCAATGAATTAACAGGATATTCAGTCAAATTGGTTGTTGATCAAAGGTCAAGGTGAAGTCCTGAAATTTTACTGTTTATGTTCTTCATTTGACAACATTAATTCTCTTCAAACTTAACACAATGAAATCAGGCTTGAAACAGAATCTGCAAAAATATGTCTGTATGGTATTTTCCCATTTCACCTCATGTTGAACCATGGTAAATTTGATCCACTGAGAATACTGTTGTCCTCATCTTTTTGTTGCCTGTCTCACACCCCATCTCTTCACAGGCCTGTGGATGGTAAGAACCAAGGCAAGGCAGACAGTCAGACTGTGGCCAGGTTCCCCATCAGATGTGGTCCAAAGCAGTTCTCTGCCTACCTGAGTGATATCCTTTTTACGTCTCAATCGACCTCCAGCAAAACCTCAGTACACAAGAGGATTTCCAAAAAGGCAGATAAGATTGTCAATTGTTTCAGGACTATCACCAAAATTGAAATAGATCTTATTTACAAAAAAAAAAAAATACAAATGCTATGACTCCTGAGAAATAGACAACATTTATTGAGTGATATTGCCATTGATAATTTTTCATTTCTAAAGATCAGTAAGCGCATTTGATGCAAATTGTTGTGATAATTGCTTTTTCTCAGAGCTTGTGAAATGCTATTCATTCTATGTTTCTAGGAAGGCACTACTCTGGTACAATGTAGACTTTAAAGAGGAATTGAATGCATACATGATCTTTTTTAAGCAACAGTAGTTAGTTCACTATTTTAGATTAACTCTGTCTGTTCTTGTTTGTGTGTTGTTGCTGTGTATGTATGTGTGTGTGTACATGTAATGCTTTATTATGAGTCCCTCCATTGCAACAATTCATATTTGCTGTTGCACATTACTTACACCATACTGCCCATCTTCTTTAACTCGATTGCTCACATATGGGGAGTGTGAGTCTAGATGTGCTGCGAGGCGCATCAATGATCCTAGCCGGACGGGCACAGATCAATGAGATCAGCATCTTGTCTCCCCAAAAACCAGTCACTGGGTATGTGATGGTGCTGCCTACAAGTATAGATTTACTTATTACTTTCTCTACCAAAGTTGCAGTTTTTTCCACAGTAATGCACCCATATCGTATAGAGG
The DNA here is from genome assembly GCA_963669155.1 of Arbacia lixula. NCBI lineage: Eukaryota > Metazoa > Echinodermata > Echinoidea > Arbacioida > Arbaciidae > Arbacia > Arbacia lixula. The sequence continues at coordinate 6,971,029 of OZ022582.1, read as the reverse complement.
ATAATCTTGTGTTTGTGTTGAAAAATAACAAAGTTATAAATCTGTAAAACCAAAGTGGTGAATAAGCTACCACTGTAACTACCACTGCGCCAAAACAAAACATCCTTTTGGAGATCATGAGTTCAGACTTCAGAAGTGTGCGTACTGATGATATGTACCTTATTTGGCTAGAGTGCTAGACTTACAATGGTCCATGAAATACTTTGATGATGGACTTGAAGCATTGTATTGTAGCCTGATAAAAATGAAAATCTACATCTGTGTGCTATACATTCAGATTTGTGCTATCGCTAGCTCCTATCACCAAAGTTGATTTGTACTGTGATATATGCAATTATTTGTAATAGTTGAATAGTTCAGTGTTGGTAAATGATTTGTTTATTTTTGTAGGAAAGGTTTGCTTTTATGTAACAACTGTGTGTGTTTCTGTGTGTTGCAGGTTGTTCCCTGTCTTTTCTGTTCGGGACTCGCAGAAGATAGCTGAAGTCCAGATTAATATGATGTTTGAACCATTGATAAGTAAGTAATCACAATGTTAACAAAATAAACATTCATTATTGTTACTATCCCATCATCATTATCATCATTGTAATCATATATGTGTCCAAATTTTACGTGTCTGTGCATTTAGCACTTTAAAATTTAATTTCAGTTCGAATTGCGACCAAAGTTGGATTAGAGGCGTGATGAGGAACATCCATCTGATGTTTGATGTAGTGCAAATGAAGCAGAAAATAGATAAATCATAACAAATTAATCAAATGCTCATTTTAAAGGTCAGGTACAAACTTTGATAACTGTCCATCACAATTTTTCTCAAATATCAACCGTATTCCCCAAACTTTGTGTTATTGTACTATTACAATTCACGACATCATTCCCTTTCTCTCCCAGCTTCATACGACAGCTCCAGTTCCCTGCCGACAACTGATGCCAGTGTGATAGCACCGTCACGGCCCAACGATCAGGAGAGCGTCCGATCCAAGACGTCACAACGCTCCACCTCATCTCATGACACATCACGCAGCGGCAGCCGGAGGAGAAAGACGTTCCCTGGTTCGAGCTCCACAGAGGGACCGTTCACATCAGCCACCTCAAAGGTAAACGCTCTCACGGTCATTGATACTCGCTTTCACTTTAACTTTGTTGCCAGTATTCACAACGAAGGTAACCTAATATGCATCGAAGCCTGGGCCTGGGCTTAGAAAGAGCTGCGATTCATTTGAATTGATCGCAAGTCCAATCCCCTGTCTGTAATGTACAGCGTTATGAATGATGTCAATCACAGGTCAAGTTCCGATAGATTGCAACTCTTTTGTGAAACAGGGCCCTAGACTCATTCACTGAAACCTGCTTTCACAACATGTCTAACTTGAAGTCAGTTCTTTCTACTCGTCTATCATCACTTAATATCAATTCAATGTTTTTTGTGTTTTTATGCCATCATTGCAACAGGTTCTATCAGATGGTGCATCCAGGGATGTGGAATCCGATTACAGCTTTGTGATTGGTCAGGCCCCACGGCCAATCAGATGGGAGGATCAACCTGCTGGAAAGACCCCAGGACATGGGAAGCACACAGACATTTCAAGTGGTAAGTAGGAAAGAGATATCAATATCTTTCAGTATAGAGTGCCGGAGTGGTGTCGTCATATAAACATGTTTTCAAGACAACTGGTTCTGAGCAAAATCACTCCAGTGAAAGGTTGACTGGTCTGATATTGTCAAGCGGGCTAGTGTCGGCCACTCCCAATTAGAGTTCCTGCTATGATCACTGCTGCTTGCTCTGCCTACATAGTTTAGAACCAGTTTTCTTTATAATTCTTTATAATGAAGCTTTCGTCAGACCATCGATTATCAACTTCTTGACAATTTGACACATGTAAATTGCCTAGCGGTAATGTGGAGGGCAATCACTGGTCTTGAATGGAGACTATAAAAATGTGATTTTCCCCCTTATGCAGACATGAATAGGAAACCTCTCTCTACATTCTCAAACTTGTCCTGCAAAGACAGCAGGAGATTTAAGATGTGTTGAAGGGGAAGGGGTGGGGGGGGGGGGGTGGCAGTAATAATGCAAATATTCCATCGTACAGTAAAACCTATTTTAGCGACCAGCTGACCACTTGTCCATAAGGACCAAATTTGTCTTTTTCCCCTTTGAAACAATGTTACTATTTGTACATTGAAACTTGTATTAACTGAACCTGTACACAAAAACCACCTGTTTGTAAAGACCACATTTCCTGTCTCTCTTGAGTGATCTTTATGTAAGGTTTTACTGTAGGAATGTATTGACATTATTGTTTTCTTCTTAAGCAGACACAGACAGAAAACCCCTATCCACAATCTCGAGCTTGACCAATGTCCAGCCGCTACCTGGACCTGGTCCGCTCCCAGCACAATTGGGCACCTCAGCCCCCGCAGGCAGACTGAACTCAGATCTCATCTCGGCCTTGCTGGACAGGGGCAAGCGGCTGAGGGATGCCATGATCAAAGAAGAGTTGGGTCACCACTCTGCTGGGAAGAAACCCGCTGTGGGAACCTACTCACATGGAGGCAGTGACACGAGAGTGAGAGTGAGGAGGTAGGGAAGAAAATACTTTATATACTTTCACAAATCATAGCCTGACAGACTTTTCTGAATATTAAAAGGAAAGTATAGACTGCTCTGACGTTCAGGAAATGGTAAGACTATCAATCCTTGAGCAGACAGTTTGACTGTATATGGCCGTGTTTATCAACTTTTCAGAAATTTAAACGCGTTTCCAAAGGCCTTTACAAATGCGTTTTCAAACGCGTTTAAAAAAATGGTGCGTTTATCAACTGCAAAGGCCTTTGCGAACGCGTTTCCAAACGCGTTTAAAAAACGGTGTGTTTATCAACTCGATCGCCCAAGTCAAAAACCGGCCTTGTCACCGAAAACATGTGGTTTAAACGCGTGTCAAAACAGCTTGATGTTTATCTCGCTTCTTTAAACGCATTAAGGATCGTACAAATTTGCGTGTTTCAAAACTGCTTTCCAAACCCCCTAATCAAAACACCTTTGCGTTTATCAACTCGTTTAAACGCGTTGAAAAAAATTAAACGCGTTTGGAAAGCTTAATTCTACCCAACAAAGAGTTGATAAACACGCCCTATGATGTTATTTAAATGGAAGATTTATTTTATGGGGGCTACTTATCAAGCATGAAATCATGAAACAAATACCCTTAACTGTGTTTCATACCATTTGTGGAGAAATACTCTTTTGCAGGGGTTGTTTTGTTGTTAGCAGGGGGTCTTTTTTGCATTGCAGAGGCTTAGATACCCTACGGCCCCATGTAATTTTTTTCCATTGATTTACTCATTCTTTACTGAGCCCGCATATAGCGGGCTGGCTTTTTTCCTGCTCAGATACTAAGCATCATGATTCCAATACAATCTGCTCTTCAGACAATAGACCACAGGGTATAAATAAACTTGAAATACCCTATAGGACAGAATTGAACCAAATTTCCATTGGTTACTGTAGTTCCATAGCAAAATTTGACATCCTAACTGGACCAGGGTTCACAAAGCCAGGAAAATCTAACTGTGTAACGGGTTAACTGACACACAAGGACATGCTTCTGTATGATATCTTCAATGCATCTCATGATCATTTGTATATATGGCATCATAATATTTTCAAATTATCGTGCATTACACTTTGCGTTGCTGGTATTTCTAATTGAAGGAATATAATGATTTCTTTGAATAACAAATTTTGGGTTGTAATATTCGTTAGGAAAAGCTCCACTGGCGACCTTTTCCGCGAGATCCTCCAGGGAGCGAGCAACGAGATCCCAGTGAGAGACGGAGACCCTGTCATTGCCCTTGGCAACCAGGATGCAGACGAGATGGTGGAGGATGCGGAGGGAAGAGCCGTGGAGCTCCTGGTAGGGGATGTACTCAGTGCGGGAGAGCTCCGACATCTAAAGGCCCTTCAGGTTAGTCAGACACCCAACTCTTGGTCGTCAGACACCGACTCTTGGTGTGCCTGGCGAAAGAGTCTCATGCCAGCTTTTTGTGATTTGATGTGTATGTTTTTTTTTTTATTGAACTCGAAATCTAAAGAAGCACAATATATCCAGTAGGTCTGGTAAATGACTGGTAACTACAATGAGGGAATTATGACTCTTTATCACAGAGAGTTAAAATCGTTTGTATGATCGATCTACGGATTGTCGCAAATTATATATTGGGATAAGAGCTTGCACAGGATAGTGTTTGTAAGTTGTGTGGATGTTTTTTTGTTTTTTTTTGTAACTATATGGTTGACTGCAAAAATAAACATAGGCCTTGTAATAGATGGCTGTGATGAATTGTGAGGTAGAGAGTTTCACAAGATTTTTTCTTTGCAATTGATGACTACAGTTGCTTGCATTTTATCACAGCTTGCTGATTGTATATATATTCATATATAAGCATGAGCTGTCTTGGACTAACAAAATTTGTAGTTTATTTTCTTCATGCATCATGTATTTTCAGGTGGGGAATTCTCCCGCGGCAAGCCTCTCATCTCACAGCGACGGAGATGATTTCAGCGAGGATGAGGACCCTCTCCATGACAACAGCATCTTGGAGCAACTCTTCTACAAGGGAGTGGTGAGAGCATTTCCAACAAGTTCCCTCTTTCAATCTTTTTCTCTCTCACTTGCTACAGTCAATATTTAACCCTTTGTTTGCCAGGCAAAATGCTGCTTTATGCGACTTGTGCAAACATCCATCAATAGAGCTTAAAGAGTTAATATGGGGTTGAAAGTTGTGTGTTAGAGGGTGGCAATGTGGAATTAAACTGCCAGTTTGAATACAGAAGAAAGAGGCAGAATAATATTGGTGCTACATATATTGTATGAATATATTCTTTAGAAAAAGTATGGAATGTCGTAATTCAGAGTAACTCAAATATCACATAGTGCTCTGGCAGGTCATTAGTTTATTTAAATTCTGTTTATATTATGTTATTATCATTTATAGGTTTGGTTTGAATTACTATCGATGATATATATTCATCTTTGTGTCCTCATTGATTCTCAGGGAAGCAGCTCAGAGAGTCTTGGGGATCTCCTGGATTCTGACTCCAGTGCAGAAACAACATCAACAAAAGTAAGATAAATGTAGTCTTTCTATCAATTTGTTTGCTTAATGGGTTTTATCGTAGATATGGAGAATGTTCATAAAAAGGGTAATCAAACTTAAATCATTTTGAAATTATATGTTTGCAAGTATGTCGAATATGTTAAAGTTAGCCTTTATTCAAGAGTAACTCTACAGATTTCATGATAATCATTCATCATGAAATTATATCTCAGATATATATATGGGGAGAAGCTCTCCTTGTTAGTCCTATTATTTGGACTAATCATTTTGTGCTAGTGACTTATATTTTATGGTGGTTGCACTGTATTGTATGTGTTTATGTTTATTTATCCCTTCCTTTATTAACTAAATTATCAATTTTCAGATCAGTAGTAAGAATGTTGGGAAGCCAAATCTGAGGGAATCCATGAAGCATTCCAAGCGAGAAAGACATAAACGGCTACAAAAGGAGCAAACTTCTCCAGCGAGCAACGCTTACCTCGATCCGAATGAGAGAGAAGACACAAGCAGGAGGATTGAGGGAAGGATAGGGAAGGAGATGAGTGAGGAGGAGGAGGAAGAGGAGGAGAGGGACACATCGGCTCAGTCGTTTAGCGAGTCCAGGACGTCTAGTTCTGCTGTGACATCTCCAAGGGATCGCTCTCACAGTGGAAGACCAGGTATACAGTTGGGACCTCATCTATCTCTTAACTCTTAGTCCCATAGGCAATATTGTTCTTGAACCCAATATATATGGGATAAGAACTCAGAAATATTACATGAAAGTTAATCTATTTCTGATTATCTTTGTTTTACCTGTCCTCTCTGTCACAGATTATTTTGCTCAATGGTTTGGAAACCGAAGATGAACACTGTTACCTGCACATCTGTGCAATTCAATAGACCATTTTCATTATGTATGCAAATTTCATGCATGCCATTTACACAATACGTCACTAATGGTAACCACAAAGCTTGTCCGAGTTTTGTCCAACTAGCAACAAGTAATGGATTCAGAGTGCATTTCATCCATTAAAACTGAATGACAGAATACAGGTAAATGATTGAGTGTATTACTACCTGTACGCCTTTAGGGGAAAGGTTGTGAATACTGTAAAACTGGTCATTTTCACGCAGCATAGAGCAAGCACAATTTTTTTTTGGTCATTCAACTGATTTCATGATTCTTTTGTTTGCAGATTCCCACTCTACCGATCCGGCTTCGGGGCTCAGCGTGCAGAGACTGACCCTCTTGGGGCGTGTCCACGTTGCCAGGGTTACTGTGGATAAGCTGGTCCTTCAGGCCTCCCCCGCCAGCCGCATCCCAGTGAGGGTGGCGTCACTAGGGGCCCGAGGAAAGCCCCCTCGACCAGAGGCCAAAAAGAAAATGTAAGCACTAATCTCATGTTCTGTCGTGGGAAAAAAAGCACATGGCTAGTTGGAAGAATGATGATTTAAAAAATATGTGTGTTTACACTGTACAAGGAGGAAGAAAATGATATGAAACAAAATAAGGGGAGCGTGAAGAAGATCCTGAGCCAGATGGCATTGAGATAAAAATAATAAAAATAAATGTGGCACAGCTCTATGTCTTTCAAGAGGTTCATTTTCTTAACATATTCAGGACCAGAAGCTACAATTGTATATTATGACGTTTTCCAAATCATAACAGATAATACATCCAGAGACAGAACATAAATTCCTGGACATCATCAATACGTTTTTGTTGTTATTGACATGTTTCACTCAAAAAAAAAATTAAAGCAAAATAAAAGCAAAATAACTACTACAGTACATCTTTCAACTGGCAACATGCTGGAATGTTGATCACACTTTGCTCTCGAAGTCAGCACAATTATTCATCTAAAATTTGTTTAAAGTTAGTTGAACTCATAATAAAATGTACATTCCATCCCAGAGCAGAAATTGCATATATTTCCAGAGAAATGTTGCCAATTTGAAAGCCAAAATAGAGATTTGTTTTACTCTAAAAAGTAGCTGTTTTAAAGGAAAGCTCCTAGATGAAATCACTCATACAATCTGCTTTTCAGGACCTTCTTTGTTGAGTACCAATTCCCCGTCAGCCAGGCTCCCAGACCAGGGGGCGGGGCATCTGTGGGGACCATGGCAACAGAGCTGATGCGGGTCGTCTCCAAGAAGGTGTCGTCCAACGGCAAGGAGGTGACCTTTGGCCACCGATCTGTGTTTCCTGTCCAGTTTGACGGTCAAGCTGTTGACCGCTGGTGGAAACAGCTCCTGGTGTTTAAGGTGTTTTCTAAGATGGCTGGGGACAAGCATGTAAGTACGGCGCCTTGCCTTTCTTGTTTGTCTCGTAAATGGAAGTGACAGATTGTCCACATACTGGTCCAATCACACACTAGAAAGCTGCTCAGAAAGGTAATTGGTCCGAATTCAGCCTAAAAATTATCTTTTTCATAAAATTTGAAACATATACAGTGTATATCTCTCTTTTATAGAACTTTGGCGAATCTGTTTCTCTGATTTTCTGGATTAGTCAAATCAACTGGTCACTAAAAAGTTCTGGGAAGATGCTAGACTAAGGAGATAGAAAGCTTGGACAATCAGCAATCACACTGTATGCTAATTTATGGTGAAATAATCCACAAAGTGGTATCTTAAGGGTTAAAGGTCACAGTCACACAATTCACTTTACCAGCTTGTAGGTATGTATTCTGCTCATAAATTGAGTGCTGGTGTACTGCACATGCTCCAAGTGACCTCTTTTTCCTCTTCCTTCCCACATACCAGCCGGCCATTCTGGGTGTGGCAAGCATCCCGCTCCGGTCACTAATCCAGAGTCCAGACCTTGTGACCGTCTCGGAGCTACCAGTCAGGGATAAAGCCTCACCGTCAAGGTCCAGCGATGCCCGGTCTGACCGTCAGAAGGGATCCGCCATGGGAGTGATTTCAGTGAGTCAAAGAGTGACCTGTCGCCATAAAACTGTTGTACTGTACTTACTTACTTTAAGACCTTTGCCCCTCAAGAAGCAGAGGTCATTGACTAATCTTCTCCAGCAGACTGGACTCTGCATCTTTCCACTTGGTCCCCATTCTCATCAATTCTGGAGTTTAAAGGCCTTTCACTGGTCCATTCTTTGGGGTAGTAATTGTTAAAAAAACATAGGGCTGTTTTCTTGAAAGAGTACTGAATCCTGACTAATTCTACCCTCTAGCATGGAGATGGGCCTTACAACATACAGTGCATTAGATTTGTGATTAATAGATTATTTAAAACATTTAAGTAGATGCCATTTGGTTAATCACAGCATGTTGTTTTTTGTGTCATTGCTATCCTCAACAATTGCCTGTAATCTATTCAGGATGAAGCACTTTTTCATAATTTGTAATATTTAATATCAATGTTTATGAGCATTTGACAAGCTGTGTATGTGATGTACACAAAGGCTGCAAGGACAATGATGGAATATAAAATACAAAATTCCGAATTAAAATAAGAAACTAAAAGTTTTAATGTGAATTTAGTAGGAAAAATAAAACTTGTCTTTCCTATCTCAAGGTGAGCATGGAGCTGGCATCCGACAGCAAAGATTTTGCCTCCGCCCTGGCCAAGACCCGCGTGGCTGAGATGAAAGGGGCGCGGATTGTACCCCTCCCTTCAGATCAGGGGGCGGGGCTGGGCACCCTGAGTGGACAGAGACAGGCAGCACAACAACCCCCATTGTCTACCACCGCCCCCTCCTCGTCCCTCACCCCTTCTCCCAGGGAGGGGGCGGGGCAGCCAGTGAGGAAGGAGATCAGAGATGGTATGCATTCAGGGGCTGACCTCAACGCAATGCCAGATGCTACAGGTACAGCGTAGTCATCAATTGTGAATACTGCATATGGGGGACATTTGTCACATAATGCACTTTGCAGAAACGTCCAGGGTCCCGTTTCATAAAACCTACCATTAATGGTAACTCTGTCATAAATGGTAACTACCGTGGTAACACTGCTCAACAGCCAATCAAATTCAAGTTTTCCAAAGAAGTTGCCATTGATAAGAAAGTTACCGTCAATGGTAAGTTTTATGCAACAGGGCCCAGGTTTGTTTTAGTCGCTTCCTCATACAGCAGAACAGTAAATGATACGTGGGTATGACTGCAAAAAATAGCATGGTTATTTCTTCATAGTGATTCTGCATTTTCAAATAGTAAATTTACAGAGAAGGAAATGTTGGAGGTTTTGGACAACCTATCCATAACCTACTCAAAATCTAGGAATCTACACCATTCTGCTCAAAGTCAGTTTCCAGTTGTATTATTGGGAGGAAAATTTTAACACATTATTTTCTTCCATTTTCCATGGTGTTTACAACTTGTTTTGACCTGCCAAAGGGCTACCCTATCTGTAATCTACATATTATTTTCCTTCGTGTATTTGTGTAGGACATGGAGTAGATATGTCTGCAAGCACTGAGCACCCGAAACATCAGGTGAAGCAGGGATTGCCATCAGAGAGGACCATGCCTTCAAGACCAGATGATTACGAGGTCTGTATTTATATCGGGGCAAAAAGTCTCAAGAAAGTCACATTCTTGGGGATTTTGAAAGTGTTTGCCTAACACTGAACCACCTTACAATTAAAGCAGCAACTGGTTTGTTTGCTCATCAATGAAATTCTCTTTGCACAATACACATCAACATGATGATTGCTGTCCATGGCTCTGTCTTTTAAAGAATTTCAAATCTCCTATTTCCATTTCATCTCATTTATTTTTGGTTTAAACACCGAAAACTACAGCTAAAACCAGTCTTGTGTAAGTGTTACAAAAATACAAAATCATCTCTCCTCTCACCCCATAAGTGGGTGAAATATCCTGAAAGAATACAAGCACATGGTGTTACCGACAGTTTTACTATGTACTAAATAGTATACAAATATTTCATGACCATGAGGGATCTTGTGGAATCTATTTGCACCGAGGTTAAGTGGAGGGCGTGCGGTACTATTTTCCCGAGACCGCAGGTCGAGGGAAAATGGTACCGCACGCCCTCCACTTCACCGAGGGGACCAATAGATTCCACAAAGTTCCCGAATAAAGATCATGAAATATTTGTTTTATATCCTTCATTAATATATTCTTTGTTCATTAATTTAATCCTTACTATGGACCTTGTAATATAGTGCCAATGCTCTAAGCTCCGAACGCAGGAGCCCGATTCAGATGTTTTGTTATTTCCTGCGGCTTGAGCAAACCAACGGAAATTCAAGTTGCACCTCGGCCGCAACACTGCGGGAGTTCTGGCAGCGCGCCCAATAATTTTCCGCTAAAGCGTCAAAAGGCAGCTGGAAAGATATGTATCGCGCAGATTTTGCGTGTCGCGCATTTACCTGGGATGAATCGATGCAAATTGTATCGATCACTAATATCCCGGATATCGATAGTCCAGAGGGAAAAAAGAGATTATTTTTTACATGACGTCACGAAATAGTACTTTTTTTTCCTCTGACGTCACAAAATAGTACTTTTCTTCCCTCTGAGCTCTCTTCCTCCAAATAGTTCATCTATTTGTGGTCATGTGACACCCTTTCAACCAATCAACGAACTGGAATATATTAATGAGGGATATAATATTTATTAGTACACTCTCAACATGGAAACATTCAAACAGCATTTGATATCAGATCAATGGCAATTCCTAATAAGACAGGGCCCTACTCGCATATGTTTCCCACAAGCGGGCTCCATTTTGTGTCGGTAATCTTGACCACACCTTTAAGCAGCTATTACACAGTCAAAACAAAACTATACATTAGGTATTACATGTGTATGAATACATGTATATGTGTATAGATATGTTTATGTACAAGTTAAATACCATTTCTTCTCTCCCCATGCCAGGCGCTCACTCTGCACTCACTGCTTTACATCAAAGAGGGTCAGTTTGTTCCTACCCCGCCCCAGGGAGGACCGTGGGCGCCAACACCCCACCCTCACCCAAATCTCTACCAAGCAGCAGGTACTGTACGATTAGTAGCCTGAGACTTCTTAAGTTCCATTTTATTCTATTTCGATTGATATGGTTCATTAACTCCTTCTCTGTCAGATTCCATACTGCCCTATGGGTATGATGTGTATTACCAGTGCATAAATGCCTCAATGGCGCATAAAGAGTTAAAATGTCCATGTTTTACAATCAATAAAATACACATATTAATAGCTAATTAAATTTTATCAAAATACATTCATATTACAATATTACAATATTTCATGCTTACTCTACCTTTATCTCTTCTCATTCTCTTTCTATGCTCTATCCCATACACTCTTCTCTGAGTTTTATTTGCAAATATGTTTCTCTGCTTATTCTCTCTCTCTCTCACTCATTCCCCTCCCCCCCCCCCCTCTCTCTCTCTCTCTCTCTCTCTCTCTCTCTCTCTCTCTCTATCTATCTATCTATCTATATATCTATCTATCTTTCCCTCTTTCTCCTTTACTCCCCACCCATCTTATCTCTCTTGTCTACCCGTCTCTCTGATCCTTCTCTTTTTTCTCTCTATCCCCTTCACTCTTCTCTGTTTTTACTCACAAGTATCTTATTCTCTATCTCTCCGTCCCTCTCTCTCTCTACTCCTCCTCTATTCCCCACCCATCTAACCTCTCTTATCTGGAACCATAATTTCATCTGCAGCTGGAAGGGACAGAGTGGTGCACAATACCTACTTAGTGGGTCGCTTGTTCTGGTCAGATGATGCTGCGAGGTCTGATGTGTGTTGGGGCACCACTCATCCCAGCTATGACTTTGTGCAAGTGAGTAATCACAACAGTCTCACATTTACCCAGGCAGAACAAATATTTACTAAAATCCTAGGCACTGTCTTATAAAGAGTTGTGATTGACCTGAATCGATTGCAAGTCCAAGTCCATACCTTGAATCTACATGGATACCAGTGATGGTAATCACAATGCAAATTATGATCAATTCTTTATAAAACAGGACCCAGAATTTTACATTTTCAATGATCAATGTTCTTCCACCATTTTTCATTCACTCATATTAAATTATTTTTTTCTAGATATTTGAGGGAAAATGTTTCTATGGCTAGTGGGATAAAATTATGACAATTCATCAGGACCTACTATAAAGGTTTCATACAACTGGATCAATTAATTATTTGGTGCAAATTGTACATGTTTTGATGATAATGAATTAAACATTCTACCCATTTACAATGTACATCTATAAGTTGAATTTTTTCTTTTCTTAACACTTCTAATGTCCAACCCCATGATGCCAAGTGATATAATATTATATTGATATCATATGTCATATTTTGCTTTTCATCATCTTTTTAGGTTTCACCAGTGCTGCTAACCCAGTCCCTGTTGGAGAGAACGAGGAATAACTTCACTGTCATCGAAGTGTGGGACAAGAAAACCTCCGCTCAACATGATCAGGTATGGTTTTGTAATGATGCTCTTATTGATAAAAGATACATTGGCTTACATCTAGTAATATGGATATATACATAAATATGTATGGCAGTCAATTGTACGATGACGACGAGGAGCAATTCTTCAGTGTTTTCTTGCATGACTCCACAGACCAATTCTACTGATACTGTGAAAACCACCTCCTGGACCTACTCAAAGCTGCAAACTAGTATGCATTTTCAGTATTCTGTACTGAAAATTAACAAGGATACTGAAGGATTTAGTGAAATACTAGTTATGTCATCAGAATCGTTTTCAATATTGACTGTATGTTTGTTTGTTTTGGTTGTTCATTCAGCTTCTGGGCATTGCTAAGCTGCCTCTGCATCAACTCTACATGTCATACCGAGATCAGAGAATAGCGAAGACGCTCCTCAAATCACAGGTAAATGGGCTCTCTTTCTAACTCTGTTCCAACTGTTATTTTTCTGCTGCTGTTTCCTTTGTTGTCAGCATAGGGTTGTGACTTAGTTATAGACATCCCATATCTTAATGCAATATTTGCACTTTTGATGTCATGCTGTTGGATTTTGGTTAATATTTTTATCTCATGACGAGATGAAAGATACAGCATATTCAACTGGAAAGGAAATGAAAAGATCATTTATAGCTCATCACATACAAGCAATGTGAGGGGAAAAATTATCTTTTGAATATTACAAACAGGGAAAGATAGGGTGAGAGAAAAAGGAACCATTCATGTGTAGAACTGAGCTGAAATGAACTAATTAATTTCTGTGATTTATTTTCTATGATATTCAGTCCCATGACAAATGTGTATTTGGCATTTATGATATATGCCATCCTAAAAATTTTGGCAGATACTGATTTTTAACATGACTTGCATGTTTCTACTCCAGTACCCAGTAGTGACAGTGGACAGTGAGATACCCATCACTGACCCTTTCACTGGACAGCGATGCGGGCAGCTGACTGTTCTCCTGGCTCTAGGCTCCCAGCACCAGGTAGAGACCAGGACAACTGTACTTTTTTACTTATCTATCTATCCTTTTATTCATCTTTTAGTCAATTGATGTTATTTCTTTGCAGTGAATATGATTAATAAGAAAATGTATTAACTTTTCTTTTCTTGTCATTGATTATATTATTTGTATTTGTATGTTTTCTTATGAATTTTGTTTGTTCATTGGATGATAAAACAGTTGTGGCTACATTTGTTCTCACACATTCTGATATGGCATGACTAGCTTAAACTTGGCAATAACATCTGAAAATTAAATATGACATTTCAATGATCAATAAGGGTACATCAAGAAATCTTCTCTCTCTGTTTTGATCAACAGGTGCTGGAGTTACAGCGATTGAAATCTATCCGACATGTGTCCATGACCAGTGGGCCAGAAAGGCCAGTTCATTATGCAGAACGGTAAAAGAAACTACCAAAACTTAACAGTTAATTCAATTCAAAAGTTGCATCCATTGTTTCACAGAACTCACATGGTGTATATAGTGCCTTTATTAAGTGTGTGACATTAAAATGAAAGGGGGGCGCCCTACGTTCACTGTATGTATATTGTGCGACTATGTTGTTGTTGTTTTGTGAGTGTGTGATGCTGTTTTGGGTTTGTGTTTGATTACATTGCTACATCATGTTGATGAACATTTCACTTGTAATGTTTTCAATTCCAAAAGACAAGGAACTGTCTAGAAGTTTTTTACCCTTCTCCTTTGCCGGTTTTAGATTGCATGTCCAGTCTGATGATGTCCCCACCCCAGACAATGGAACAGGTAAGATAATAAACCTTTATAAAAAAAAAAATTATATGTTATGATTTATTGCTATTTTAACATGGAATTTAAGTTCTCATTCCCATTGGTGATGATAGTGACTATTTTGTCAAAATGAAAATTGTTGATTTGGCCCTTTTTACATATTTTCCAATTGTTTGTCCCCTTCTTGTACCTTTTAATATTGTCTCTCCACCTGGCTTTTTCACACACTATATCACCTTTCTCTCTCCTCTTCTCTCTCCAATCTTTCTCCTTCCCTCTTTCCTTCTCTCTCTATGCTCTCTTTCTCTCCCACCCCATCCCCCAACTCTCCCCTTCTCTCTCTCATTTCTCTTCCTTCCTCTCTTATTCCTTCTCTTCCTCTCTTTCCTCCTTCCCTCTCTATCTCCCCACCCCCTCCATCCCACTGTCATTCATTCTCATCTCATACCTCCTTACCCCTCCCTGTCTCTTGTCTCTTCCCACTCTTTCTCCCTCCCTCTGCTACTCTACCCCACTCTCTCTCTCCCCCTCTTTCTCTCCCTCTCTTCCTCCCTACCCTACCCTACCCCAGTGGAGCACACCTTTGAGGTGGTGGTGGAGGGCATCCAGGGCCTGCCCCAGCTGGAGGACTCTGTCTGGGGAGAGGCAGACTGCTTCATTCAGTACCACTTCCCTCACCAGTCACAGCAACAACATAATCATTATCCCCAGGAAGGTCAGGTCTATATTCATTAATATTGCCTGTTTTATTTTCATCATGTATTACGTTTATGCAATTGATGATGATGAGTGATATATTATTGTGGTCATAGTAATGGGTATGGGAAGACGAGGTCTATATTCGACTCATGCAATATTCATAATGATGAATGCAATATATCTGATATACCACTGAAGTGCATCCAATATTATTAGTATTATACATACAAATCACTTTCCACGAAAACAGCAATGGGTTCAATTTAAACACACACACACAAAAAAAAAAGAGAAACGGGGGCTTACTCACCTGCATTAAATCTGCCTAAATTTTAAAAAATAGTGAGGTCTACATACATTGATATTATTGATGTCTTATTTCTTTCATGCGAACTGTCCATGCTAGTGCAATTGATGATGATGAGTGCTATATTGTGGTAGTAATGGTATGGGGTATGGAAGAAAAAAATGGAGAAAGGAGTAAGGTGGATAAAAAGACAAAGGGGATAAAATATGTTATTTTCAATTATTGATATCAATTCAGATACTGGGAAATTTAATAATTGAAAGAGATTATATGTTTAGAACAGACAGTTTTATTCTCTCCAATCAGTATTACTTTCATCTGATTACGCTCTACATTCTTCGCCTTTAAACTTTACAGATAGTCTCACACTCAGAGCCCACCGTACATCCACCACTCTGTGTGTGCCTGACCCAGCATTCAATGACGTCTGTAGACACAGACTAGTTCTTGCTAAGGGCACCCCAGTTCAGAGAGAGCTGCTCACAGGTTGGTGCTTTTTGCAGCTTTGTACAGTTCTAACCAGTATAATTGTGTTATTCTAAGAGTGTTCAAGGTACATTTCTGTACTTTTACTGTAAGTTTGATTATAATCTCTCTTTAGCCCTCCCTTTTGTTTCTTTTCTTCTTTTTTTTTTCCAATTCTAATTTGTTTTTGGAGTACAAATTCCTCTTTGCCCAAATAGAAAAGCTTACCTAGAACATCCTAGAAAAGGGGGAAATATATTGAGTATTTTAACCAATAAAGTTTCAGGGAAAAAGTCATATAATAATTATCTTTTCTATGATAATGTTGATAAGAAGAACAGTGTAAACTCGCGGACAATTGTGAAATTAGTATTCTTATCACTTACCCATGAAATCTTGAATTTGCAATATTTCTTAGGTATCATTGGGTTCTACTTGAGTAGGCAATTTCTGACTGTAGGATGTATCTAATAAAATAGAGCATTATTATATCTATCTCTTTTTCTCTCTATCTCTCTCTCTATCTCTGTCTCTGTCTGTATCTCTCTTTGCTTCTCTTTCTCGGTCTCTGCCTGTCTGTCTGTCTGTCTCTGTCTCTCTGTCTATCTGTCCGTTTCTGTCTCTGTCTCTCTCCTTATAGCATGTGCTGGAGGAGGGGGCCATGCAGGGGGAATCCCCTTTGAGGTGTGGTGCAGGTTCTACTACCCCAACGTCAGGGACCAGGTCATTGCCAAGGTAATCCTCCGTCATAAGACTGTGTCAAACATATTGAAGTCATGTGCTGCTCATGTGCAGTAAATAAGCCCAAACTATATAGCTTATAGAACAAACATACTTGTACTTATTTTTATTAAATCATGGGCTGCTCATGTATAATATACAAGCCCAAACTCTCTTATAGAACGATCATATGTGTACTGATTCTCATGCCCGCTTCCTTCCTTTCTTGATTTATGATTGAAGCCACCCTCCCTCCGGCTAAGCTATGCGCTACGGTACAAGCCCAATCTGGCTTATAAAACAAACATAACTGTACTGATTTTCATGCCTGTTTTTTTCCTTCCTTGATTTGTGACTGAAGGCTACCCTCCCCCTGGCCAAACTGTGTGCCATGGTAACCATGCAGCGGAGAGGAGAACCCAGCATTCAGACCTTCTCTCTGCCTCTCAGATCACACTGCACTGACCAAGAGAGGGCAACAGATGACTCTGCAGCAAAGGTAAGCCTCATTAGTTACTTTAACCCTTTCTGTACCAGAGAAAATGCTGCTCAATGACATTTGCATGTATTATTGGTGACTTAATGCGCAGTATGTGGCATTGAAAAAGTTTGTAGACCTTTTACAAGAGTCATAAAACTCAGCATGGATCAGCATTTTACCCTTTACATGTGTGAAATCTCACAGTTGTAGCTGCACGAACCTTTTCAAGGGAGGTGGAAACTATCCCCATGTTTACATGTGAAAAACCCTGTTGTGTAGTGACTGTAGTCTCCATTTATATACTGCATTTCTCTGGTCAGCTTATCGGTGAGCAGGGTTCTGCTCGCATCAACGCATCACTGCTGTGTGAAGAGCTGTGATGTGCGCTATTGTGGTCCCGGGTCTCTAGGGTACGGGAACCACAGAGTTTGGCATCCCATCCAAAACTCCACTCAAAATCTAGGAACTGATATTAAAATTAAAATATTAAAATGATTTTCTAGTTCTAATATTGTAAGGGAAGTACGTATACAGTATTTTCTTCCATTTCCCATGGTATTTACCCTGTAAATGTATGTGCTCCCTCTCCTTGACAGCTGCAGACTGGTGGACTGCTGGATGTGACAGTCAGCTACAAGCAGGCTGTGGTCAGCCAGGCTCCCCTGCCCCCCACTACCCACGGGGCAGAGGGGCGTTTAGCTTCCAGCGGGGGCCCCCATGTATCACTCGCCCTCACCCTCATCAGAGCTTGTGGGTTAAAGGTTGGTACACTGCAGTATAGTGAGAAAAAGGTTGATAAGTCCCCATGGAATTCCAGATAGCAGCCACGGCTACAAGGAATTCCTAGGGGGGAAGATTTTATATTTTCAGCACAAAGATACCCCCTTAAAAATTTAAAATGATCCAGTATTAAAGGGTCTTAAACTATAGTGCTCAAGCCGTATATTCCTTGTAATTTTATACAGTGAAATCTGTTACAGTGACCACCTTTAAAAAAAAGGCCACCTGCCTATAAAGATCACAAATCTTGTCTCCCTTGACTGGTCTTTATGTACAGGTTTCACATAACTTTTTTGCTAGAAGAGGGTTATTTGAGTTACATATGTGATAGCGTCTCATGCCTTACATGTATGTTTATTTAAAAAGTACAAAGCATTGCGTTATAATTTTTCTCTTTGGCATACATGCCAAACTATATTCTCCTCTAAGTGTGCATCTGTTCTTGATTCCTTTTCTGGCAGGCTGCAGCGAAAGCTTTGGCTCGCTATGACAACGGGATGCAATACCCCAGCCAAGTGGGAGTGAACTCCTACATCAAGATCCAGCTGTCATTCATGACTAAAGGGGTGAGTAAACCACAGGACCCTGTTGCATAAAACATATCATTGATGGTAACTTTGCTCCCACTGGCAACCTGTATGGAAAGTTGATTGGCTGTCAAGCAATGTTACCGTGGTAGTAACCGTTAAAGACAGAGTTATCATGAATGGTTTTATGCAACAGGACCCTGGAATGCCTCTGACGACAAGGGTAATCTTGATTATAGTTTCTCGCAGGTTCTCATGAGATGCATTGTAATATAAGGAAGTAGTTCTAAATCAAGTGCATAGAGATATTGCAATACTTCTTATTATTTTCCTTAAGAGTGATTATAAGTACTTTACTATTATTATTGTCAGTATCATTATTGGAGCACACAACAATCATATTGACCAGGGAAATGGCTAATAAGGTCTGGACATTGTCCCTGTTACCATCATTTGTTACAACTTAGAGTTGGAAGATGTTAAGAAGTTGGCCCTCATGTATAGAGAAACAGAGCAAGTCATGTGTTTCGCATGTGGTAAAAAACCCCTCAAAACTTACAGACACTGGGTAACACCTCTGCTCGAGAATGTAATATACACAGAGTTCCAGGTCCTATCTCAGTGGCGAAGATGTTGCAGAGACTTCGCAAAAACTCTGTTTCCAATAGGTCGCCAACCAGTGTCCAGGCCAGTGAGATAGCCACTTTACGCATGTTTTTAAACGCAAACTATTTGCTTCATTGAACCTAAATGGAGTGAGCTGTTTGTTTCCAGGAGGTCCGGGTGACCCGCGCCATCGCTCGGAGCTTCAGCCCAGAGTACAATCACCACATCGAGCTGCCCTGCCCCCTCCTCTTAGCCCCTGGGGAGGGGGAGGGAGGAGCGGAAGGGGATGCAGTGAGCTTGGCTGAGGCACTAGAGACGGCTGATCTTATACTGCAGATCTGGCATCAGGTTCCAGGCTTGAAATCAGGTATGGAAACAATGAATGAGTGGAAACAGGATAGTTTGGTTTGGCACATGTATATGTGATGGTGAGATGAACTCTCTGATTTCATAGGGAATACATCGAAGCGACTGAAAAGCAAGCTAGTTGAGAAGCCTTCATCCTGCAGTAGATTGAATGAGGCTAATTAATGATGATGATATGTGAGCTGGGATGTGGGGGGCGGGGGGAAGGTAGGTGGATTTCCACAGATTAGGAAATGAGGGGAGATGCAAGTTCCTTTTCTGAGGTATTGCAAAAGTTGGATTTTACTCTGTAGATCTGACACTAGTAATGTCAGATATGGAAACAATAATGGATGGAAACAGGATCTTGCATCACCTTCCTTGATTGAAATCAGGTATGGGCATGATTGGGGTGGGGACAGGGTTGTGCATGGTATGTGTGATCTGGGGATCTTTTTTTTTTGGGGGGGGGTATTGGATTTCTACAGATTAGAAAAGGTAGGAAGGTGCTTTTTACTTTGATGAGGTATTGGAGATGTAGGATCTTCTACTGTAGATATGACATCAAGTTCTAGGCTTAAAATCAGATAAGAGAAAAGTGGGATGGTAACATGATGGGATACTATGTGTATATGGAGATGGGACTGGGAGGATGTCTGAGGGGATAGAGGGATAATGCAAGGTATGGATTGGGTTGCAACGGATCATCTGAATCTGTCATTGTTCTTTTCTGTCCCTCAGGCAGCAGCGACAGCCCCCACTATGTAGAGGACGCCCTCTTGAGAGGAGAAGGGGAAAGGAGGGGAGTGATGGCTCACCGAGTGATTGCTGACACTGGGGACAAACTGCTTGGCACAGCTACCATCCCTCTGGTCAAGCTCCTGGCTAGCAGAACGGGTCAGAACTTGCTTGGTTGTAACCAATCGTAATCAATTTAACAAAAAAGTTTAGAATAGTTTTTATTGAAGTGTTTTTGGTGCTTCAACAACATAATTAATTGGCATCCACTGACCACAATTATTTCTGATTGAATAATGATGTGATATTGACCTTTTTTCAACCTGTTAGCATGTACCCTATGAAAAGGGTTGATGTGCTTATATCCTTCCCCGTAGTTTTTTTTCATGCAAGGTAATAATTAAATATGTTGTGTATTTGCTGGTAATCATGTATTTGTCCCAACTTCTCCCCCATCCCCTTTTCTATTCTTGTTACCTTCATTATGAGATCTACTGATTGTTCTTTGTTCTGCTGTGGGGGTATGGAGCAATTAGGAATAGTATTGAAATGTAGCTTCTTGTAAATTGATATTTACTTATGTTATTATGTGTATAGGCATTGAAGGCTGGTTCCCGATCAACCTGCCTCCCTTGGGATGGGACAACCACACCACCATCCACCCAGACACACCCCAGGACACATCCCAGGACACAACCCTCCACCCCCACCCTCACCCGAGGCTGCTGGACAGGGTAGCGGGCGGGGTGGAGGTATCAGTCAGGCTGGGGCAGCAGGGGGCTGACAGGGAGAGGGTGATTCACGCTGGGCGGAAGGTGGGCTGGAGCCCAGACACACTGGTACTGGAGGACCTGGAAGAGGTCTGGGATGGAGAAGGGAGAGGTGAGCTCTTGGCTTTATTTCATCCACTTCTATTTGCTGCTTTGTACGATCTGCTTGTATTGCTTAAAGGGCATGTACTGTACCGGGAAGGCAAAAAAGCCTTCAAAAGGTAATTGTTAGCAATCTTCTTGCCAATGGTTTTAAATTAATGTTTCGTCCATTTTAGAAGCTTGCTGAAAGTTGTTTGCCTTCAAATGATCCAGATTTGGATAAATCAATGATTAATGATTAAATCCTCAAAATGTTCGGCCCGAACATTTAATCCTTCATTACTCCAAATGTAGATCATTTGAGGACTTTCAGCAAGCTTCTAAAATGGACAATACATTAATTCAAGACCATTGGCAAGAAGATTGCTAACAATTACCTTGTGAAGGCCATTTTGCCTTCACGGTACAGTATATGCCCTTTAAGCAAAAATGATACTTGAGGGTAATAACAATAGCCTAACTCCAAGCTCCCGGCGCATGTTGCTTTGCTCATATTTCAAGCATGCTCTTGCAATTTTCAAGCAGATTGTCAAACAGTGGCCAACAATATACTTGACATTCCTGATGAACACATGGTTAGCCATTTGCTATCGATTATAATTTGAATTGTGATGTGTGCTTCAATCAATTTCATTATGAGTGTGATGAACAAGTAAATCTATTCACTTCAGCTTCTTGCTGGGAAATATGCGTCCTTAATAAAGCCTTTGTTGAATAGAATTATGAAGTATGATACCCTTCTGTCAAATTTCTTTCTTTTTTTTTTCATCTTCAGATGACCTATCATCAGGGTCACTGAGCTGTGAAGTAACCATGGAGATCGACTCAGCTTGGTTCCCGGTCCAGTCCTCTCTCCGGCCTGGTCAGTCTCAACTGGACCCCCACACCAAGGCCTACATTCGATACAAGGTCTATGACAAGGGTAAGGATGGAAAAATATGCAGCTCATGGAGGTGTTTTGGCTTGTGTACTGTGACTGAAGATCTCAAGGGCCTTGGTTCAAGCCCATCCATGACACTTGTAATCCTTCAGAAGATACTTAAAGGTAATATACTGTACTGGGAAGACATGTATTGTCCATTCTAGTAACTTGCTAAAAGTTTATAAAATGGACACTACATGAATTTAAGACCATAGGTAAGAAGATAGCTCATAATCACCCTTTTGAAGGCTTTTTGTCTTCCTAGTACTGTGTATATTCCCTTTAATCCACATTGCTACTTTCCACCTAGGAGTAAATATGGGTACCTGGTGTGAGATGAGCAGTTATGTGAATGATCTTGACCCGGCAGTGATATCGTGAAACCTAGCAAGGAATACTCCTCAGGGAGTGGAGATGGTGCAAATGAATATGTGCGTGATGCTGCATTTATGGGAATTGTGTGTATTAATGGTAAAAAAAAAAGTCTCATGTGACTTTAATATTCATATTATTTTGATTGACTGTTGATTTAGGTGCCGTGTGCTCCAAGCTGTGCTACCTCGATCTGTCGGAAGGCACACAACTGAGCGCTGACCTAAAACACTCCCAGACCGTCCACATCAATCAGTCACACCCATTCGCCTGGTGAGTTTATCTACCACTCTATCTATCTATGCATCAAACCTATTTCACATATTAAGCTTGGGCAACTTATAGGTATTCCACAAGAACTTGAAGTCAGTCTAAGAAGGAGAAGTAGAAGTGAAGTGCAATCGAAGCCAGACAAAAGCGATTGGTTTTTGAGACAAGCCTCTCTCCTGTCAAGCCACTGACTGCTGTCAAAGAAGAAGAAGTAGAGTGGGATTGAAACCAGAAGGAGGAGATTAGTTTGTTTTTAAAAAAGTCTCTTCTGTGTCAAGACAGTAACTATTGTAATTCATTCCCTCGTCCTGCAGGTATCTGCGTGAGGAGGCATTCGAGGTACAGCTGTGGCTAAGCTATGGCTCAGAACCCGAACGCCAGCCTCAGGCTAGACCACGCCAACGGGACAAGCTGATTGGCTGCGCCTACCTTGATCTTTCACCCCTTGGTCATCGCAGGTCAAAGAGGCACCGTGTGAGGTGAGGAGGGAGAGAACTTAATCTGGGACAGGTTTAGAAAACTTTGGGCTTGGATAGGACAACGCATTCTGGAAGACTTAAGGAGGATGTATAATATCAATGGAATCCTCAATTATTTTGGAGAGTCACAAATGTCATGAGAGAAAATATCAAAGCATTGTTATATGTTTATATGAAGAAAAGTGAATACATGTATTAGTTGTGGATTGTTATGCTGCAGTCCACCTCTTCACCTGCGTTGAGTAGCCTCGTGAATGACTCAAGGTACGTGTGGAATTGTACAACTTACAAGTACACTTACATCATTTCCACGTGTTTAATTGTATGTTCTTACAACTGTTTGCCCGCATATTATTTTCATTATGTATAGTGTATGTTGAATGTGGACTTAAGAGAAATATTCAATCAACATAAAATTGTTCATGCACCTTAATGCTAAATCCCTCGGGTTGTTATCCCTATTCCCCTGTATCTGCAGTGGCCTGTTCCCACTGTACAAGCCTGGCTGTCCAGACATGGGAGGGGCGTGCATACGGGCCCACGTCAGCCTGAGAGTGGCCCCACAGCAGGGACCTAGTGCCCCCATTCAGGTGAGGATGGATATCTTGCATACCCTGCGTCTCTATTGAATTCTGTTTAGAACCGAACAAAATTGTGCTCCTAGATGAAAAAACATAACATTTACAGTATCAAGCACTAAATCAATGCATTTTTTAATCTCCTAACACACCTCTCTCCACCCATCACTGCTCTATTCCCTCTCTAATTTTCATTTATTCATTCTTAATTTCTTGGTTCATCAAACTATTGATGTATATTTTGCATTCATATGGAATTACCTTGATTATGTATATACAATAAAAACAAATTAAATGTAATATCTTTGTACTTATAATGTTAAAATAATTTGTTGTTGTTGTTGTGTGTTAAAATGCATGGTATTCTTAAAGCAATCCCTCCACTCTCTCAAATCATTTTATTTTAATGTAATCATGTCATTGTCAAAGAAGATGACAGATTATCCATGCACCAATTTAGTTAAAGTTAGTTAGTCAGTCATTGTAAAAGAAGATGAAAAATTATCCATGTACCAAGTTAATTAAAGAAACACAATGGTGATATTAGTGTGAGGGAAATTATTCATATTACAGTAATGGATGTTCAGTATTTCCATATGCGATCCAATTGGATACACAATCTGCAGGAATTCCTGAAAATGTTATTAACTTTGTGAATATTCTCTCATAGGATGAAGCAGAGAGTGCACCTGAGGAGGAAACGTCCGGGGAGAGCAAAGGACCAACGATTCACACTGATGCTGGAGTGGAGGAATGCAAGGAGGAAAAAGAACAGAAAGAGGAGAGACAGAAGAACAGACCTGTGTGGATGACAGTGATAGTGGAGAAAGCTATGCATCTCAGCAATATCATTGATCCTGCAAGGTACGTTCCAACATATATGTATATATTTGTATATGGTATGTCTAGTAGGTTCCAAAATGAGAGTGGTTTCAGTTTTTCATTGAATCTATGGTTTCGACTGTAAAATTGTAAACATCTGTATTCACATGTTGTCATATATAAGCCTTAAAATCAGTGCCTGGCATGAATTGTTTTCCTCCATATTTCAGGTCTTTCATTGAGTATATACGGGCTTGTTTTAGTGATTTGCCTGTCTAGAGCAAGAATATCACTCGTATCGTTGATTGTTACAATTAATACAAAATCGGTTTCCTTCCTCCATAAATTTGATTAAGATCGTACATCGTAAGACAATCGCTTATGACTTAAATCTGTTTCTCTTCCTTTCCAGGATCGAATCACACCCCTAGCCCATATGTAACCATCCAGTCAGCAGTTTAAGTTTAGCGAAGCAATATGTGCATATATTTAAAACCAAGTTTCCCCCTTCCCTTCCAGGATTGAATCACCCCCCTAGCCCATATGTAACCATCCAGTCAGCAGTTTAAGTTTACCGAAGCAATATGTGCATATATTTAAAACCAAGTTTCCCCCTTCCCTTCCAGGATCGAATCACACCCCCCTAGCCCATATGTAACCATCCAGTCAGCAGTTTAAGTGTACTGAAGCAATATGTCAGTTAAAACCAAATTTCCCCCCTTCCCTTCCAGGATCGAATCACACCCCCCTAGCCCATATGTAACCTTCCAGTCTGCAGTTTAAGTTTACTGAAGCAATATGTCATTTAAAACCAAATTTCCCCCCTTCCCTTCCAGGATCGAATCACACCCGTAGCCCATATGTAGCCATCCAGTCAGCAGTTTAAGTGTACTGAAGCAATATGTGCATATATTTAAAACCAAATTTCCCCCTTCCCTTTCAGGATCGAATCGCACCCCCCTAGCCCATATGTAACCTTCCAGTCTGCAGTGGGCCCCTCCCCTGCCGTAAGCCCCACTGTAGCAGAGACCAACGGCCCGCAGTGGATGTTCGCCAGAGACATTGCCATCACGCCACATCTACTAGACAATCAGGTACAGGCGAAACTCCATAAAGTCTGGCCCCCATATCACACAAACCCCATTCATATACACCGCCTATCCGTGAAAAGGCGCAACATTTGCGGCAATTTTGCCGATGCATTACCGATAGATGCGTATATGAACGGGAATTGCTGAAAATAATGCGGTATTTGCTTCCTCCTTTTTTGCGCTTATTTCGCGGCTTTTCCGCGGATCGAGACCTAGTAATAATACCGCAATATTGGGGTAAGCGAATATTATACACTGCGTCCGCAAAATAGGCGTAAATGTTGCGTCTTTTGCATCGCGCTCTGGCATGTGGGTCGCTAATCCTCTCGCTCGTATGCCTGAGCAGAGCATGTCACCATTGGTTTGGAGAGAGTCCAGCTGTCCAAAACACCGCAACATTACGGCTTTTGGGGGTGTATATGAACGGTGCTTTTGCGGCTCGCTGGAAACTTGCTCACTGATGTGCATCGGTAATAATAGCGGTGTATGGTATATGAACGGGGCTACAGAGTGAGTTGCTATCTGTAGCAACTATACAATCAATGAGCCATGTTGTAGTTACACCATGATTGGACAATCCACTGGATCAAATACTAGAAGACTGCAGACTTGCATTTGTTCAGGAAGCTGTGGATGTAAAGACATTTTACAGCGTGGCCATTATTACAATAGAAGCAGATGCACATGGTGGAACATTCTTCCACTACCTTATTAAGTTTTCTCCTATCTGCATGAGGATGGGTATGACTGTGGTTCATATGCATTGCCATGTAACTCTGTGAGGAGCATGATTGCCATGAGGTCATGTCACATTTCACACGCCATTTTACTGCTGATGTGGGGGGCGGGATACCATTTTATTTTGAAGAAACTATTAATTGTTTATTTTATTGATTTCTTACAAATATTCAGGGTCCATTTATGATATATTGTTTCTGTTCCTATACAGAGCTTGATATTCAAGGTTTGGCACCAAGTTTCCAGCAAGCAAGGTATTTTGTTTTTTTGTTTATCATCAGTGAATGTATTGATGCTGCATTTGTGATATGTTTGCTGCAAGGTCATGTACATTTGTTCTTTCTGTAATATATAGCTGCCTCCTGTCTTGCAGTAATCTTTTTGATGAAAAGCTTTTTTGATATCAATAAGTTGACTGGTTAATTTGTGAGTTGATTGATTGATCAAATAACTCATTGATTGAGTGACTCATTCATTCATTCATTTCTTAATGATTTGATGATTGATGGATGGATGAATCGATTGATTTAACACTAGGAGACTGCAGACTGTGATTTGTTCATGAAGCTGTGTTGGATGATGGAAGTAAATACATTTTACAGTGTGCCTAGAACAACAATAGAAGCCGGTGCACATGGTGGAATATTCTTTCACTATCTTCTCAGAGCTGAAAAGCTGTTGTCATATCTGCTAGATAATGAATATTCATTTTACTCTGTGAGTGGTACGAGTGACCCGAGGTCATCAGTACCAGAAAAAATGTGCTCATGCATACATTGCAACTACATGTCTTATCCATCAATCCATCACAGATTCCACCTGCGATAGGGTGCTGGGTTTCAGCTCGGTAGACCTAGGCCCACTCCTTGCTGGCATCAGGTCCCTGGATGGCTGGTATAACATCATGGACTTCTCTGGCCAGACGCTGGGACAAATCAAGGTTCGATTCACTGGATTAACATTTCTTGAGAGTGCATGGTTCAGTGATGTGATACATCGATCATCATCATCATCACGCATTATTCAATCATTGTTGGATGAAGCCCTCCTCAATCAGTTTCCATTTGCTTTTATTTGCTGTCATTCTGTTCCATGTTGCTGTGTTTGTGTATGCTGATATTTCGTCTCTCCACCTTCTCTTTTTACATTGATACCTGAGATTAACTACACAGTGATTGTAATCAGACACACACATACATACACACACACGCACACACACACACACACACACACACACACACACACACACACACACACACACATCTTCAATAATGATGAACTAAAAATGGAACAGCCAAGGATCTTGTTTTGCTTTGAGAGAATTGTAATGACCTTTCATTGTGCTTGTTTCTGTCCAGATCGCCATCACTCCGAAAGAATCCCTGTCACCCCTCAGACATTCCCCAAAGCAGAGGACGTTACTGGTAAGTTACGTGTCTTCCTTTGATAGCACTCTATTTATAAGAGTCACGGGTATATTAGACCTGTTTAAACGGAATGGCATGTATTACAACACTGTATGAGCCACAGATATTTTTGCTGTTGACCGTATCACAGACATTCTCGCGAGTTGCACTTTTGCGATTGACATCCGAGTAATGTTCATGTACATTGTCCAATAGCACTTCACGCCTGCTTCTTATACACATGTAAAAAGACTAGGAGAAAACATTACATCCAGTGCTGTGTGTTAGGATGCTATTGCAATGAGCAAGCTTGCTCTGCGGAAAAAAAAAATTGAGTCACAAAAATATTAGTTAATATTCGGCAATACTTTTGCATGTTGTTAAATTCATGACCACAAAGTGATCCTCTAGATTCATCATACTTTTAGGGATCATTTCTATAGTATGTATCATTCTCTTGTGACACTAGTGTCCCCTCACTAAAATAACAGCTCATGCAGTAGCTGATGATATGATAGGCATGATGCATCTTGCACACTGCTCTTGACCACTCAGCTGGTGTGCACTTATGATTCACAGACCTTACATGTAGTTGCAACAAGATGTCCTAGATAGTTTAATGCATTCCCTCGTTCATTCGTGCAGGGATCGCCGAACACATCGCACCTGTTTTCCAGAGCACCCGTCCCTCCTCCGCACCACATCCTCCCCACGGTCGGGGGGTCCGCCCTGGCCGGTGACGATGACAGTCTGCGGTCAAGCCATCCAGCGGTCAGGAGTCTTGACCACTTCCAGCAGCATCTGGACGGAGTGAGGGAGTTCCACGGCAGGCTGCAGGAGAGACTCAGAAGTGAGTGGGTGGGACTACTAGCAGTCTCAGAAAAATCTTTGTCACTTTCCTACTCTTACTCAGGTTTTTCTTTGTCTTTGTTGCCCTGTTCTTTGTATTTTCCTACCACTCATTCCCCAAACAGTGATTGTATAGAGAATGGTTGTTATTTCATTGTGGTCAGAATGATTACCTTTCCCTTCTTCGAAGCTTCTCTTTCACTTTCCAACTCTTCCTTGCTTTTCTTTGTTAGTGTTCACCACAAACCAGGAGAGATCCAGGAGTGAGTGCATGGGACTAAATAGTTGTAATTTGACCTGTGATTGATATCAATAGTAAATGTGTACATTAGAAATAGGGGATTAGACTTTCGATAGATTCAGATCAATTACCACTCTTATTAAGACAGTGGTTTTTAATTATCATTTTCTCATTCTCCTCTCGCTCATCCTCCAAATGATGATTGTGTTGAGAATGTTTATCATGTCATTATTGTCAAAGAACATGCTAGCCATTCCTCACTATTCTTATTATTGATATATATGACATCATGAAACTCAACCATCATTACTTATGTCACATTTTATTTACATCTTCATACTTTATGGTATTCATGACCAGTATTATTGTCATTACTATCAAGGTCAGGTTTAAGTTAAACTTATAAATACCCGGGTCAAACACTGTCTTTCTACCATGATTGTGGTTGTCGTCATCAACAAAGAGTTAGTTAAGACTTTGTGTCGATGCATTTATTTTTCTCAATTCCACACATTATCTTGAATAGGTTTACACAGAATGGAGACTGGTGAAGACACCTCAGAGGAGAGACAGCCTTCCCATCATCCTTCACCAGTTGAACTTCCACAGAGTGGACCACATGCACAAACATTCGAGCCGACTCCGTCGTCATCATACCTAGTAGAAAATCTGAGGTATGATCATTGGTGATTAGGTTACTTTATGTAGCAGTCACCAGAATGGCCAGTGTTTCAAGTAAAGTATAAACACTGACATCAAGACATGCATGTGATTATGCTCTTGTTCAAGTACACATAAGCTTGCATTTATGTAAGTCTTACAGCATATTAGAAGATGTCAATGGAGTGCTTAGTATGCCTATCGGATGTTAATCGTTATCTCCTGCTATTAGTATTCATATTTGGTCCATTTCATATATCCCAGATGAAACCAATGTTTACCAAGTAAATTACATTTGCTATACATTGATTGTATATATACTGAATATGTCAAGAGGATATTCTTTTTATTTGCATGTTACAATATAGAAAGATGCCATAGTTTCTATTATAATAGAAATGTATTTTATATAAATGTTTGTTATTGGACATTTTTCTCTCTCAGGAAAAATATGAAAGAACTAGACGTGTTGCAGCAGCATCTCAAATCAAAATTATCAGGGGGATCAGGCACATCTCATCACCATGGAAACCAAGGCAGGGATGCTGATCACAGAAGACTAGAGAGTGATGGGGGAGGGGCGAGTGAAAGGGAGTGTGAGACATCCGCTGCACTTCTGGGTGGAGTGGGTCGGACATTAGCAGAGGGTGGAGCCTTTACCGGGGACAATGAAAACAACAACCGACATCAGCATCCGCACCATCGTCATGGTAGTGAAGAGGAGAGGAGAGGGAGAACTGGACACAGGACACATGGTGTGGGAAATGAGACCTGGGATGAGACGAAACATGAATATGTGCCATCAGGGATGCCTAGGGGGGATGATTATATGGTTGATAGAGAGATTGCTAATGGAGGGTTTGGCTTAAGCGAAGGAATGAGGGGAAAGGAATGGGACGGTGAGGAAGGTGAAGAGGGAGAGGAGGAGATGGAGGAAACAGGGAGTGATGTAGTATACGTGAGGCCATTGAACGATGTCTCATCGGCCGCCTTCAGTAACGGCATCAACGATGCGGTCATCAGCCCTCCTTTCACCCCTCCCACCGGTCTTGCATCTGCCTCTCAACCGGACTCCGACCATTATCATGACTCCGCCTCCTGGCCAACATCACATCAGGACACCAGGCAGCTAAGTGGAGGACTCGTTTCTGATGAATCGAAAGATGATGGACGATACTATCCACACAGGACTGGCATTCATGAAGTAGGCATGGACAGTAGCAAAATCAGTGCATTAGGTCACCACCATAGTGTCATGGACTCCGTTACTCCAAAGCATGAGAATGAACATGAGGGTAATAAGGAGAGTTACTATGACAACAGTGATAGAAGTCAATTGAGGGAGGTGTATAGGAGAAGTGATGAAGAGGAAATGCCATCATCTCATGAAGGAAGGACTTCACTGCACAGTGATGTTGATGGATTAGAGGATGACTTGAGCGAAGATGTCCATAGAGCATTAGAAGTAAGTAGCGGGGGATCTCTTGGATCGCATCTTTGGAGCGATGCTGCAAACTCAGAAGCGCGAGGGAGCAGCAGTAGTGGCAGAAGCATTGGAAGCCAGGAATCGGATCGGTCTCTAGAGTCTAGAACAGCCCAGCCGCGGCAGGATGCAACGAAGCCCTCCCCATCTCACGGTCACGGTACTGTCACTGCCCCACAAGGGTATAGAACTGAGGACCTTCAGGAGAGAGCAACGGCGACTGAACATGAGATAGGATCCACACGGTCAGATGAGGGGAGTGCAGATGGAGGAGAGGAGAGGGAGGCGGAAGGAGGTGATGACGGTGAATATGTAGAGGATGGAATCATGCTGACGTTGGATACAAGGGAAGCTGAGTTGCAGAAAAGGCGACTCGAGATTAAGGAGGAAGAGAGATTGGCTGCCTTGGCTGCAGCTACAACAAAAGCGTATCCTTTATCATGGAATAAAAACAATGAAACTATATGAATTATGTAGTGAGTGCTGGATAGGTCTGCCTTCCCAGTATTACCGAATGAGCATTGAACATTTCGCTTGGAAAATGTTTTTAAATTGTGCTCCACATAGTCGTGTAGTCAACTTGGTATTAGCCTACCGGTATGCGGTACAGGACTATAAATGGTAGTAATTTTCCAATACTGTGGCCTTGTTTCTGAGCCAAAATAAGATTTTTGGGCTTTGTAAACTCTGGTCCAGTTTTGATGTCAACATTTGTAATGGAACTGTAGTAATCAAAGGGGTGTGGCTTATTTGCCCCATGTAAGGAATTGGAATTTTATTCATTGTCTATTGTCCAAACAGCAGATTATGTCCCGCTGCTCAGTATCTGACTGGAGAAAAGCCAGCTGGCAAATATGCAGGCTTGGTAAAGAACAGGTTAATTAATCGGCTCAAACTCTTTCTACATTATGACCGAAGTGGGATGCTTGCCTTGGTGCTGAAGAGAGAGCTGATGCTTTGTCTAAGCAGGGAGGTGTAAGGAATGAGTAGAAACTCAAGCATAATACATTGAAACATCTGTATGGGTTCTAAAGCATGCTCATGAATGTCAAAAGAATTCCATAATCATGACAATGCTTTGATGTTCCATGTGCCGAGCCGACATTTAGCTGATGTCAACTTGAAAAGAAATTTCTTTAATTTCCCATTTGTCTGTAGACGTTTTGTTTTTGACAAATTTCGTTTGCAAACTATAAGGAAGTTAACGGCAGATAATGACAGATCCTAATTCTCTGCTTTTGTTTCGAAAAGTATTGAGGAATCATTAAAAATCAGACATAGAAGCTATTTGTATTACTTACAAAATTGACCAATTTCTTCACTTTCTGACATCTTGTGCATTTGGTGGATTCAACCACTCTCAAAATGATATACAGGGAAACCCCGTTATAACGAGGGGGACGGGACCCACACTTTTTCCTCGCTATAGCCGATTGCTCGCTATATCAGTACATGATCAAAACATACAGAAACAAATGCATCTATAGGACAATACAAACAATAACATATTTACCGCTAGGACTGTAATATAAATGGCTTTGCAAGCATTCTAAACTGAATTCATGACCTAAAAATTCACTAAAATATCTAACAGCACAGTTGAAAATGTAAATAAATGACACTTCCAACACCTCAGTTTACCGACAAATGAAGCAGCGGGGAGGCCCAGTTACCCGGCCGCGCCTGCCGTCATGATGCGTGTTAGCAATGAATGATCACTGAACGCTATCTGCATGCATGCGCGGCCGCGGTCGTATACGCGCGGTGTCACACGTGTTTAGAGGCTTCTGCCATGTAAGTGCGTGAGCGGGACTGTGTTGATTGTTGCGCGCGGGGGCGTGCAGTACCTAGAGCCGTATAGAGATACGGCTCTGGCAGTACCGCACGCATGTAATGTGGACATATGCATGTGTGGTTGTGTGTGTGTGTGGATTCTTGAACGGTGTGTGTGTGTGATCAGCGTTTAACGGCGCGAAGAAAATTGCTTGTGCTGTTGTTGCATTTCCCTTGCTGGGCGGCGTGGCTGCAGGGAGTTCTCGTAATAACGGAGTAAATTTCCTTTCTTTTTCTTTATTCTTGGGCTTGGAATTTGCCTCGCTTTAGCAGAAATTTCGCTATAGCCGATCTCGATATATAAAAACAGAATGCACAGAGGTCTATGGAAGAAAACTCGGGACCCAAGAAATGTCCTCGTAATAGCAGGGTTCTCGCTATACCCGTGCTCGTTATAACGGGGTTTCCCTGTATTAAGCTGTGTATTATCATTAACGGCGTTTGTGTGTGTTTGCGCGCAGCAGAGATATTTTACATGAAAAACTTGTTTATTTGTGTTTGCTGATACCTGTTGTGCTCATGGAAGTATTAATGCCATTAACAGAACGGGACAAGCGAAATGAGACTGTACATTTCTTTTGTTCTCTCTGAGAAGCTGTTGCCACACAATCATGTTCATAATTGTTCAAACACCTGAACAGCACCTGTTGAGAACACCATAACTTTTCAGCGGCTTGGCACATGGGTTCAAAGAAAGAAAGCTGCTTCATATCCTTCCATAACACATCCCTGGTCTAAGTGAAGTGAACAATTTACCTTAACCTCACTCCTTCAGCCCGAGTAAATCAGCCAGCAGCACTCTGCCAGACTTCTTCTTGCCACCGACTGACCTCGAGGCGTCCATGAGGGCGCTATACAACACAGTGTCAGGTCCGCAGGGCACCTCATCACGACATGTGAGTTGATATGCATTTATTGTTGAAGAGTTGAACAATGCGAAAGTGTTGGTCATGATTACAGGATCCCTAAAAATGGGATAGGTTTTGATACTGGGATAGCTTTTGATATTGGTATGTACACGTAATCATAGCAAAAGCAAATAAGTCTGACTGATGTGTGCATATTCACTTGTATGCATAAATGTGTCGAGTTATATCTATTAAAGTGTCATTTACCTGATTCCATCTTGTATTGCCAGGAGTTGATTATAAATAAGGGGAGAAAAAAAATGGTATTAACACCCAACAAAAAAATACAATGGAATACATAAACGTATGACATACTTGAACGTATGGGAGACATATTGCCAAGCACCCTTACCGTGATGTGTATGATACCCTGTGAGAAAACTTAATTGTTAACAGGGGCTCTTTTCTTTTCAGGAGCTGAGTGCCAGGGAGCAGGAGAAGTTTGCTGCGGCTCAAGAGATGGCCCGTCGCCTCACCCCAGGGGGGCAGCCCCCGAGGACCCTGCCCCCCTCCTCCTCCTCCTCCTCTTCCACCAGGCCAGCTGCCCTCCCCTTCTCCTTCAAGACGCCCACAGCAGACGAAGCCAAGCGCATCGCCAAGATCTTCTCGGCAAAGTTCTAGGCCCCTCCTTGGTATTTACAGAAATTTTGTCCCGACTCCAGGTTTTTTTCCGAATCAGTATTCCGAAATCTCCCCAGATCCTCCTAAATCCCCTCCTTAGTTTTCTCCTAACTTTATTGAAAATAAGCAAGTTAGGAAGATTGGTATCCCATGATGCACCAGAGGATTTAGATGAGCAACCTTCTGGTTTACATCATTCATAACATGCAAAGAAAACGAGCAGCGAAGTTATTGGCCCCTTGTCATTTCAGTCCCATAATCAATGTAGAGCAATAATATTTTCACAGCATTTTCCACACTTTGGTCTGAGTAAATATGTTTCTTATGATTGTCTGCAGACTGACATTGCTAGCATATGGTTAGTTGCCCATTCTCACCGCAGTCTCCTTAAACCGGCGCACTGGCAAAAATGCGTATTAGAACGCAATGGTAAATGTATCACGCGTGGGACTACAGAATCAGTTTATGTGGAATTTATTATGAATATATTCTTAATTGGTTAAAACATGTCATTCATTTGAGGGCCAATATAGCAAGATACCAACCTGTTAAATGATTAAAAAAAGTTGCAGTCCTCATGCAAGATGTATTTGACATAAACATGTGGCAATTTTGTTGTGTTTATAAATAGTGATGTTGATGGAGGAAAAGTTGAATGTCACGTGGAGTAATAACTAAAAATGTTTGCCTTGTATACTAACATGAAGTGGACAAAATGAATTCAGTGCCTTTTCACATTTGCTATAGGAAAAAAAATAATTCTCAATTGACATAAATTGCATATTTTGTAATGATGCTATTTTATACAGTGAATGTACATGTACATCTAACATCAGTAAAAAGTAGCCTAGTATGAAATGTGTGTTATGCCTGTGCTACTTGATGTGAAAATGCCATTGTAAACTTGATGTGTAACTATGTACATGAATAGATGTTATCCGTCGTTCTATTTTTATTTATTTCCAATTGTTATATTGTACAGGAATGTGCATATGTGTGAATGTTGTAATTTATTCTTGAGAAATAAATTGTTTATTTTTCATCTGAACAGTTTGTGTGCTAGTGAAATTAGCCTTTGTTTAGTCCAGCATTTTACATTTTTGATTGGTTCATTTTTGCCACTAACCCCACTGGTCACTTCTCTCCGTGTGATGAGGCCACCAGTAAGATAAGTGCTTGTGAGTGGGAATAGTGACTAGCCTTTGTGGGGTACTCAATTTAACTGGAGACAGCAATACGCAATAACACACATCATGGCTTCTCACACCGAACAGTGATGCGTTAACCCGTACACTCAGCATTGTAAGATGGTATATGAACATAGACCATGATTGGGCTGTTTCAATAGGTAAACAAGGATAGTTTTTCACTTTTTCTGAAAAAAGTTTGCGAGACTATAAATGTGGGAGTTCATACAGGTTATTGTTAGGGTATACTGCCAATTCCTGCTGCGTTCCATGGCTTTTGGAATTGGGCTACCGTATCTTTAAAAGAAGAATGTTACTGGGGGCCAATATCATTTCCACTTCATGAAAAGGGAAAGTGGAAATTTCTTCACATTGAGAAGGGGATAATTGAGACCTAGATCGAAAGCAGTCTCCCTCCACCCTAGTGACAAACACATAACAATGAACACTCATATACTAATGAGATCTGTTATGTAAGAAAGATACAATATACATTTAATTTCCATCACATACATACATACATACCGCCTGTCACAACCATGCAATAACTTATGATTAATCCAGTACCGGTATTCATCGCAGCCTCCGACAACGATTAAGTTAGTCTACGTTCCTATAGGAATTTCATTGAACATTTGATTCTTGATTAATAGTTCACTTGCTGTACCATATTACATATATGGCAGATGTTTTGCCGTGGAACTTTTCATACATTTTATGTGCACTTACAGCCAATCATTAAGGAGACAAAAACAGGAAAATATACATGAACTAGTATCTACCTTTTCCCTTTTATGCGTACAGTGGAAAGAAAATTATGTCAAACTTTGATATCTATAACAACAATATGTGCATCATGATCAGCTGTTACGAAATTTAAAGATGACTCTTGAATTGGTCTGTTTTATACTGGAGCATGTATAAATAAAACAATCACAAATCACACAGAGTCGCATTTAGACTGGCACAGGAAAAAGTTTTCTGGAAATTAAAACAAACGAACCTGATGTAATCACAGTTTCAAACTTCCTTACCATATCAAATGGACCCATCATATTAAGGAAAGGTAAATGTGAAATTTTGTATCTGAAGTACACTATGGATATTCCTATCACTGCTTGTTAGTACTACAAATACATACGTTAGTTACGACAGCAAAAGTAAATTTCTATGTCCAATATTGAGATACACTTCATGATTGAACATGACTCATTAGACTACAAATTATACATTAATATTACTTTCAATCAAACTAAGAATTTGGTCCCTATCAAAATAAAACCACAACAAATTACATACAGTACAACAAAAAAAACCTTGGTACTGTATCATTATTTTACTGTTCAGTGACTTGCAAATCTCAAAATCTCTGTTTTGTTTTGTTTTTTCTCGATAGGTATTGCACTATATATATTGTCCATGTATTTGCATTCAGTCTATCTTTTGCTTCATGCATTTTCCTGTCGACATCGAAATAATCTGCATACAAACCAGCAAAAAGATTTACATCTTATTTGTTTGCATTGCTTCTAATTCCTTATAATATATCAATACATTTCAAAGTTTTGTTTATCTTTATATACTTGACCAATAATGTTCTTTGAAAGGGGATACTTGTTCTAAATTTCTTCAAGGGTGGTGACAAATAAGTGGGAAAAACAAAGAAGCGAAAATCTATATCTGTGATCCTGAAAACGAACAAGACTATTTCCCTTGATCACAATATTTGCCCTGATTACAGATGTTGTAAACTTTACCATTACTACCCATTGGCATGGATTCAAAATGGTGGTTTAACTTTATACATATACAGAACCTGGACTTATTCTATGGAATGCCCAATAAAACAAATTAAAACATTATTGACGCAATATCATTTATTTCATCTCCGGAATCACTATGGTACATTGAGTTTGTCCAGTGAATAATTGAAATCACCTACTGTCGTGATTCTGTGATGAAAATCAATGATAATGTGACGGCATCAGATGTTTTTGCGCCCCATTAAGTTAGTCTCCGTTCAGTACACGTTCTATGTTAAACCATCAATGTGAATATGCGCCTTGATCTTAAACTGTGACTACTGCAATACAGAAACTTTGAGCTCAGCCTTAATAAGAGAACTAGAACAGGCAATGGACTGAAACCAAAACAAAGAAAAAAAACATGAATGAGCATAATCACAACGATACAGAAAACGGTGCCATATGGTAGTGTGTAAGTGAAAAAGAGAGCCAAGTTACGTGGTTGCCATAGTAAAGGGAACACTTGTAACTTTTGATGTGAACAAGCATCAATTACAGGGATATTTTACCCTGAAATTATTTCATTATTGAAGGTTTGACAAAAATCGGTCAAAGGAAAAGATATTAATCTGATATTAAATTTTGGATTTTGTGACGTCACGTGCGAGGTGCTCTCCCATATTTTGTGTACAATTTTTTGGAAAATCAAAACTTAAAAAATCAAATAACTTTCTTTTCCTTTGACCGATTTTCATCAGACCTTCACTGATATGTTTCTTTCAGGTGTCTCCTGTATAATCATGTGACTCGCATACGGGATTCCTATTGGTTACATTCTTTAACCTGTCTTATAATGCAGTCAATTTCACGCAACTGCTACTGTAGTTCAATAGCTCAAAATATAATTATGTGATAATGACCAACACTATCCATTATCAATGCCTAACTATGCACTTTCAAAACAAAGAGCATCATATTACATGTACACATGTTACTGCTTGCACTAATTCCCAATCCCAAAACCCCTTTCCAGAAGTAGGACACATACTAGCATAAATTAATTCATATACAGGCATACATTCCAAAACAATTCACAATTCCAGTTTACACTTACACTGATAAAATCATCAGCAAAATAAAATCATCATAAATAATACATGTCTGAGTAGATATATACATCCAAACTTGACGGAATAGAACACAAATGTGTGATATTTACATTCTCTAATGATGAACATACGGTCACGTGTATGTAGACCACGATGAATATAAACAATGAACTTATTAACTTATCATGTGCAGATTCAAAATAAAAGGCTTATAAAAGAGATGGAAGACATGTATGTTGGTATGATCAAATCAAATCGGCTCTACAATAGTAATAATCATAATAACAATTACAATTTCATATCATTATTCAATATTCAACTTAACAATGTTATCTCTAAATAGGACTTGTTGAGATGATGGGAGCTTGTAGACATATCAAAGAATAGAGCCTTAGTACTCCGTGTGTCTGATACCCAACACAAATTCAACAATAGTAATAGGATAGCAACAATTCCTGGGAGTTAAAGGGAAAGTTCACCCTGATATTAAATTGGCTTTTATCAAGAAAAATGAAAGCCACATATTAGTAAAATTTTGACAGAAATCCATCAAAGGATTAGAAAGTTATGATATTTTAAGTTTTTAATTTTGTGACGTCACTTGTGAGCTACCGGTACTCTGCTGTAAGTTGTGGACTAACTTTTTTGAAAATTTCCCTTTTTTAAAAAGGATATAAATGGATGCCATTTTACCTGTGCATTTGATTTACACTGTATCATTAGACACATGTTTTTACACACATGCCTCTATAAAAAAAAAAATCTTCATCAAAAAACAAAAGATATATTTATGGAATCATACAGCACACAACCCATGAGAGAACAGCTCGCAAGTAACATCAAAAATGTAAAACTTCTAAAAGTCATAACTTTCTTATCTTTTGACGGATTCTCTTCAAACCTAAATATGTTGCCTTTATATTTCTACTATAATACAAAACAATTTAACTTCAGGGTAACCTCTCCCTTTAAAACATAATTTGTCAAAGTCTGGTGTCATCTTGAATCATAGTCTATGCAAACACAACTACATGAAGAATTTGAGCAACATGCGTTTCAGCATTCATAGGGTTAAGCAAGTAATACACAGAGACTAAGAATTGGAAGAAAGCAAATCATTAAATTGGCAACACCCTCTACCCTGCATATTGTCCTTAACCTGAGGAGATACTAAATCTTGGCACTGTGTCGGGAATGTAGATCTAGGCCTTGCACTTAATTTCATTTATATCAATTTCTTTGATTAACAAACACATTTCCAAGAAGTTTGCTTGCCTAATAAGCATTATACATTGTGCTCTTGTGCCTGTCCTGACTCTAATGTTTATGAGAAAACATTTGATTGAAGGAAAGGAATGTGTAACATTATATATATCAGCGATCCTGGGTATGTGTTCAATGCAAGTCTATGCAAGGACTGCCTATGCCAACTTGTCTTGAATATATTACCCAAAATTTAAGTAGATTTCTTGAATATCTGACATAAGGCTTCACACGGGAGAAATTGGCATCAACCTCCTGCCATAAACAGTTAACTGCTTATCACCTCTTCACAAAAGAAGAACATTAGAAACATAGTGCTTCCATATCACCTAATTACATACTTCAAAATGGGTGGTGAAAAATAACCACGATATACAACGATTAAAACAAGCAATTTAGAAGGAAAACAGGATTATCTATTTTTATTCCCCTATGATTTTCAAGCCTAATGTCTCGCAAGCAGTATTCTTCTATTTTAATTGTTCATCATTTTGGAAATTAGATTAAATTAATTAGTTGTTTCAATATCAATGAAATTAGTTAAATAAGTTGCATGAACAGATCATTAAACTGATCCATCCTACAGTTATATATACATTTGTAAAAAACACATGATGTTCATTATGAAGCCATGATAATCATCAACTTTCTCATTACCATTGGCATTCAAAAGAGGGAAAACTCTAATTTGGTTTTCAAGGCTTCGTAATGTAGTGTTCATTGATTAGAGAATATCACTTTCTTCAACAGCCGTAAACTTTCACTTGTCAACATCCTGAGGAAATATCAACCAAGTGTTTAATATAATTAAATATCTGAACATTATACACAATTTCAATGCTATGATCTGGTGATTGTCACATTATTACACGACTCCTCAAAGCCTAATGACTCGTTATGAGTGTAGATTTCATGCAGATTATGCAAACAAAATTGTTTTATTTAGGTCTAAGAAAATGTCCTGAGTGCTTGTCTGCCTATGCAACAATACATGCAAGCAACTTGCAGGTGATTGAATGGCACAGCTAATAGCCTCGCTCTCAGGCTATTGACCATTTTTGGCTGCAGTAGACTAATCATTTGGATTCTTCTCCGCCTCATGGGACAGACTAAGGAAAGAGGAGAATGGTAAAGTGCCTAGTCTGAGTACTAGACTCTATTTTTCAGTTTGGATTAGATATGTCCGACAGCCTGAAGACCAGGCTACACGGCTACAGATAGAGACTACAAGCACAAGAATGTTGCACTGGGAGATACAGGAATAGCTGTATAGAAAGGCCACTCAAGGCATATGAGATATATGGTCTTTACAAGTGGGTGTGCATGTGTACAAGGTAGCCTTAATACAGGATTTAATGGAAAAAAAACACTAATTGCAAGGAAACAAAAGATGTGACCTTTATATGTATACACATGTGAACTTTCTATACATATGGTCACTAACGCAGGTTTAAAATCAAATCTGCACATGTAATCTAGTGTACATGAAATATTGTCCATCTCGCGAGGAGTGTTGAAGTTAAATGTTAACAAACAACACGCTCAATACTCTAGTTAAATAGACAACAATGAACAGCATGTGGGTTAAAGGTCACATGTCATAGGACTCTACTCAACCAGAAATGACTCAGTACTGGACATGAGTTGGATGGACAGCTAAGCACAAGTTGGGAGTTGAAGGAAAGGGATAGGAGTGGTAAAAATTACAGGTCTTGTAACCATGGCAATGGTTTTCTGCAGTGAGCTCAGCCCCTATTCTCGTTTTAAATCAGGATTGCCAAAAAGCTAATTTCTTCTAATAATTTAGTTGTTAAATATGGAATAAGACCGGGATCCATGATCATGACGAGAGAAGAGTTCTGCTACAATTACAGATCCAGCAATCTTTTCCACACACCATGGCCCTGTTGCATAAAACTTACCATTCATGATAACTCTGCCATTAATGGTAACTATAGTAGCAAAATCTCTAGCCAGCCAATCAAATTCAAGGTTTCCATAGAAGTTGCCATTGATAGCAAAGTTACCATTAATGGTAAGTTTTATGCAACTGGGCCCATCTCTCTCCTTTCATGGTAAGATAGACATAGAACACTCTCCTCCATATCACGCCATGGCACTGTTGCACAAGACTTTCCTTTGATGGTAACTTTGCAAACCAATGGCAATTTCTATGGAAACCTTGAATTTGATTGGCTGTTGAGCTGTGTTACCATGGTAGTTACCATTGATGACATATTTACCATTAATGTTAAGTTTTATGCAACGGGACCTATATATGTTGGACAGATGGACAGACACACATAATGTGATAGCTCCAGGGGAAAACATTACATTCGCGGGGGCTTCCATTCAGGCCTGATGTCATGAAACAAACATGCAAATATGTTTTTGCATCATACACTATGAGGCAAAATAATTTTTAACAGGGGCTCTTTGGTTATTTGCGGGGGCTCTTTGTGCACCACTGGGGGCTAAATTGCCAGGGGTCCCACCCCCTCCTGTGACACATGATAAATACAGCCTGGTAGACATCATTATACCGAATAAGGACAAATATTCACAATGGCTCTTTTGTTCTTCATGGGCACATCATGTATTTCCACTGGTCAACATGTAACAAATGCAGTCTGGTAGACTCATATGCATCATAATACTTAAATGTAGACACGTTTTCACAGGGGCATTTTTGTTGTTATTTGCGGGCGCTTTTCTGCATTGTGGGGGCAAAACGGCCCGAGCCCCTGTACATTTTTTTTTTTCACTGGTGAGCACACAAAGAATGTGGAACACTTCTGCATTGTGGGGTCTTCGTGGTTCACAGTCCATGTGTTATTCTGTCACTGGTAAGCACACAATGAATGGTGGACGACACTGCAGGACTGGCCGGATCGTTCATTGTTTGACGGAGATGGAGATGAGGGGGTGGCATGCTGTGACGATCCCTGCGAGTCTCATGCCGCTCCTAAGACTTCAGGGTTCTCCTCACTGCCAGGGAACAACCTCTTGAGGGCGTCTATCGTTCCCAGAATGCACCTGTATCATGAAATGGGAGGCGAGATCAAGAGGAGGGGATTAGGTTTCACATCATAAAGACATTTAGCATAATCATACCCACAGTCTGAAATATAGCCACCAGACTGGACCAAAGCTGCTTTATTATTGGACTGATTCCATCGTGGTAACTCGCTCTTTTCTTTCTTCTGTCGCCCTCGCTTGGTGTACATTTACAATGACAGATTTCTGATCCTGTCAAAGAGAATGAAAGAGGCAAAACATGTGCCCCGCCTCTTAAAGTCTTGCGATTGATAAATGAATGGACACAATGAATTCCAATTCCTTATCTGTAACATACAAAATTACAATTGATATGTATCAGAATTTAAGTTGTGATCAATACTATGTATGAGTTCATTGTATCAATATAAACATATATCATCTACCATGAAGTAACATTTAAAACAAAAACTGGATCATCCTTTTCTTCCGCAATCATCAGAATGTAAATAAAATGTATTTAGCATTATAGCAGTTTGCCTAAGAATGATTTTATTAACATATCAGAAGGAAATATTAAGAAAAAGTGTGAGAAAAAAAACTTCCTATCCTCCTACTAAGAAATGCACAGAGAACCGTGATCTACTTACGCTACAACACCCATGATTATCAGCAGTATATCAAAGAACTTGGCACCTAATGACAAATTTCTGTAAAGGAAAGGAGAGGGATAGAACATTATTAAAATAATCAGTGCAAGCTGCAATTCTCAATGGATGCACATGCATGTTTTCCTTGATGAGACTTCAATAAATCATTCTTTGTTGCTTGTTATCATCACAACTACTACTACTACAAATGGCTTCACTCTCATGGAATTAATGCAAATTTTAAGCACATGAAACAATTTGGAAACTCGGCCAAAAAAATGCCAATATCATTATATTTTTATATCTCAATCGTTATACTTTGGTCAGATTTTGCCCAAACTATTAACAAGCTGTTTCACTGATTTTGATCCTTTCAAATCAATGAAGTTTATTGTGATCTATGCTTCTTTTAAAATTTCTTATGCGCCAATGTTACCAATTTGCACCAGTAATTCAATCAAGTCCCATAAAACAGCATTTGTTTTGCACACAAGATAATTCTTAATGCAACACGATAGCAATCTTAAACCAGTTGTCCACACAAGTCACATAGAGTAGTATTTTGTTTGATACAGAAAGATTTAAGTGCATTGTAGCTAACAGCAACAAAGCATATGTGCACTGCACACAACAATCAATAACAACCATCAACATTTTCCTGTGTTTTTATTTTCTGTGCTTCATTTACAAAAGTTTGAAAGTCCATACCACATTCACAGTTACACTTTCGCCTTATGTGCCACTACTACAATTGACAAACACAAGTCAAATAGAGAAGTATTTTGTCTGGTAAAGAAGGGGTTAAAGCCCAGACTCACTCATGGTGTATCCTCCAGTGGATGACTCCAGGCAGGATGAAGGCTAGAAGGGTGCAGCAGGTCGCCCCTACCAGGGCCATGAGGGTGGTGAAGTCTGGTATCAACACCACCACCACCGCCGTCACTAGCACCATGCCAATTCGCAGGGCATTCTGAAGGAGGAGGATAGAGAGAGAGAAAGAGAGAGAGACACACAGAGAGAGAGAGACACAGAGAGAGAGAGAGAGAGACACACACAGAGAGACAGAGACAGAGAGAGAGAGAGAGAGGAGCAGGAAGAAAAGGACAAGGTAGAGGAGAAAGAGGAGGAGGAAGAAAATAATGAGAAAAGGAAGAGGAGACAAGGAAGATAAAAAGGAGAGGAAGTAGGAAAGAAAGGAGAATGTTATGGAAATTAGATAAAGAAGGAGAAGAGAGAAAATAAATAAAAGAAGGAGAAGATACACAGACAGAGAAGACAAAGTTATTATCGAGGAGATCCTTTGGGTCACAGCTTGGAGGTGCAACATGGTTTCCTTTTTACACTTTACTGCCTGGATCATGGAGAAATTTGGGAATCTGGGAATACCATGACCAAGAAAGTGAAGTAGTAAGAGACAAATGTTACCTTAAAACTACTGTGATATCTAACATCACAATGGTTAGTTTTCAATATTAGACTTCAAGATACCACAC
This sequence comes from Arbacia lixula, assembly GCA_963669155.1. Taxonomy (NCBI): domain Eukaryota; kingdom Metazoa; phylum Echinodermata; class Echinoidea; order Arbacioida; family Arbaciidae; genus Arbacia; species Arbacia lixula. Next base: position 6,926,476 of record OZ022582.1, on the reverse strand, counting down.
TTTGCTATTTCAACTTTCTAAGACACTACCCCTTTAAAGACTTAATTGGTCGGATCTTGGAGTAGTTTATTCTCCAGGATTCTGATCAATGGGAATATCATGACCGAGTAGGTGAAGAAGATAGAAGTCAGGAGTAGCCTAAAGAACTCCTGTGACAGTAATATCTAACATAACAACAGTGAATTTCACTTGCGATACCAAACTTTGCTGTATCATCAATTGAACATACCCCCTTGAAGACTTCATTGGTGGGATCTTGGAGTAGTTTCTTCTCCAGTATCCTGATGACTGGGAACATCATGACAGGGTAGGTGAAGTAGAGGGAGAAGGAGAGCAGACCCTGGACAGCATGGGGAAGGGCACCATCCGGCAGGTTTAGGGTGATGATGTTCAGCGTGTCAGGACCAAACGACTGCAAAACAAGCGAGCAGTAAACATTCTTTATTCATCCCTTGCAGGGAACAAATTGCACATGGGCTAAGATTTAACCCCCGCAATGCAAAAGAGAGCTCAATATAAAATTATAGGGTATAGCAAAACATATATTTCAGCACATTTGTTTGAAAAGTAGCAAAATTATTGTTGAAGTTTTCTCAATAATTCCTTGATTTCCTATTCTTTGATTGAACAAGATAAACTAGGGTTTATCTTTTCTCTTGGTCTAGCTGATAGAAATTAAATATATATTGTAAGCAAGATAACAAAGTAATTGCAATGATAAAATAGATAATTGATACAAAGTGACAGTATTGTACAGATCCAAAGTAATAACATGTGACATAGAGACTACATAATGACATTCACTGCAATAGGACAATAAAAGAAAATTTTAAATTTAAGAACATATTTGTTATAATGCAGCTAGAGGCAAACAATTTAATAGACCCTTCCTTGGTAATTTTGTTACCTAATTTTGCAGCTGAGCAACATTTCACATAATATGCCAGTGCTTGATGCCTATCACTTATTAATTTTGACAAAGTAAAATTATTACATATCAAAGCCCAGTACAGTATTGTCTATAGTTTTATACCATCAAAGTATTTGGATACTTTTTGTCAGTTGTTCACCATGCCACACATCATTTAGAATCACGTAATATGAAAAATGGCAAATAAATTCCATTAAAAGACACTTACTAAATAGCCGCAGGTACCGAAACCAATGAAGAGAATGGTCATGGATGAAATGGCCATTTTGAATATTCTAAGGGTGAGAAACATTCAAGAAATATATCATTTGCCAAGAATCAGCTTCAGGATGAAGATACTTTGGATTTAAGCAATCACATATCACATTAGAGATTAATATTCTAATCTGAACAGGTTGAAATGAATTCAATGTACCTGTAGGTACAGGTTGAAATGAATTCAATGTACCTGTATACTACTTTCATACTTAATTTCCAATAAGAATATTTGAGAGATAATGGCCATTTTGAATATTCTGATGATGAAACACATTTAAAAAAAAATATATCATTAGCAAACAACCATCTTAAGGGTGAAGATGTATTTGGGTTTAAACAATCATATATCACATTTAGAGATTAGTTTTTAAGCTGACATGTTGAAATGAAATAATGCAATGCATACTACTAGTACTTGTATCCTTCATTTGCAATAACAACAATATTTTCAAATATGAGTAATAAATTCCATTTCTTAATACCTTAAGATGTTTTTTTTTCTCTGTGGATTTACATCGGTATCACAGGAAATTCAATTTTTATATTCAAACACACATGACATAAATATATATAATTAAAATACTTACGATCTGAAGGTATCACGCTTGTCCATAGCTACTGAACTTTCCAAGTCTAAAATCATTCCTGCTCCCTGTTTTACACACAAATTGATGAATAGTTATTATTATAAGCAGGTGATGTGGAGTGAATCTTGGTGTAATAATTAAGCACTTCAAATAAAACCATTCTATACAATTTAAGTTTATCGGATTTCCAACATGCACACACATATAAATTTGATTTGAGATTGCTCACATACAACGGCTAACAAATAACCTATCATGCATCCAAACAGTTGAAACGTTGAGGAAAAACACTGAATGCATGTTCTTGGAGGTTAATATACCATATTGTGACATACATCACATGTACTATGCTATCATAGTATGCATCAACAACAACATGAGAGAATACATCACTTAATGGGGAAATAATTGATTACAAAACAGTTTGAAAGTATGTGACCCAAATTACAAGTTTGTCATATGCTTATCTGTTTATTCATTGTGACATTACACTAGCATATAACACTTTCAATTGATTCATACTCATTTACATTATTCACTGGTATATGTCAGGGATGAAAATTATGGCTCCTTCATGTGACTTTCTGTAAATTGGGGTGCCAATTTTACAACATTTTTGGTGTCCTCTTAATACTAGGAATTCTCATCTTCTCAACTTACAAATACGACTACATACCTCATAACAGTAGAATGCAATGACCAGAAAAAATGGAAATCCTGCTAACGACATCGTCTTTGGATGAATTCTGAAAAAGATGTGAAAATATGAAACAAAATTTGTTTGATAAATGTAGAAATTGTTCACAACTTAATTCATGTATGACATATTGTCATCAGTTCAGGTTTAACGCAAGCAACATGTGCAAAAATCTGAAAGCTTGCTATGATTCTCTGCTTAGTGAAAAAACAGTCACCCAACAGGTAATCATATAGTAATGAATTCATTGTGATACTGTAATTAATAGTAATGACATATGAGTTAGATATGTTAATGAAGTTATTTCCCAACTTATATTAATCAGCCATTCTTCAACCTTCAACATTTGCCTTACTGGATGCTAAAAGAGCATTGCTCTCTTATCACATAAGATTTGAAAATTTCATCTGAAATATCAACTCTCAGGTATTAGAGACGTCTCTGCGAAGCCTCATTTTTGTTGAAGTTTTCTACCAGACCCATATAATATGACATAAGAAACAGAAGATGGTACATGTAAAACAATCCTCCGACGCACCTCTATGAAAACAAACTACAAAGCCAGAAATGACAGTGCACAATGAAATATGAGCCATGCTGATATTTGAAATTAAAAGTGAAATACTTACGAAACATTATGGATGTGCTCAAAATCAAACCAGAACACAACCGTATATGCAAAGATGTTCGCAAAGTCTGCCAATAAACTGTGAAGGACAAAAGAAAACACAAAAATCAATATAAAATTAGTGTGGCTAAAGCACATATTAAATGAAAAGCGAGCATATCACAATTTTAGTGTTGATCTAAGAGGAATCAAAATAGTGAAAATACTCACCAACTATCACGCTCATTAATAATGATTTATAAAGCACAATCCGTTGGTTTCCTCTCCCTTTTTCTAACATTCCCTTACCTTTTGTTCCCTTATTTTTTACACCTCCTCCTAACAGCCCCCCGTTCTTATCTCACTTGCTTTGAGATTGACCTCATGATGAGGAGCCATCTGCTTTGAGTACACAATCACAACATGTCTCCATCATTTGTCTTCATGATCCATAATTGTGATTTTCCTATTGGAGCAGTTATGGACAAGTAACTTTTCAGAACTGGCTTAACCAAGACAGTATTGGACTTAAAGCCCCCTACGGATGACACAATCCGATCAGTCCTACAACTGTGCTTTAAGTACAAGATCACAACATGTCTCCATCATTTGTCTGCATAATCCATAACTGTGATTGGTCTTTTGGTGTAGTTATGGAGTGGAGTACGTGTAAGTCACTTTTCAGAATGCCACCTGGCTTAGCCAAGACAGTTTTGGAATTAAAGCCCACCACTGATGACACCATCTGATCGTTGTACGACTTTGCGGCATGCTGAATTGCAGGACCCGGTCACTGGAATTGTCATAGACACTTATGACTCGAAGAATTGTGGCAAAATCGTGTCTTCTGCGGTGGCCTTTAGATTCTTTCAGAATACCACCCATGAAGGTCAAAGGTCATAGGTCATACCTGAATAGCGCCAGCTTGTTGAGATGTCGGAGGAGGGTGAGGGCAGCACAGCCAGGTAGCATAAAGAGGATATAGTGGAACATGTGGAGGTGGTGAGAGAACAGCGATGCCAGGTTGGACGAGATAAAGATCAGGTAGCTGCAACAGAAGCCTGCCATAGAGGGAGACATTCAGGTAAATCATATCACATTTATAATATATTTCTATAATATATAAGTTATGATACATGTATATGGTTTAAGTTGGGTGTCCATCTGTTCATATTTTTGTACAGTAGTTTCTCCAGGATTTTCCACTCACTGCATATGGTCAAAACAATATGCCAATGTAGTTAAACAAGGTTTGGTGATATGGGTATGTCTGATAATATTTGTAATTTATCATATTTAGAACGAAATGATGTAACAGAGACAGACAGACAGTCAGTGGTAGTTTGAGAGAGGGACAAAGAGAGAGACTAAGAGAGAGGGGATGAATATCAGGTATGTCACATTTTTATAGATAGCTCAGTTTAGAGACATGTTGAGACAAAGAGTAAGTTGGAAAAGTGGAAAAACAAATAATGAACCACAGAAAATAATGGAACCATCCATTTTGGCTGATGATAACAGATGCAAGAATCAAATCTATTGCAATATAATAGTAAGTGCAGCAAACAAAGTCATGTTTTGGACGGCGGACGGGGCGGAGGGGCAAAAACATAAATTGTTGAGAGAAGAGTACTAAAATGAGATACCAACCTGTCTGTGAGATGACAATAGACATCTCTACCAGCAATCTTCCTTTGCTTCCAATGGCATAATAAGCTGAATGATGAAGAACAAGAAGAGTGATTCAAATTGCGAATTGTATTGGCCCATATTCTGAACAGGGGTTTAACGCAACTTGTGTCATAAACCAGGACTAACACTATGGGATGCCAAATAAAACAACATGAAACATTAATATTGATTCAATATAATTAATTTTATCCTCGGAATCAATATGGTATATCGAGTTTTTCTACATGGTAATTACAGCAAATAACTGAAATCATCAGCTGTTTTGATTCTGTGACGAAAAGCCATGATTTGGGGACAGCAACAGATGATTTATTTTGCACCCAATAAAGTTAGGCTACATTTAGTGAGTGCACAGTCTAAGTTAAACCACCAATGTGGATATGGGCCACTGGGTATAAGTTTGCTAACAAGTACATGATGATGTATTCTTGATTCATTCATGAACACATATATGTTATACGACCGTCTGTGGATGAATACTGTTCCAAGTTGTATACTGATAGTACACCAGACTTTGGTATACATACATTGTATTCAGATTTATATATCATTTTACTGGAGAAGTAGTCAGTTATAAATAACTCTCACATGAGTTCCAAGACAGGCAAATTAAGCACAAAATCAATATTAATATAGTAAGTCTATATGCATAAATTAAGCTATGTGTTTACAGACCTTCATTATACACAGTTAGCCTCCTCATTTCACCTTTGTATTTTCAATGGTTCTTGTTTCTATTCCCTCTTTTAATATGTTTACTTTCAACAGATGTTTGGAAAACGATGATATGACTGCACACATTCTTCACATCTGTCCTGGTTTCTACAGTCTAGACCAATCAGCCTGAGTGTAATTCATACTCAAACATCAAAACTTATTACTTAAAGCCACATGTAACTGATGTAAGTCTTCCTGACTACTAGTCCATAACTGACTATTGCATTTAACCAATATTTTTGTGTACACACATTTTCAAAGATGGCCGCATCACAGACTTATTTTGTGAATTATCATCTTCTTTATTTAGTTATTTCTTTCTTTTTTTTGTGAGTTATTCTTGTCTTTATTTAGTTGAATGAGCTCTTTTCTTTGTATTTACATGTATTACTATTTTTGTAAACATCAACATTTCAGCCTCTTGGCTGCAGTTGCATGTATTTTCCTTTTAATGTTTGTAAATTTTGAATATTTAATAAATAAACCATTATTGAAGTTGAAGTTATTTCTTTCTTTTTTGCGAGTTGTCTTTTTTACACCATTCACACCTTATCAATTTCCACACGTTGCCCTATAACACCTTCTGCCTCCTACTTACTAAACTAGTATGCACATGCGACAACACATTGAGAAATCACATATTGTGTTTCTACGCTCAAAACATGAGTGAATTGCAGGTATATCATATTTTTACTATGGAAATCCATCCAATATCATGCCACCCTTCAGTGATTCATAAAAGTCAGGAAAATTACAGCTCATACAGTAATTGCACCATTAACTTTTGTATGGCCCTCTATGGGATTTGTGTGTATTACTTAGAGATAAACACACACATGGAACACAAAGAATTAATGAAAAATGTCCTTTATCACACTCACCAAGATCTCCATAATTCAGTTCTTTTAGTTGGCCATTTTCCTGAAAAACAAACAAACGGGAGAAAAAAAAGTATACATTACTATCGGTTCACCACAATGATACATTTGTCATATAAATATTTGAGCACATCCATGATCATTACTGTAATGAATGTATGAATGCACACATAGAAATGAAATGACATGAAATGACAGAAGTACATCAATATCATAGCATACAAATAGGTATTGTTTTGCGATGGAGCTATCTACTATGAATACAAATAACAACACATATACTCCCAGTAGACAATCGAGCAGTATGAAAATGTATGATCTTCTAATTCTATGTTTCATTGTATTTGATCTTTGTTTGCTTCAGAAAATATTCTATTATAATCTATAAACACGTTAATCTCAGTTTTGTTCCATTTGTTAATGAATTATTTACAGTTGCTCAATCTACTACGAAGATAAATAACACATCTATACTCCAATTCGACAAAAATGTGGTATCAAAATGTATACTCATCTTAATTCTATTTTTTTTTCAATATCATCTTTCTTTGCTTAAGAAAGTATTTTATAGGCATGTTAATCTCAGTTTCATTTTGATATGTTACTGGATTAATTTGTTAATAACATATTCTGTGTGCAAGTGACTTGTACATTTGTTTTACTACATAAATACTCTTTTTAATTCTAAATGTTGTATTTGATTTTCCTTTGCTTGAGAAAGTATTTTATAGGCATGTCAATCTGAGTTTCATTTTAATATGTTATTGTATTATTTAGTTACTAATATATTCTGTACGCATCTGAATTATACATTCATTTTACTACAGGTATCTGTTTTACCTGCCTGTTGATTGACTGCATACATTTTGTATGCATGCTTGCATGGTTGATCAACTGTGCAGTGAATGTAATAGAGGTGTGGATGTGGATGGTTGTACCGCATACCAGTATTAATCACATAATACTAGTACTAAAACTGATAGAGAGAAAAACCTTTATTATCTGACTGTATACTGTGCACAAGTTCCCTTATATATATACTGTACATGTACATATAACAATTGTATAATCATGTTTTCATTGTGACTGAGCATTTTCACCCTGCATTTAGTAGTAACTGAGTTATGACCTGGGCTTTGTATGCTTATTGTCTATAGTTTATTGTTTCTGAATTACTAGTAAAGAGATCTTGAAAGAAAAACAATGTCATTCCAGTACAGACATGAATCAGATAACAACTATTTTTTGTTTACGTTGACCACTTTCAGACACCCTGTACTGTACATGTAAGAAGCATCTACTCACCTATCAAACACATTAGTAAACACACTATTTGTATACATCCAAAGGCATATTAATGTGTACAGGTGCGAAGTGCATTAATATATGTTATACACACTGTAGTCTTTACCTGTGCTTGAGATGTACATGTAATCTGGACAAAAGCATTTGGTTAGTGACATTACAGAAACAGAGGACACAACTACTAAAAACTACATGATTTGGGATTGAAGGTTAGGTACAGGAGGCCTTTATACGTTGTAGACTGATGTAATTACATGCAAACTGCTTTCCAGGGATTTGTGATAAGTGGTCTTTGCAGACATAGTATTTCAGATAATTTATAAACAATGATCTTTTGAGACAATCTTCTTTCTAAACAGGATTAAATATTGACTTATCACATGACAGCAATAAACAGATGTATTAATCACATAACAACAAAAAACAGATAACACAATGTAATCCGTTGTCTAGTAATATACTGTCATCCCAGTTGTGGAATATGGTAATTCTTTACTTACAAATGTAGGTTTTGCATGTGTGACATTTAATCTTGCCTCAGTATCGCCGGGCTTGAAGCCCGAGACAACTTGAACATCGCCATTGGCCTCTTCGTTCGTTCCCTCTTCTGCGGTGCCATTCATCAATGTCTCCTTCTCTTCCTTGTCTCCGTCTCCGTTCGCACCTCCTCCTTTCTCGGCGTCGAACCGCGGGAGAGGTGACACTTTGAAGAACTTCCTCACGTCCTTCCTCTCTTCCAGTTTGTACTTGCAGTCGATCAGCAGCAGCATTGCCTTCAAGCTTCACAGCAGAGATGGGCCAAAGGATTATTGACGATTACGCTATTTATACTCGTAGCAAAAAAATTGCAATGATTACAAAAATTGCCAATGAAGAGTGGGAGTTGCTACACATTTTCCCCTTAAACACAACCAAAACATCTTCCAAAACATTCTGTATTATGATGTGATTTTCCTACATTTAACATCACAAGTTTGGTGAGTGTAAATGCTTGCACGCAAAAAAACCCTCTAACTTGGAGATTTTTAAAAGCGTTCAAAAAGCCCGAGTGCCTGACAGACATATGGCCCATGTGAACCACTAAGATCTTCGTTGGCAGTCAAAGTGAACATTTCTTTATACCAGTTTAGGATGAAGAATATGGTCATTTTCACAATCAAGGGTGTAACATTTTGTTTTTAGGGCCAAAATTTCAAAATGTGTTTCCATACATGTTTCTATAAAAATCAAAAGCAGAAATGTCTAAATCATTGATTTTTTTTGGTTTTGGAGCATAGGCTACTTTTGAAATTTGAAAAAAAATAGAGAAAAGATGACAAATGTTATAATTTTGACAAAAAACAACATTTTTATTTTACTGCATATTTTACAAAAGCTTTTGTCAAATGTATGTGAATTACCATTTTCTGATATGTCATCCATATGTACTTAAATGCAAAAAGATCTTTTTCCTTCAATCTTATTTGGTATTCTGAAAATTTTGATATCTTTTTCAAATATTAGACAAAAAATGGTTAAAAACATTGCATTTTTTAGATTTACTAATCTTGCAGGAGGAAATACAAAATAAGAATTGTTATACAAAAACCTTTCAGTGGGGGCTAGTTTCCTGCGAAAGTTCAAAAGCAATCGCATCTCAAATGCAAAAGTTGAAAATTTCACAAGTCTGTGTTTCGGAGACTTCAGCTAACAAAATGGTTTGTTTCGGAGACTTCAATTTTGCTAACATTGTTTAAGATCATCTCTAGGGTATAAGGGTCATTACAATATAACTTTTATGTTAACATCATATCATATTGTTAACTTAGCACTACAAAACAGGTCAAACAAAGTAAACCAACTTATAATTTTCAAGTAACAGAGTGGTTTCGAGTATGCCTATCCACGCTCAAATTTAATAATGGCAACAATTACTTGTGTTGAATCATTGGACAATAAAAGCAACAATAAACTGACATGGCTCACCAAATTTCACACAGATGGCATTCAATGAAACATAGAATGTTAGAATGGTAGAATGATCAGCAATATGTGTCTTGGAAGCTTCAAGTTAGTGACAACCTTATGTTTCGGAGACTTCAAATTTGCTAACATGCTATGTTATTCTGAATAAGGTAGGCTTAGTAAGGAGCATGCGTTTTTTGTCTTTAGTAATACCTTTAACTGTCATCAAATGTACATTTTGAAGCATTGCAATGGAGAGCAACTGAGTTTAACATTCTATTCATTAGCTTGAATACTAATCTGGCTTATTTAATCTTTTTTATTGGTATTAAACATTACAAAAGAAGGAAGAATTAATATGTGTTGTTTATATGTTTATACTAAGTACTAGAGTGATAAATACTAATAATTTCTAGGAATGTTTAACTTGCCATATTAGATTTTGTTTAATTTTCTGCATGCATTATGTAATAAGCAGCTCTGTTTCGGAGACTTCAAAGGTGCTAACACATTAAATTGTTAGTGAAATCTGAATTATTAGAAGCAAAATGGAACTTGAACTTTTGAAAACATATTGAACAGTTACTCAAACACATTTACATTATGCACACCAGGGGCCATATTCATGAAAACCTACTACTTTAGTATCAAACTACATGTAGGCCTAAGTGAGCTACCAAAAGGCCTAGTTACCAAGTATGGTGCATACAAGCTATCAAAACCATGCATACTTTGGTGCAAATTAGACCTTAGTGAGTGGATAAGTTGAGTATGGAGTATGCGCTGACAATCAGAATAATCACAAAAGTGTTGTTGAGAGAAACATGTGGTTCCTTTATTACCCCAAATTGAAAAAAAAAGTTTTGCAAGGGAAGTAGGATCATTTCTATTCATTATTCGTAGGTAGTCCACGGTTGAATAGAGTTACATAATAGTGGGAAACAAATTATCTGAAAATGAAGAACCAGTTTGAAGCTCAAATACCAAGTAGCTCGATCACCACAGGGAAGCTAACTAAATTGTTATTCATTGCTGAGAACATTGCTCCCTACTTTTATACTAGGACAATCTACTTACAAACTAGATGTTTTTGACAGTGATATTGTAAAAGTAATGTAAGCAGAATCATGTCCATCACTGCAAGAACAATAGGAACAAGGCCACATGTAAACATGGTTTTGTAGCTAGTGCACAGCCAAGTTTTTTCTATACTGTTGAACATGGACCAAAATACTAGCTTATAGTTTCTTGGCTGTACATGGATACATGTATGTCTGAGTCTGTTAACATACGTCTGGTAATAAAGACTAAGCCCTCTGCCCTGTCCTCTTGCAGAGAACAGGCAGGGAAGAAGGCTGTGTCCTTATTTCCAGACTTAGATCTGTGCACACTGAGTTGTGTCCATGCATTCCACAGACTTGAAACTAGGCCACCAACAGACAAACTATCCTCAGGAGGTTAATCTCTTTTTGGCAGACAAGTTTGGCAAATTCATTGAGGATAAGGATGAAAACACTACATGTACATGTATCAAATTATCAACAACAAAAATTAGACATATTTTTATGTATAGGACCTAAACAAAATTATCTCTATGCGCTTTACAATAATATTGAAAATAAGATAATAACATACTTATAACATAATGTACAGTATATGTAGATTATGATAGATAAATACAATATAAATTCTGAATATACTTATCAACAAGTGATCTGAGAGAACACGGTCAAAATACTTCATCATAACAATTATCTATTTTATCAAAAAAAATGTATTGACATTAGAACATGAGTATATACGTATGTATTCAATCTGTAAAACTTATGAATTGTGAGCCAGTGAATATATGAATCTAGTAAACAAAGAAATTGTTCATTTAGTGTATTTTAGATGTGTAGATTTCAAATGCCCTCCAGAGTGCGACCAAGATTGTGAAGCGTAGCTACGCTTAATACATCCTGGACCTGCAGTGGACTGGACTGTAGGATTATATTAAAAAGAGCTACCTGGGCAGCTAATTTCAGCCTATACGTTTTGCAAACATTGAAAGATCACTAAATTTGTCCAATGGGTTCCTCTTTGTCCTCTCATCCTGAAAAACATATTTTCTACACACTGCACACATAAAGTTTCTCTGGTTCAGCAGTTCTTCTTACCAAATTGCCTCATCGACAGTCAGTGAGAGAATGACTGAGTTACTTACTAGTGACTTAGAGTAGCCCGGCCTATATCAACTCTGAATTTATAAAAGAATCTAGAATGAAAATAGTACTAGTAAGATTTCGTGAATACCAATTTTTCTAAGCTAATCCTAGCCGATAATTAAAACAGTTTTAGAGAGCAGCTTCAGTCAGGTCTGCAACTAACTGTGAAAGTAAGCAAATTCAGGCCTTTTAGTAGCTTACTAGGCTTAGTAAGGTTTCATGAATATGGCCCCTGGCTAAGATATTTCTCATATTTTCCCCAAAGTAGAGAATAAGTTCCATTATTTATGATGGATTGTGACACAAAAGCAAAAAAAAAAAAAAAAAATGTACGTAACAGCTAGTAAATACTGTCACATTTGCAGGCCTTGGAAAAATTAATAGCCACTGTGGTATGCAATACACAAAAGTAATTTTCATTTCAGGACAATTTACCCTTCAAAATAAATGTTCATGTTCTCATATGGAAATTCAGTTAAAATTACAAAATATGCACCTGGTTGACAAAAATTCAACCATTCTTGGGAGGGGTGATTATGCTTTCAATTTTGAGTATAGGGTGAGCAACGTTCACATAGGCATGATGTATTGCTATGGTGTGTCACATGTCCTGGTTGCAAAGTAGACACAACCCTGAGGCTTGTGTTTTACATTTCAAGGAAAAGTTATCTGCCAACTTACAGTAATTAGCTCTCCTTTGTCCTACAAGTCCTACAACCTATAACTTTGCTCGATCCAGTGTTCATGTCTGTCTGTCAGAAGTGCCTTTTGTGTCAATGAAGATGAACTAATTGATGTGCTACATGAGTCCAGATGACAAATGATTCTATTTTGTAATGTCTTGAGTCAGGATATCCTTGGCCACCTCATGGTCTTGCCTTGCTGTCAATGATATGAATGATGTGGTATGTTCCATTATCTCATCAGGGACAAGCAAGGAAACATTTGTGGGTATGCTAATACAGTACAGCTTACAGATTGTGTTCCTGTATGAATTTGTGTATGATACACATGTATAAGCACATGTTACTACATGATGGTGTGATCTTATGGTCTGTTCCACTGTCTTAACAGTGGTGGTAAACATGCTTCTGTAAAAGGTACAGGTTATCCTTGGCCACCTCATGGTCTTGCGGCGCTGTCAATGTTATATGAACGATGTGGTATGTTCCATTATCTCATCAGGGACTAGCAAAGAGCTTGAAAGCTTTGTGTTAGCATAAAAAGAAGTCTCCGAAACAAGTAGGATAGCTATAAAAGATGTCTGATACTTTGAGAAAATGAATTAATATTTTTTAATACTTTAGATGCTAAATCTATGAGAAAGGTTGCATGACTTGTCTGCATTCAAAATTTTTACGAATTAGTGCATTTAACTTACATTTGGAAATCAGGAAAGAGGTGAATATTTACTTTTGGGGGCAAAATTACATGCAGTTATCACAATTATATGAAATAAAGGAGAACTAAGAGTTCTGTTTATTTCTAATGTTTTTCAGTAGTTCCTGTAGATCGATATAAACAAATAATCAACAAAATAATAATCATGCAACTATGTTTTGGACTGCAACGACCAGAAATGTTGTGTTAGCAATTGGTTGAAGTCTCCGAAACGCTTTTTTCTAGTTATCAGAAATTATTTTCAAGAATTAGCTCAATATCTAAATTAATTAAGTTTCAAAGCAGTCTCTACATGATAATACATCACTACAATAAAGATTCAGAATGAAATATATCAGGCTTGATGTGTAAAATATGCAAAATAGTATTTTTCATGTTTCGGAGACTTCATTTGTTTCGGAGGCTTCAAGTGCTAACGGAAAGTTGGTAATGTGTGGCATTTCCACACTAAAAGTTATATCTCAATGATTTTTTGATGAATGGTCAGCGGGGACATATACTGCATTTTGACATACAGATTGGTTGAGTACCATTATAAGTTTTTGCACAAGGCCACAAACTAATTTGTTTCGGAGACTTCATTTCAGCTAACGGAAAATTACCACTGTTCAGTCTGGAATCTGTAAAAAGATAAAAAAATGCTGTGACCGGATAAATTTCATCAGCAATGGAAAGTAAGGATATGAGGAGTATCTCAATAAAGAAATAAGAGATATACAACCAATAATAATTTATGGGTTTTCCCTCAAAGTTTAGTGTCAATTGCTAACGGAAAATGAAGTCTCCGAAACGACAAATATCGATGGCTCGTTAAAAAAAATCGATCTCTAATGACAACCAAAAATAGTTTGGTGCTTTTCATTGAACATATTACTACAATATTAGCACAAAAAATAAACCTTTGAAGGTACTGGATAAAATGCACAGCTTTGTAAAAAAAGGTAATGCTTTTTGGGTACACTAAAAAGTGCCGATTTAGGGTACATCAGTACCTGCCAAAATTAAACGAAGTTACTCACGATGATGTCTATGCTACCCAAGGTAGGTCCTAACTAGATGGCTTATGTGAAAAAAAATAATTGAATTCTATAACTGTACGAGACCCCCAGGGATCAAAATGTTAAACAAGGCATTAGCAATATTGTGTCTCGCCCACTTGCGAAAATAACCAGAAATATCGCGATCTCCGTTGCTACGCAAAAGAAAACTGAAACAAACAAATAAGCAACTTTAAACAGACAACATCAAAATCAGGTGCAAAATAGTGACTTTGAATAAATTTGCATAAATGTGCATGAGTAATGTTTGCCTAAATCTACATCAGTAATGCTCACACATGCTCACACAATTCTGTGCACAAGTTAGGAAGCCTTCACCAAGAGTCTTGCAAGTAAACTTTAATGTATGACCTCAAATGACCTTTGACCTTATCATGTGACCTCTTACAGCACAATAACATGCAGGTGCCCCCAGTGCATCCATCATCCAAGTTTGATTGCCATTGTAGCAACATGTGATGAGTTATGTGTGATAAGAGAGTCTTGCAAGTAAACTTTAACGTATGACCTCAAATGACCTTTGACCTTATCCTGTGACCTCCAACGGTACCATAACATGAAGGTACCCCCAGTGCATCTATGACCCAAGTTAGGTTGTAATCCAAGCAACCCATGTGAAGTTATTTGTCAAAAGAGAGTCTTGCTGGTAAACTTTAACGTATGACCTCAAATGACCTTTGACCTTATCCTGTGACCTCCAACAGCACCATAACATGTAGGTACCCCCAGTGCATCTATGACCCAAGTTAGGTTGTAATCCAAGCAACCCATGTGAAGTTATTTGTCAAAAGAGAGTCTTGCAGGTAAACTTTAACGTATGACCTCAAATGACCTTTGACCTTATCCTGTGACCTCCAACGCCACCATAACATGAAGGTACCCCCAGTGCATCTATGACCCAAGTTAGGTTGTAATCCAAGCAACCCATGTGAAGTTATTTGTCAAAAGAGAGTCTTGCAGGTAAACTTTAACGTATGACCTCAAATGACCTTTGACCTTATCCTGTGACCTCCAACGGTACCATAACATGAAGGTACCCCCAGTGCATCTATGACCCAAGTTAGGTTGTAATCCAAGCAACCCATGTGAAGTTATGGATCATAAGAGAGTCTTGCAGGTAAACTTTAACATTTGTGACGGACGACGGACGACGGACGACGGACGGACGACGGACGGACGCCATTTGGATCCCTTAGTCTCGCCTTCACCTCCGGTGGGCGAGACAAAAAGCAATGTTACACCCTTGATTGTGAAAATGACCATATTTTATTTAACAGTGATTTTTAGTGTAAATGAGCCCATTACAAATATTCACACAACAGCTATTATAAAGTTATCATCATTACCATCAGAGCACAGATAATCTCTCTGGGATTAAGCTCTTTCAATCTCAGGAATCGCTACCAGTGAGATCTTTGTCCACATTCAAAGACTAACTGGAATTCACACTGCCATGTGAACCTCGCTAGATTAAAATATCGCTCTCTCGTTCACAGCCCACCAAGCACAGTGAGTAATTTGAACATGCGAAGCTGTATGATCATATAATTGAAGGAATGAAAATACATGTGTGTTTGAATAATATTTAAATTAAGTTTTAAATCTCAGTTCAACATGTAAGCAGGACTAAAATGTTGAAGAAAGAAAGTACTCTAGACAATACATGTGCTGTATGTATGATCTAACACACTGTTCAGTTTGAATCTAAACAAGAACAGTCATTTACAGGGATGCAAAATGCACAGTATTCTCACCATGATAAAAAAATGACAAAAGGAGTTTCACTTTCATGATTGATGTCATTAATGTCTAGGGGAAATACGCAGAGATTACACATTGCTAGAAGATAAGGGTATAAGGGTCTATGTCCATTCCAGTTGAGATGGGAAAACTATCAGAAAGAAAACAAACTTACCTCACTATTGCAACAAAGAGCATAATCAGTATCCCTTCGAGGACTCCAGCCTGTAGCCAAAAAAATATATAAGAATTCTTTTACTATTCTCCTTTGTCTCAAAGGTGGTGAATCTCCTTAACATGTATCATTTAAAGCACTTGACAGAGAGGGTTCTTTGTCACAGTCATGCTCCTCAAAAGCACAATTAATGGGTCACTGTAAACAGAACTTAAGGAGAGAGAACAAATGTCGGCAAACACTCAATGATTAGGATCACATACTCAACCATGTATATAAATGAGCTCAAAATGAAATGTTCATCTTTGCTGGCAATCTAATTCAATTAATTTCAAATTGTAACATGTCTTTCCTTCATTTCTGTTTTAATTGAACAATAATGAATAAACATAATAGGATAATGAAATATTGACGTTAAATTCATAGCAGAAATTAATACATTTTGGTAGGAGTTAATATGGAGAGAGGCATACAAAGAAGGCAATGTCTTGAAGACCATTCTAATGTCAGATACGGTATGCCTTGAACAAGCTGTAATACCCAACACGATATCATTTTAAGAAACACAATAAGAAAAATGAAAGAAAAAAAAATAGGTTATTCTAACAGAAAAGTTGTGAAAGGTTTTTCAAAAACACAAAAGGGGATATAGTAAATGTGACAAAATAATACTCGTTTATGGACTGTGGAGAAAATGCATTTTACATATCTTATTTGTTTTATTTTTACCATTTAACAGGGCAGTGAAGTTAAGTCAATTTTAATCATAAAGAGTTATTCATGTGTTGACTGGTAGACTTGCCAAAGTATGAAATATGTTTTTCTTCAGTTTCAAAGAGAAAATGATTCATGTGATAAATCATTCACTCATTTTTTAAAGAAGAATCAGCATCTACACTCCAGCTCAAAGTAATTGACATGGTGAAAGGGAAAGACAAGAAAGGGAAGGAGCCGCAGTTGTAAACCACGGTATATTTTGTCCAGTTCAGCATGAAACATGATGCTTTTTAGGCTAGAGCATTGTGTTTCATGCTGAACTAGACAAAATATATCACAGTTTAAAACTGCGGCTCCTTTACTTTCTTCCCTTTCTCTTCCCTATAGATGCCAATTCCCTTGAGCTGTAGTATATACCCTCACTGCGCTACGATCCCTTTTGGTAAACACTTGTTCTATATTGAGCCTGCGTATGTGGGGTTGGCTTCTCTACTCAGGTACTGAGCAGTGTGACTCCTGCGTAAGCTGCTGTACGGACACTAGATGACAGGCTATAAAAATCTATGGTTCAACTTCAAATTTGGGTGCAAATAAACAACACCCCTTTTAGTTACTGCAGTCCCATGGCAAATGGTTGAAACTGTAACTGGACCAGAGTTCACAAAACCTGAGAATCTTAACGTGAGCAACAGGTAAAATGTGGTAAACATGTACCATAATCATTCCGTACATGTAGATGGTTTAGTTTCGGCCAAACTCTATAGTTTCCTGTGCAGAGACAGAGAGGGGGTGTTATGCAACATTTAGATCTACCAGGTCCCACAAAAAAACAAGCACACTGAGTCATAGGAAGTTCCAGTATGCTGTAGAAGGAGCAACATAGTCTGCGAATCTTCATAAGGCATATAAGTCGTCCCACAATGCACTAAGCAGCTAAATCCTGATTTTGGTTGCAATCTTACCTACACTAAAAGAATTGGCATAGGGAAAGGGAAAGGGAAGAAAGGGAGAGACCCGCAGTTTTAAACCACGGTATATTTTGTCCAGTTCAGCATGAAGCACGATGCTTTAGCCAAAAAGCATCATGTTTCATGCTGAACTGGACAAAATATACCGCGGTTTAAAACTGCGGCTCCTTCCCTTTCCCTCTGTCAATTCCTTTCAGTTTGAGCTGTAGTGTATGGCGTATACAGTACGGTACAGATCGCTAGCTGTGCAATGGCACATGCGAAAATCGTAAGAAGTGTTCATCAATAATATGTAGGGCCTAATGCTGGTAATGCAAATATCCAAATGATTACTGTGGACACCAAACTCATACTATAAAAGTGGGTTTTTTCGCGTGCAGATATTTTTGCGCTCGGCGGGGTCCCGACATTTTCGCACGATGTTAAAATTCGCGGTCTACAAATCTAAAGTAACTAGAACTAGGCTAGGCTAAGTAATCCATCTGATCATGTGCGAATTACAGTACTGTGACCGTATTCATTTGACCTACATTCTAAACATCCTTCCACGCATCGCGCGCGCTGTATCGTTGTGTGTGCTATTTAAATTATAGTGCTGCATACGCAACTCTGCTCGTGGAATTCAACACATTTTCTAGCGTGGATAACTTCCAAGATAATGCTCAAAACCTTTTCACGTGATGTTAAATTCGCAGACGCATCCCAATTCGCGAAAATAAATCCCCCGCGAAAAAAACAACTTTAGTCTTTTCAGTACTCATTCATTCATTCATAATGCAGTTTTTCCATTTTTGTCAATAGTAAACAAATAATCAACATTGGTCAAGGTGATGGGATGAACTATCACTTCCGAGGCGATCTGGATGTAGCTATCTTTCCGAAGCGCAGCTGAGGAAAGATAGCGTATACATTCAGATCGCCAAGGAAGTGATAGTTCGTCTCATTGCCTGAAACCAAACGTTGATTATTTGATTTATATTCCACATCTGAAACAAACTATCTATACCCAAAATGACAATTTGACGTACAAAAGTAATGTTTACTTCTCTACCTAACCCTGAGCCGCTGCCATGGGGAACACGCGTTAGGATGCGCGTTAATTAGGACGCGCATTATGACGCGCGTTTAATTAGGACGCGCATTATGACGCGCGTTTGGACGCGTTAGTGGGAGCTGATAGTCCAGTCCGAGTGTAACGCACTTTTATTTCGCGCATACTCAAAATATTAATCACGCATTAGGACTGTGAGGAGTGAAGAGATCAGCGAAACCAAAAAGTACTATCACCTAGAGTGTAACGAACTTTTATTCTCAGGTGATCTGATAGGAAAAACTACGCCTCATCACGTGATCAACTCTTGACCAATCATATAGCAACATTCTTAGTATGTGGAATATAATAAAAAAATAGTATATGTACACACTCAATCTGTCAGAAAATCCCAAGCCTGTAAATCATTTGTAATTGTACACTGCATACTGACTAAACAAGCGTGTAAGAATACAGTCTCCGTACTTCTTTAAAAACGTCAGACTCCAATGCAAATGCAAGCGCAGTCGAGTTTCCGCCACTGTGCCTGCTTATGACACTGTACCCGGCCCGCCCACACCCCGGCCGCAGCCGCCTAGCAAATGAAACAGCGGTGGTCCTCACCTCCTTGAAAGCGTACGGTAGACCAAGTACCCCTGCTCCAACAAAAGAGATGAAAATATTCGCAAATATTTTCACACTTGATCTTGCTTCGTGTCCATGCATTTTGCTCGATCTTCCTGTCAGGATTTGGGAGAAATTAAGTCCAAGCTAGTGTAAAATTACTCCGGTTGGCGTATGTCGTGTCGCGTCGCTGATGCCACGTTAATGTCGTCATTGATTTAGCTTAGCCTCTTTGCAAAGCCTTCTGCGTTTTCTTGTCAGAAATCACTAACTCAAACTCAAACTTAAGAATCACTGATTTATTTGATACTTCTGAACATAAGTCCTTTTAATTTCATTCCATCAGAAATAACTAGCCATCTTGTCAATGCTCTATAAGGTTAAGTTTTTATCTTGGGATTGAAATATATTTTATATCAAGCGACTGCAAAAAGACTATACAGTACCGGTACTTATTACTCACTCTTTACTGACATTTTTTATTTTTTTTGTCAAGTATTATGGCAACAACATAAAGAGAAGAAAACAAAAACATTCCAACAGTTAGCTGTGCTACCTACGATGATTAATGATTTGTCTCAGATTAACTCACCAATTTATTATTGCAAGCTCATTACAGTGTATAATGAAATGCTGTCTCTCTGTTGCAAGGAGCTTGAAAACTTAGTATGAAACAGGAATCTAAATACTAGTAGAAGGTCTTATACACAAGTAGAAAAGAAAAGGACGTTGGATAAATCATAAAAATAGATAAATGTACATATACACATTTGTATGTGTCTATACTAGAGAGACACGGATAAGTAGGCCTAAATATATCAATTGAATAGAAAGAGATATACATATACATACGATGAAGACAGATATATTCACGGATAACAAAATCATTCTTTGTATAGGTTGAGGTGCAAATAAAAAAACAGAGGCCCAGCCCAGATTCACAAGGGGGGTTCAAGTTAGACCGCATACTAAACGTAGGCTTGCTTTATGGGAAGCAAAATAAATCATCTGATACTGTCTTAAAATCATTGATTTTCATGATTACATGGTTACATGATTTCATGGTTACCTAACCACGACAGGGGTTGATTTCAATTATTCGCTGTAATTACCATATGGACAAACTCAATCGATATACCATAGTGATTCCAAGGACAAATTCAATTACGTTCTACTAATAATAACGTTTTTTGCTGTTTTATTTGGTGTCCCTTAAATTAAATCCAGGTTTAGTAATGCACACTAGCTGTTTATTTGACCAGAATACGGGCCAAAGTGGTTTTGTATGACTAGCTTCAGTATAGAATAACAATAAGTCATGTTTTTGGTTCTCTATGTGAATGTCAGGACTTCGTGATCCTCATCCTCAAATGTATTCCTCATGTGCGCTTTCACATACAACTTACAAACTCCTTGTACATTGTGTGCACTGGTCACTGCATACCCCCCCCCCCCCTCTCTCTCTCTCTCTCTCTCTCTCTCTCTCTCTCCATCCATCCCTCCATCCCTCCCCCCCCCCCTCTCTCTCTCTCTCTCTCTCCATCCATCCCTCCCTCCCCCTCTCTCTCTCCCCCTCTCTCTCTCCATCCCTCCCTCTCTCTCTCTCTCTCTCTCTCTCTCTCTCTCTCTCTCTCTCTCTCTCCCTCCCTCCCTCCCCCCTCTCTCTCCCTCCCTCCCTCCCTCCCTCCCTCCCTCCCTCCCTCCCTCCCTCCCTCCCCCCTCTCCCTCCCTCCCCCTCTCTCTCTCTCCCTCTCTCTCTCTCCCTTTCCCCCTTCCTCCCTCTCTCTCTCTCCCTTTCCCCCCTCTTTCTCTCTCTCTCTTGGAAGCACATCATGCTGAGCATTGCTGGACAATCTGCACTATGTTTGTGTTCAAACAAAATTGATGTCATGGAAAATAGACATGAATCGATTCACGTGTATGTGTTTCATCCGGAGATCGATGCTTTATACACCTTGAAAACAAATATACTCACTGCAGTGAACTGTTCCTGTGAATAATACTGACAGAATGGAAACTTATTACATACAGTCAGACCGATCTGTAAAGACCACATGCAAATGGAAAGAGAAAATGTGATTGCTCTGTATGGACAGGTGGTCTTTATTGACAGATCGCATGCAAACCGCTCTGAATAGATTAATGTTGAGTGGTCTTTATAGGCAGGTTGACTGTTCACGTATTTCGATCAGTCCCAATGTAAAATTTCTCTTTGTATTTGTCTGTGTTTGCAACTCATCAAAATGATGATAAAAGAAATCCCTCCCTTCCAGGGTGTTATGCGAATCCACTTTACAGCAACTTTACAACAACTACAAATAAAATAAGAAAGACCAAAAAATAACTGAATATTTATGAACTTGTTATCATTTTAATACATCATATATCATTTACAGCATTTCTCTACATCACATATCCTCACTATTTGAAGAAAAAAATACCATAGTAAGTACATAAATATAATTGTATATTAATGTTTTCTAGCTACAGTGTATGTTGTTTAGAAACATACATATTGATATGAGCAAAGAGTGAATCTCTTTGATAATAGCATCAACAGTAACACTGGTAACCAGAAAAAAATACCAATTATCAATAATATATGAGTACCAAGTTAGTTGCAATTCTAAAAAGTAGAATTTAAAGAGAATGTTGAGTGTATCAGATTAACAGATCAGTAGAAAATAAATTCTAGATGCTGCATGCCAAAGCATTTGCGAGGTTTGGCAGCCAGAGGTCTTCTGCCAGAATCTCATCCCACACGGCTTACCTCATAGTCCTGCCTCTATCAGTATCGGTATCTCTCAAAATGATGGAATGCCAATTACACTAGAGCTGGGACCTCATGCCGGGAATTGTCTCCTATGGCAACTATGATCAAGACCTAAGACTAATTCAAAACATCCACCATATCGTCAAGCATATTTACTAAACGTTGATTTCATACAGCAGACGGTGCATTGCCTCGATGGTTCATAAAAACGCTAACGATGGATGATATGGCGCGGGCAGCAAATATTAAATCTGATCACCATTAACAGGAAATTAAGAGTTACCTATCATTTGTCATATTTTCTCTGAGACTTTCGCAAGTTTGTTTCTCTGATGGAATGCCAATTAAACTGTCATTACAGCTTCAGTCACTTTCACATCTCTTGTTGTTTCTACACATTGGAGTTGTGGTTGCAAGACAATTAAGGTTACTATCTGCTTCATTTGTTGACATGTATCATTCATGAAATTGTCATACATTGATGTGTGAAAAAAAACATAAATTAATGCTGGTGCATTCATAGCATTTTTTCTGACAAGAAACACAGTTTCTAAACACCCCTTTATTCAAAACCGTGTTTCTAGCCGAAAAAAAATCTTATAATTGCTCTAAAAAGTTTGAAACGTGATTTTTAAAAACAGTTTTGAAATCTTGTAAACAATCATGTTTTGTAACACTGTTTGTATGCATTGCACATAATACGCGTGTCCTGTTTGACCTTTTGCGAAAGGGACAAACTGCATACGTTGACAATGGCATGCTCAGTGATGTTGTGTTTCTAAGCAAATTTTTATTCCTAGAAACACAGTTACTGGGAACAAAACAATCTATAAATGCAGCCTTACATATTCACATAACACAAAGTCGTTTTCCAAATTGCTATGCAAAATCCATTCCATTGAGTTCAAAGATGCAAACACACACTTTTGCATACATTTGATGTTACTATATTAGGTAAGTCTTGGGCAAGCTTTGAGGTTGCCATTAATATTACAGGTAAGCATACAATTAAATTATGTTAGTGATCTGGTATAATGTCCTTACATGTACTGCCTACTATACATGTACAATCATACTTGTCTGCACTATCACACACCAAGTGCCTCGCTTCAAGTACTCCAAGCTATCTGCAAAGTCTGTCACATGTTTTATTCAGGAGCAAATCCAGCTCTTATTGTCCATCTTCACAAAGTGTTACCATGGCGATGTCAGTGGATTCATACATCATCAGGGATAAAATTCCATGTCAGTCATCACTCATGGCAACACCATAAACTCAGCTAGTTTCCTGCACCTGGGTAATAAGTTATCTGCTTGTTATTTTACCAGTATCTGCCATTTTCACTATAATAATATTTAATATAATTCTTAAACAACACTGGAACAGGTATGATGATCTAAGCTACTGACTGATTGCGATCTCTCCAAGAACAAGCTTTCAGGAAGACTCGTCCAAAGTTTTGATGTACAGCAAAATCTCATAACAAGAGGGTACAAAATTTTGCTGAACAGGAACTGTATGTCCTGGCGCACACATTGGCAGTCACTAGGGGCAGTTACTCGGGACTGCGGTGACGTACCAGAATATAGGAGCACTCTACCATCCAACAAGTGGCGTGTGGCTTGTTCGTGGAAAGATTGACGAGCTTGGATGACATCACGTCTTCAGCTGAAGCACCGCCTAAATAGAACAGTAAGTGAAATAAATTAGCAATCAATTACTGTACACACCATATATTTTGCGGGGTTTTTATAAGTCTGGAGTATTTGCGAATTTAACAACACACAAAATTATGAATACGACATGCTCGAGCACATGTACTATGAGTACTAGTACTCCACGATCGCGAATTTAACCACTTGCGAAATTGTTGAGAGATCCTGATTCGCAAAAAAAAACCAAATTCTAACCCTGTTTGCAGTTTCTAAGGATGACACAAGCTTCCGGAGTTCCTCCTTGTCGAGCTCTAGAGAGACGATTTTGCTCTCCCCATCCTCACTCAGGTTCAGATCCAGGTTGACTAACGGCTCTTGGACGGAGGAAATCTTGTCACTAGACATGGCAAGCTGTACAAGAAGAAATTAAAATAATTATTTCTAATTCTCACAGATCAACGGCATACATGTATCAAGCAAATTTTAGCTGAGTGGAAATTGTGTGGAGTTGAAAAAAAAAAACAATTCTCATCCTCTCCTTTTTCAATCATGAATTGTGATCCTGAAAGGCCCATGGGCAAAATACACTTCCCTCATAATTTCAGTGATGAATTTACAGAAGATAATAAATATCTTTGATACGTATCTTTGATACAATTTGTGAGCCTGTTGCAAATTGGAAAAGAAATTAAATTGGCAAAACAATAAAAATGACAGTTTCATCACATTTTTGCTAGACCAGGTGTAATTTTAGAAATTATTTATAGGATTAAACAACAATGATTTTTCAAACAGTCAAAGACAGAATGACAGGGTTGTTTGCATATCAATTTTTCCCCTTTTGAAACAAGGAAAAGAAATGAACACCAGTATACAAATGATGCACAGGTTTGAGTGGGTCAGTTGGAATTGTGTACACAAGGTAGCTCTGAATTGCCTGAACCCACGAGGCGAAGCCGAGTGGGTTTCGGGCAAAATTCAGAGCTACCGCGTGTACACAATCCTACTGACCCACGAAATAAACCTGTGCATCATCTGTTTTATAGAATGGGCCCCAAAATCTAATAAAAAACGGAAAAATCTCTGTCAACCTCATTTACCGGATGCATGGAAAAATC
Organism: Arbacia lixula; assembly: GCA_963669155.1. NCBI lineage: Eukaryota > Metazoa > Echinodermata > Echinoidea > Arbacioida > Arbaciidae > Arbacia > Arbacia lixula. The sequence goes on along the minus strand of OZ022582.1, from coordinate 6,901,393 downwards.
ATGCGTCCGGTAATTACCGGATGCATGGTTATGACAAAATCATGCATCCGGTAATTACCGGATGCATGGTTATTGACCAATCAGATTGCAGAGATCCATCTTCAACATCAATGATCATCAATGATTGGAATCATCAAAATCTGCCAAGACTAAAAATTATTGACTTTTCACATAGAGAAGTGTCCAAATAACACAGCTAAAATATGAGATGATTTTCTCCATAGACCATGTCAGGTGGAGAAATAGAGTCTGCATGTATAGAACTACCAAGTTCATCATGCTTTAATTTGATAACAATCATTTAAACGACGTAGTCATATCAGAAAAGACAGATTTACTGCGAATGTCCAGGGTGGCATTGAGTGCACAAATGAACGTATTCGCAATGCACGTTAGTGGGCAAATCACCGCAGCAACGTCTCACACAGTGCTGCGACAGCGTAGAATTCAGTCATGAGTTTGTCCTCTTCTCCGTTCGAAATATCTTCCAAATTTACGTGTTTCACCTCTGCAAAGCGTTTATATGTAGAAAATTAGTATTAGATTCTTCGAGTTAAATTTGTACTCACTGAAAGCATCTGAATCGTCCAAAATTTGTTTCAATTCTTCATGTCACTTTATCGGAGGTTCTCGTGATTCGTGGGTGCCGCCATTAGCGTAAGCAATATTGGTATCGATCATGTTAATTCTCGGTATCGCGATATCGTGTTGATATCGTGTTGATATCGCGTGCTGCCAGTAAAAAAAAAATACACGGCAATTACGGGTAATTAACCAATCAGATTGCAGAGATTCTGACACCCATTCTATAATATTATATTTTGACTTATAAATTATAAAAATGTAAAGTCATCTGACAATTTTGAGTTTTCTCCTCATGAATAGATATGGTGAAGTGCCACTGCAGCTTGATCAGTCAACATTACTGCATGTCAGAACAATGAATGACATCATAGGCATAAACTTGCCTTCAGCTTCCAATCAAAATCGGTGAGGTGGGATTGTGAGATTGATGCTGTGTTGCTAATGAGGGCGCACTTCAGTTCATTCCTCCGAATAGACACGCAATCGATCAGCTGTTCCTGCAGGTTCTCTGCCAGATCCCCCAACGCCGCTTTCAACTGCAAAATCAAAGAGATAGAGAAGGGTGTAGAGTGGGGTGGAGAGTGGAAAGAGTAAGGGGAGGGGGAGTCAGTAGATTTTCTTGGAAAAGATTACGATGTACACAAGTCATCACTACAAATGGTAATACATGTAACTTTAACAAGCTGGTGGTTATACAGGACCCCTCAGTCAGCAAAAAATCTATGCATCCAAATGGACTTTAGTCTTAATGTAAATAGTTGAAGAGATCAAGTGGGTGTAGTATGTGTGTGTGTGGGGGGGGGGGGGGGGGAGAGGGAAGGGGAGGGGCATTTTGGGGAAAAAGATTACACTGTGCACATGATATCACTATGTACTGTGCTATTTATTACTTTGATGTGCAGGTGATTTACAGGAACCCGCAGTCAGCAAAAGAATTGCTGCATCCGAATAGACTTAAATCTTATGGAAAGAGTGAAACAGATAGACTGGGTGTAAAGTGTATATGTGTGTGTGTTGAGGGGTAGGAGTCAGGGTATATACTAGTAATATTGGGGGAAAAGTTACACTGCTTATATGAGATCACTGTGTATTGTGCTATGTATTTGTTTTAACATACTAGTGATGATAAATATAGGACCCCTCAGTCCACTAAATTATTGCTGTATTCAAGTGGAATTTTTTAAAACCACACTGATATGAATGAATTTGATCTTAAAATAACAAAAACTCCCATCACTAGAATAGATTTCCCCTTAAAGTATAGATGCTCTTTCTGCGATGTCCCCATACCTCGTCTTTCGTGGAATCTCTCTTGACAGCTTGCTTGAGGTATGCCTCACAACCCTGCAGCACCTGGAACCATTCATCTAGACTCCAGACCTTTCCGTAGTCCTGATACCTGGGTCTGTGGTGGCCTGTGATGCTATCTGCGACCTGGTGTATCAGCTACACACAAAGAGAAGAAACAGAAAACCAGTCAGGGCCAGGATAAAGTCATCTAGTTAGTTATGCCATGTTTCGGTTTTTTTTTTCTTGATGTAAAGATCTGTCATCCGATGATTCCCCCAAAATGACAAATCAGTCAGATTTTAGCATCCTGGAGTCACACTTTATCAAAGGAAGCATAAATGAAGGAGATGGAGAAGGAGAAGGAAGAGAAGGAGAAGGGAGAGAAGGAGAGGGAAGAGAAGCAGGAGGAGGAGGAGGTGGAGAAGGAAGTGGGGAAGGAGGAGAGGGAGATCGAGGGAGGAGGAGAAGGAGCAGTAGGAGGACTAGGGGAAAGCAAAGGAGAAGAAAGGAAGAGAAAGAGAGAGAAGGAAAATAAATGCAAGAACACAATGTGAAGGTGGACATGGCCAAAGTAAGGCCGTAAGAGTCAGTCCTAGAAATCTAAAAAAATATGTAGATAATAATTCACACCTTGTATAAATATTTTTTTTAAATAACCGTTCATCGTCACAGTTTTATCAGTGCACAGCTAGACATTCATCTTCAGACTTCAGTCCAGTTTTGCATTTGCAAGTGCATGTTCGATGAACTTCCCGAAAGCTGCTGGCATTAGTACACAACCGTCCAATGCACCAGCCCGCCAGTGGCGGCGGAGTGTAAACCCTCGCACCGATCTAGGAACGAGTTCCGCCCCTTATCGCCCCTCCTTCTTATTTCGTGTTATATCTCTTTGACTTACAAGTTATCGCTAACACATTACACATATATGACCACATGTATCAACAGCTCATCGCGAATTAATCTAAAGCATCTGGCTTACCTTTTCCATGTCCGAAACAGGACATTTTCCAAGAAGACTCAATTCCGCACTAGACGACGCCATACCAGTAGATTTTAGATTCACATGATCTCATAAAAGTTTTTCTAGTCTAGCGCCATCTCACAGCTCACTCAGCAGTGTTTTTCGTTTGGGCAGTTAGACCCACAGAAATAGAGAGACGACCCGACTAAATATCACGTAGATCAGTCCATATACACCACTTCTTGGTGGTCGTTACTTACTTTGTGTAGGCCTACTATGATAATGGATTTTCTCTGTAATTCATTAAAGATATACATAATATTCACTTGAATTGTTTTTTGTAGATCTTCATGGTGAGAGCGTACTGATAAAAAAAAAAAAAAACATAAAAAGAACTTAAGCGTTTAGTAACATTATGTGGTTGCATTATTTTAGGAAATTTAATCCACTTATGGGGTGAAAAGGAGCAAAGGAACTGGAATTAAGGAGAGGATGATAATGAGAGCCATGAGCTAAGTCACAAAGGAGTAATACAGAAAAGAAGTTATTATATTACCAAGACTTTAACAGCCCATATGACTTATTACACATCTTTATACCAATGGTACTGAGAGCCTGAGAGATTTGAGTTTGATTAATTAAGACTCACCAGTGAAATAATAAATTTGTTGATGAAATTAACTTTACAATTACTTCAGAGGGATGGTATGCAATATGCATTTTTTTTCTAAAGCTGTTACCGGGGTTTCAATTTGACCAAACACACATACTTTTTCTCTCTCCCTCTTGCCCCCCCCCCCCCCCCCCCCCTCTCTCTCTCTCTCTCTCTCTCTCTCTCTCTCTCTCTCTCTCTTTCTCTCTGTCTCTGTCTGTCTGTCTCTCTCTCTCTCTCTCTCTCTCTCTCTCTCTCTCTCTCTCTCTCTCTCTCTCTATTCACCCAAGAAAGCTCTCCCATCTCTATTTCCATATTTTTTTTTTGAGCAGATTGAAATATCACCTCAATCATTGATAACCTCATGAAAAAGGTATTCAAGTGAAAAAATAAAAACAAACACATACACATATCAAAATGTAAACAGAGCATTATTATCATCTATACTACAAGTAACATCTCTCTAAATGTGTCTCTAACGGTACATATGACAAGCAATAGCATTAAAATACATGGTATTGGAATAAATACACAACTCTCCAATCTCTCACAGAAGATGATGACACAGGCTATAATAATGAACACGAGTCATGAATATTCATGAAAACGTAAGGAATATATATACAGTGTATATGACCAAAGGTGCCATAATCTGAGAGATAAGACCCAATTGTGACGATAAGACTTTGTATAAGTAAATCGTTGTGCGCCAAAACAAATGGCACTCCATGACATTTGCATGTATTTCTTGTAAATAAATACATATGGTGCAAAGAGTGAACTCAAGTTAACTCTTAACCTGCTACTGTCGCATTTTAGGGACTAAGGGGTAACGTGCCACTGTCGCAAATTTGCGAGCAAACTGTAATAGAGAAAACTGTAATACAGAAAACCTCCGGCACAGAGGGGATTTACCCCCAGCAAGTTAAGAGTTAAGGAGAACCATTCGTCATGATGGGTGTCTTCTTTGGTAGTGCCCACTTCAATAAACATTTTGGAATGCAAGATTTTGTACAAATGACATAATGTTGTGGTACATATGGATAGCAGGTCTGTTTTTGTCTGCGGCCAGAAAATGAAATGGGGGAAAATATAGTCTGCATGCACAAAAAGCCTGAAATATGGGGGAAATATTGATACCACAGGACCGGAGTTAAAGTATTTCCACCTGGAAGCTGGCACCCCTGCCTGCACAATTTCCAATTGTCACAGTAAAATGTTTAATAACACTGTATAGTTTTATGCAATTAAGGTACTATAATTTTACAACTGTACATTACAGCAAGTACCAGTGATGAATATTGCATCATTAGGATAGCTTAATAAAAGAAAACTGGCTTGTACACTTGGGGACTTTTTAACAATTAAATGAAATATATAATCCTTACAATGACGATTTTTTCCAAAAAAGTGATGTGATGTAATGCAATATATTATGTAATCCATGGTATTTTGGTAAAGCATCTACATGTACCATCAATTAATACGTCACCTTGTCACAAAACTAGTATTTAAATCTAGACTGCTCTGATGGGTATGGTTAAAACTGTAGGCACAAGATGACCTCAAAACCATGCTACTATCAAAAGGCACCAGCGAAGGAATCATAGCATGTTTTTTTTTTTATATCAACGCGGGCCTTTAGTTTTACCATTTTCCGATAATCCGAGCAGTACATGTACATGTATTTGTACTTTCTGGAATTGCATCAACCTCTACGCAAAACTGATTACTGTAAATATTATAGTTTTTTCATCCTATTTTCTTGTGGCTTTAGGTCTGCCTGTTTTCTTGATAGTGGTACGTGTATTTGTTTTATAAAATGATCACAGTTTATGATAAGTACATCAAATATTTTGAGCTAACAACCACAATTTTCGTCATTGATTTTCATCTATCAGTAAATGTAGTTGTCTATTTGAGCTGCAAGTCAAACCTACAATGGTATCCAACTTACCCACACATAGCATGAACACAATTACAAACAACCTGACTGGCTCATCATAATCTGTACGAAAGCGGCCTTTGCACTTCACTGCACAAATAAACCATTTTGTATCAAATTAATTTGACTGAGAATAATTTACTGGTACTTTACTAGTGTGAACAAGTTGGCATGCATGTGCATTATTAAAGTCTTGTGCAACATAATTTTGCCCTCAGCATGTACTGAATAATTTTCATATCGAAGAGTATGTTTGAAAAGTCTCAAATATGACTCTGACTACACTACAGCTCAAAGGAATTGGCATAGGGAAAGGGAAAGGGAAGAAAGGGAAGGACCCGCAGTTTTAAACCACAGCATATTTTGTCCAGTTCAGCATGAAACATGATGCTTTTTAGGCTACAGTAAAGCATCGTGTTTCATGCTAAACTGGATAAAATATGCCGCAGTTTAAAACTGCGGCTACTTCCCTTTCTTCCATTTCCCTTTCCCTATGCCAATTCCTTTGAGCTGTTGTGTATGCTCGATTTATGGTTTACTCTCTTTGAATTAATGAGATGTATTTGATATGCAAATTATGTTTGAATAAAAGAAATGGGAGGGCTATATCATAAAGGAGATTGTTCTTTGCAACAAAACATTCAACATAAAATGAGGGTCTACAAAAATATTGGTAACACAAAACAGCTATGACTTGGTACACATTAAGTTTTCCCAAAAAACATCAGCTTTTAAAGATTTGTCTTTGTAAATGCAGTATGGATTTGTATGCATTACAGTATATTTGATGTATAAAATGACACAAGGAGCTGTTTATTACAGATATAAACTCACAGAACATATCATTTTCCTTTGAAACATTGAATAAAAGTGACTATTACCAAATATAGAATGAACATTTTGGGAAGCTCCATTATTAAAAATTGACAATGAACAATCCGTGTATCATATCGACATTTCTGGAAAAAAAAGAACTCTTTGGAGCCTGCTGTGTACGATACCTTAAAGAGAAAAAGATATTTTTTAACAGGGGTTCTTTTGAAACCATCTATGAGGGGAGTTTGTGCTTTGTTGGGGGTTTGATTAGCCTCAGCCTCCATGCATTTACCACTGATTTGTTACCTTACTCCCAAAACGTAATTTAAAAGCAGGATAGTCCTTTTGCGACCTGTCCTAAACCTACCTGTACTCGCCATGTAAAATCTAATATAATTCCCTTCAAGGAACAGTCTTCAATAGTATTTTCCTCCATTTTCCACAGTTTTTATTAAGTTTTATTTTTTTGACCTGCAAAAAAAAAAACTAAAAAAACTACCCTGTCTTTAAGGACATGCTGGTACACATTAAGAGTTCAACTGACCTTTGGCCCATTTTGAGTTCAACACTTCACATTTTTTCACTTTTGTCTAACTGATCGCAAATATTCCAGATTCTTAGCATAGACTGCTACTCCTGCAGTTTCTGGTTCAGCACTGATCTTTTAGATCGAAAACAACTACAACTACAAAATTATCTACATGATGGCTTCTACAGCTAGATATACATACATAGACAAGTTAATGGCAACTTTCAAGGAAACTGATATCATTGAGGTTACAGGATTTTGAGCTTTCTTTTTACCCCTTTAAATCTAAGGATGGTAAACACATATCCTGCAATGTATTGGATTCAGCGATGCACCCATTTCACCAATTACTTTAAGTAGCATTCTATAAAGTACTTTGACATTGATACAATGTTTCATTAATGATAAACGCACACATCATATTCACTAGCCTGTTCTCACATTGCCTCCATGATACAAACGTCCCTTTGTCTCTCAGTGGGGAAGTAAGGAAGCACCTGATTCAGCAGACAGGATAGTGCAAACCCATAAAAGACTTTGATGTGGGCAGTGGGAATATGGCATGAAAAACATAGTGACAATATTTGGTCATTTTTTAAAGAATATGAGACAGATGGGGGAAAAGGGAAAATTTTACTAGTTTTGTGAGTTCTAAATTCTGATCTTTAACTTTTAATTAGCCATGTCCCATAGTCTGGAAGCCAGATCTGCCCTACTCTGATAAAAGGAAGCAGGTGTCAAATCATTCAAATCAGGGTTATCGGTATTCTTAGATTGTACTCAGCATTCTCTACATACGGCCAAAATCTAGACAAGAAATATTCATCTTGCTGCGAGATATTCAATCTAACATGATGCTGTGTTGCACTGATGCCAATGCAAGTGACAGACACATTTTGCTCATTTACATGAAAAGTCTCTTTTTTTAGTTGCTTCCTTTTGTCAGAGTAGGGCAGAGATGTCTCCTCATACTGATAAAATTTGAGAAACATGGAACAAAATATCACTTGCAGCATTATCTGTGATATCGAACACCCAGAACCTCAAGTTAAAATAAACATAGACACAGATTTTGATTTCCCAAAAATCATCAGAGGGAAAAATTATCATAGGCAAGTGTGCCCAACAGGAAAAGACTACACAGGGTCTACATCTTCAGATGTGCATAACATTGTCAATCTGTGGAATAGTGGCTACACAGAAAAACAAGAATGACGGATGTTGGATTTCCCACAAATGTTCGTACTGTTATTCGCAGCAAACTAGCAACGGTTGAAGGCCTGGCTAGGCATCAGGGTGCAAAATATTGTCTGGACATGGACTCAAGATGTAAACCAGAAGTTGTCTTTCCTGTTCCATTCTGAATAAATGAAAGAAAAAAAGAAAAGAAGAACTCCATGTTATAACATACTGGTACACGTTAAGAGGGAGATATTGAAACAACAGTTACAGCGCAATCTGGCATAATGAATGGTGGAGGAATTATAGCATAGTTTATTCAATTATCTGATTGAAAAATTGATAGATAAAATTACTACAGTATATGCAGCTGCCTGTTGCAAAAAACTGATTTTCAGCTGTTTTCTTGGCATAAGCTAACAGCCAGGTGGCACACTTAGCCAAGCTTAATCTTGCTGCTCAGGTCGACTTGAATTTCCACGCGTATAGACATATATTACAATTGCTTTGAATTTCTCCCCCGTATTCATATATCTTAAAGGGGAATTGTGACATTGCACTTCCTACTTCACCCACCATAAGGGCTACAGTGTATGTGAAACAAATATATACATAGTGTACTGCATTAGCTTCGTGGCACCAGGGAAACAGGGCAGTCATTATTCACTCTTTCCTGAGATATGCCCCTCAGATTAGTCACCTCATGCTCATAGAATGTATTAGCACCTCTCTAGGCAGAACATATTTCTGAACTGTTTCATAGGTACAATAATTTCACATAATTTACCTTGCAAAGGGTTTTATCTCTACTTTGTTCCAATGAAAGTCGTCTCCTTGCCAGTCTTTTTAATGGCAGCCAAGATCTCTTCGCTTGGCAAAGTTGTCTCGACGTACACTCTCTGCTTCTCCATATCAATGGTTGTCTTCTGGACAGCTGAAAGACAAAGCAAATCATATGATAACAGTTTTGATCAAAAGAGCAAGGAAAGTCAAAACGATATCCCATTATGAACACAAGAATGAAAATTTAGAGTCTAAAGGGTGTAAGCAATCTATTATTTGACTTAAATTTTCATTCTTTGATTTATGTCGTTGTTATTGTATTTCTGCTTGAAGTTGTTGTTTCCTGTACATGTACATATGTCATAAATCATGAAGGCAATACTTTGTTTTGAATACTCATATTAAGTTGAAAGTGTTCACAATCCATATAAAGTATGAAACATCAATTCTGGATCAGAGATTAGGGCAATTCATGACATTCTCATCAATTCATCAACAAGTAAAATAATAAATAACTTTGAAAAATACAAGTAGGTAAGTCCAGATGGACCACTAGAACTATGGTCATTGGTGTGGCTTATAACTAAAATTTAACCTTGTTGTCCAAGATATTTTTATGGAGAGAAACACCTTTTATATTTGGAATGCAAGTTATTAAAAGTATAGTATCCATAAAAAGAGGATTAACCGGTAAAACAAAAACAGAGGAGATATCATTAAACAAAGGGCAGCCCTTTTGCAGGTAAAAAATCGAATAAAAAACATGGCAATTTGAGGAAGATACTAAGTAAGAAATTCCCTCAATTTATTAGAGCTGGAAGCTGACTTTTAGTTTTAGCAGAATTATATTGATCTTAGGATTTTACAGGGTGTACGTTTTGAAAGGTTCAACCAAAATCTCTGCAGTTCCTGTAGCCTGCAGACTGAGTCTGCATTCAGCACACATTGCAATTCGCCACTCCGCAGTGTGTGCACGGAGGTCAGCGATTGTTAGCGGTGTGTGCAATGCATGGATAAAGAATATGGTTACGGCATATCACACATAAACAAAGATAGTTTTATTGAAAACGTTCATGAATACATGAGTCATGACTGTGATATTTCACACACAACAGCTCAAAGGAATTGGCATAGGGAAAGGGAAAGGAAATAAAGGGAAGCAGCTACAGTTTTAAATCGCGGTATATTTTGTCCAGTTCAGCATGAAACATGATGCTTTAGCCTAAAATGCATCATGTTTCATGCTGAACTGGACAAAATATACCGCGGTTTAAAACTGTAGCTGCTTCCCTTTATTTCCTTTCCCTTTCCCTATGCCAATTCCTTTGAGCTGGAGTGTACATATTATCGATAGGGTATACTGCTGATCCATGCTGAGTTTCATGACTTTTGAAAAAGGGCTACTCTGTTTTTAAATAAATAACCATTTCTGTTTTAAAAATCTTACCTTCAATGCGCCCAAGAACTCGCTCAACAGCACCTGAACATCCCCCACATGTCATCGCAACTTGAAATTCATGCGTCTGGGAACAAAGAACAGCAAACAAGATAATTAATACATCAGTCATCACACTTCTTTTTTTATGTTATTTTAAAATCGTACAAATAAAATACTTGAGGTTGTCGCCAGATGTTCTGAATATTTTCTTCCCCGGCCCAGGTCCATATCATTGCAATGCCATATCCACAGCATTTCAGCTGGTATCATTTAAAAATCATAAGGCAAGCTGTGCGAATGATTTGGCTTACGGCTAAACCTGATACTGTATATACCAGAATCATACATAGATCATACATGCTGATAATGCAATATCAATGCATGATGCTATTTGCTGAACAAAGACAAAGACTGCATGGAACTAAAGACAAAGTGTCTACAGCCTTGGTGGACGTACCAAATCAATTTTTTTGACCCGCCAAGAAAACAGAATAGGAACAATTGCACACGTTTCACAAAAAAAATCTTTGAAAAAATCCTCCATGCCATGGCTACAGTTCAAATGTTCATCATCTTCATGTAAATCATGTATGAACCAGTCCACTCAAATCAAACTTCCATAAAGCATATCTTTAAAACAGACTTTCTGTTCAGTTACACTCAGTTTTTGTCTGTAATGCCACTTACCTTTGAGGCCATGATTTAATAAGTGTATTTCAATGCTTTCTAGGCTGGAATCTGAATAATGTCAGTTGATAATGCTGTGATACCACTGTCACTTTCGTCAGGTCAACTGGATTCTAGATGCACAACAACATACATTGCAAGCTTGTCCATGAGCTTTGAGCGACGGAGATCGTTCGAGCTAGTCACGTGATTCAAGTGACGTCATGATCCAGCGCATCTGTCAGGTGACCTATTTGATGGCTTGTCTGCTATCACCTGACTCTATGGTGTATAGTATGTACACGTATGTAGACTACTAGTCTACATACATACTACTAGTGAAACCGTGTCTCAAAAAATGTTGAATGAAGTACTTCCTGGCAGGGGTGGGCACTTCTATCTCAAACTGCATATTGATCGAGATCGAAGAAAATACGGAAAGTAAATGCCAATGGTGTGAATATCTATCTAAAATGAAGACACAAAAACAATTGCAACGTTTTGATATGCCGATATAGCGGATTTCATTATTTTTGAGGTAGATTAACGCAATGATACAAAAGCGCTATAGCGCATCTCTGCTAAAACAACAACAGCAACAACGATATCGCATTTTAAGGCAATAGTTTTATCTAACAGACACATCTTACATGCATTTTTGCAGAATTAAAGGGAAGTCCAGCATGAAGTTAATCATGAAAGAACAAAGTCAGTGAAGGTTTGACAAAAATCCGTCAAAGGATAACAGAGTTATGAATTTTTCAGATTCTTAATTATGTGACGTCACTTGCGAGCTACTGCGCTATAAATTGTGAACTACTGTTTGCTTAAATTTCATTTTTTTTCTCTGAGAAAAAAGAAATCCTTCATTATTTTTTTTAACAGAAAAACGGAAATTTTATGGAATACAGCACACAACATAGAACAACTCGCAAGTGACGTCAAAATATGAAAACAATTAACAATTAACAAATACTTTTCTTATTCTCTGGCGGATTCTCGTTAAACTTTCATGATGCTTTTCTATAGCCGAATCAAACTATTTTAACTTCAAGGTGGACTGTCCCTTGAACTATACAGTAGCTACGTCATAGTCAGAACAAGGATGCATGTGACGCTAATCACCTATTGTCAGAACAGTCAATTTAACCCTCCCAATGCCATGTAGGTGGAAGACATGTAATAAATAAATCGGCTTTCCACTGCGTTGTACTGAGAGAGTTAATCAGTCTGCACTGCTGCAGAGACGAGCTAACTTTAATTTGTACAGAGACGTAGCTGGCAATTTATGTTTTGCTTCTTTTATTATCGCTCTTCCAAAAAGGAAAACTTCCATCACGACCGGATGTCATAACTTTATATTTTCTTGTAGGTTATTCCCAGGTGCAAACCTTGATGTATCTTGTCTCGTCTTCGTAGGTCCGGGGCCGAGGCCTGCGTCACAATGTATTTTTGGTGTTCATGTTCGTTTTCCTTCATCACTGCCACTAATTGTTGTTGTCGATGTTGTACAAAAATAGAAGAACGAATCAGGAAATATAAGAAGGAAATCATAACGAAAAATAAAACAAAATAATACAAAATTGGATGTGGCAGTTAAGACTAAAATAATGTAACATGATTGATACACAACACAGTGCTGTGTAACTAAAGAAGTACTTCTATAACAGCGTTTCGGATTGTTACGTGGTTAGTTGAAAAAAAAAAGGACCACAACTAATAAATACATCATGGTCAGCGCATACCCTGTCAACGTCGAGACATCCAAAATGGTTGACTTCTTGGAGGTACAATGTATGTCGAAATGGTGCTTACTGGCGGGACAGGACTTTCGTCCTGATCGTAAGGCGGGGGGAGGGGGGGGGGGGCGGGTGCACGCGCGTAGCCTGGCTTCTAGACGGTTGGGCATTTCTAAACCAAACACTTCAATAAAGGAGTCTGAAAGTAGTAGACTTATCTTAATATTTGTTTTTCTTGATTTCCTCTCCCTCTCGCTCCAACTTGATGGACCGAGAAGAGATAATCTGACTAGTTGTATTAACATCAGACTCTTTTTTCAGTTTGGATTAAAAATGTCCAACAGACTGGAAGCCAGACTAGCAAGGAAACGTGGGTTATTTGCAAATGAGTGAGAATAAACAAATACATGAATGGGAAGGATATTGTTAGATACTAAGATATGTTGCGAAGGCTATACAAACTATTCGCGATAAAATAATCAGTCAGGTTAACCATTCGGTTATTGATCTGCGTATGAACAATATGCTATTCATAAGGAGCGTTCAACGACCCTACTTTCCTACGAATATAAATTATAATAGGTAGTGACACGTTATGAATAGCGAGCTTGCCATGCCTATATTGACTAACATACAGTGTCATATTATTTTCGTGTAATTGTAATAATAAATTGTGTAAATTGCTTTTTGATATCATGGCCATTTTTAAAATATAAAATCAGCTTCTCCGATTAAAAGTTCGGGTTATTTTTTCTCATTTTTGCATTTCGCTCAGTGTGAAAGTTAAGCGCTGGACATACAGATTTATATTCTGTGTAACAGGAAAGAAATTTGCTGAAATTTAATTCCGGACCCTGGATGACGATGGACTGTTCAGCCACGATTTAGGCCCGGTTGTAGTTCGAGTTGTTGTTGTTGTTGTTGTTGTTGTTGTTGTTGTTGTTGTTGTTGTTGTTGTTGTTGTTGTTGTTGTTGTTGTTGTTGTTGTTGTTGTTGTTGTTGTTGTTGTTTGTTCTGAGTTATATTGGCGTTGTCATTCCTCATCTTGAATCGCCTTTAACTTTCAAGGCAAGGAGGCTAGCTCATTGTCTTTATAACCCCGTTAATTATTGGTTCCGACCAGAGGCGTGCTCTAGCAGACAAAGCCTCGATCGTCCTTGTTGTCATGGTCACTGGCCTTTGTGATGCGGAGAACAGCCAAACTGAGATACAATGGTTCATCCGTGCATGAAGACCTACGTTCTCCGTGCACGTGATTAAGGATCTGGATTTCTGAAGCGAATCGATAAGAACAAGCAGGATTACTGCGGACTAACACAGGTGGAAATTGGGAGACTTGCAGATCGTTCAAGAAGTATTGTGGTGGAGGGGCCGATCAAGATCCGTGTTAACTCTTTATTTGCCAGATGTGGATTTTGTCACCAGTAATGCACATAAATCCCATTAAACATCATTTTGATCTGGCACAGACAGGGTTAACGTGACCCGCACAATAAAAACACTGGACGAGTGAGTGTACGTTTGCTGACCGACGAACAACATTTCGTGTACATATGAGTTAACTATGACTCTAATATTTGTGACAATCGTGGCAACTTCCGTCATTCAGCGAAAACTATTATGAAGGTGTGCCCTACAAAACGAAGATGGCTACATTAAACACCTGACCTTGTACGTGATGTCAGTCTAATAATCTATACAAAGGAAAGTGTTGAATCTGATATCAAGATTGTAGGATGTAACACAAACGGTGTTGAATCAATAATCGGGACTGGATCATTAAAATCTAAAAATTTGTCCTTATAATATACTATTGAAAATATAAATATAGCATTATTTATTTACATCAAATTCAACCCCGCTTAAGTTACATTTATCAACCTCAGTAATTACTTCGGCACGCACTTAATTAACATTTGCATTTTCGTAACAAATTGACAATGGTGTAATGAAATAGTCAAAGGAGCATCAAACAATAAGTTATGAACGTCGTATCATCAAACGTTCATATTTTTCTTATGTTTTCCGATTTTTCCACAATCTTTTGGGGGCTCTGCTTCTCAGAGCATTTCTCTTTTATTGAGAGCAACCTATTTTCCAGAGTGCGAACAGACCTATATGAGTAACGTGTTCATTCTCTGCGTGTATTTTTTCACCATCTATGCACGTATATTTCCCACAGAGCATCATTTGATTTGCCACGTATCATATTGTGTTCGGGCCGAACATTTTGAGGATTTGTGATAAGCACCAATTACTCCAAATGTGGATCACTTGAGGGCAAATAACATTCAGCAAGTTTCTAAAATGGACAATTTATGAATTTGAGACCATTGCCAAGAAGACTGATCATGATCACCTTTTGAAGGTTTTTTGGTCTTCCGGCCAGTAGGCTACATTACGACGTGAGCTTCATACATCCTCGGTAAAACCACACAAGTCGAGCTGACACAAAACACTCAGATGAGATGGAAGAGCGCCACCAAGCTACTAATAAAATCAACAACATCGCAAACCATTTCTATTGGCCCCAGGGTCTATGCAAAGAAAGACAAATATTCTCGAGATTTCATTCCAATGTCTTGATCTTTATATAGATGGTTTCATATTTAGTTGTTCTATATAACTATCTAGCTTAATAGATATAGCTGAGTCGTCAATCAAATATAATTTTAGTATCAAATTGTAATTTTCATGTTTATATTATGTTTTTATATACATGTGCAGCGCTCCCCTGCGAAGCAGTTGACAAACTGACTCGGGGACTACATTGGGTAATAAAGACCTTAAACACAAAAATAAATAGCTCATTTGCATTAAATTACTGCTCGGCAATACCACTAAAAAGCGGAGGTTTTATGGTTGTTCGTGTTAGGAAGGAAAGTCCATTAATTGAAAGACAATTCAATTTGAGACCCGAATTCTGAGCAATATGCAAATTACATGCAATCATACTTTGATAACATATCCTCTGATCACAGCATCACAGATATATGGCCTACAACCACGCAGAAAAGAACTTTCTACGTGTGTCCGGCAATTTTTCCTTCTTCCATAAGTGATCTACATGTATTTTGTTTGTTCGGATTTAACCCCTTTTGGTATCAAGTTCACTTTTCTTTGATGTTCTTGAAATACTTACTTAAAATCCCTTTCTGAGAACACAATGAAGATCAAGAGGAGACTACGGTGATGCAAACAAACAAATAAGATATGTTAATGTAAATTAATATAACCCCTTTTGGAAAATGAGCTCTCTGAAAGTTCTCCAACGATGCTAATCTGCTGTGGTTATTGATAATCAGAGGCGGAGACAGATTTTCTACCATGTCTCACCTGTATGTATCACGTGCTATATCGCATTACATGTTGCATGAGTAAGACCCTGAACGAAAAACAGCTTCACTGACTTTAACTCTGCCTATATTCATATACTGGGTTTGATCATGTCATTCTCATTTCTTGAAGCCTGTGGCGTTGATATTCCGACACATCAATCAGCAAGGATGAAACGACCGTTGTGCAGGTCGTAACGTAATGGTTTGCATTCATAAGACATGTACCGTTTTTCACTTAGTGCGTGAGAGCAAAATAGCTCAGGATGTCGTACCATTATAATACGTCATGTTTGGAAGTCACGTTTTGGGAAATGTGCAAGAAGGCATTGTGCATGCTCCCTGTAGGCCCTACCAAGGAGTGATGCGCATGCGTATTTGCGTGGTTGTGTTGTTTGACCAGTAACGTCACACATCGTACAATCGCTATCGGGGCTCCGAAAACGCATGTTTGCATAGCCGCCGCAGCCGCATCCCTAAATTGGCATTAGGTCTCAATGCAGTTACCCGGGGTAGTGTACACACAAGCTTGTTCTCCTGCGCACGATATGTGTACAACTGAAACCGTTGTTGCGTTGATACGACTGAGTAGGCAGTGTGCGAGCGAGCGGGCGCGAACGTATTGGTCTGCGTGAAGAACGACCGTACCAGGCAACGCGATTGCGAATGAGCAAGTGGAAACTAACAGCGGCGTTTTTTTTTGCTCTGTTTTCTGTCTAAGGAAGTTTAACTTCTCACACTTTAAGCATGGATTTCATGGAGGGAATGGAGCAGCGTTTAGGCGATATTCGTGGGATAACACTCAAATCTTTACTCGAAAACCCGAGCTCTCTGGCACCTCCGAGCAACAACGAAGGTATGTATCAACTATCATAAGCGAGGGGGTGTTGTCGTTAGTATTGTCATAGGCTTTAGTACACCACTACGGAAGTGCGCGCCACATATCGTGAACGATACGGAAAATACAAAAACAGACTAGAAATACCATTTTATATACTTAACCTCGTATTATCAGGCAAAAATTCATAATACCCGTATTTGGAAATTTCATACTAAACTGACTTAATGCATTGGAATTCGTGTTTAGAACGAGATATTCACTTAAATTGGATTTGAATGAAGGCATGTTGACAGTAATTTTTATACAAGATACAATTCAGGCTAAGGAACATTCACATTGCCAACGCATCGTCGCAAATGGTCAGTGATCGCTGTACGCTGTATACGTGTCTATGCGTTTTGCGTGTTGCTGTGTCTGTGTGTGCCTGTGTGTGTGTTTAGGTAGAAGATCAACATAATCATGCGCGCACAAGGTGTGACACGTGCGGCCGGGCAGGAGGAAAGGGAGATATTTATACAAATTTATGTGGGTCACTCTTCAAGGCCGATGTCCTCGAAAAAAGGGACATTCTGAACTGAGTTTTGCATTATCCCTTGACAAGAGGAAGATATGTATATGCAACATAAATTTACAAGAATACACATGCATTGCTTACAGTAAGCTGAAAAATATTGATGTATTGTGTTGAGAGACAATTTGAGTAAAATAATAATTTCATCAAATTACACTGTATGATTTCATTCCTTAAATATGAATATTATTGTTAAGTATGAATTATATATATTCAAACAGTCAATACTGCAGATTTAATGATGTACAATTTATACATGTGCATGTTTATTAAGCCGTCAGTCTTGTGAGTATTTCATGTTTTGATGAGCAAGAGTTATATTAACTGGTAAGGCAAAAAAGCCTTCAAACTAATTATTAGCAATCTTCTTGCCAATGGTCTTAAATTCATGTATTGTCTATTTTAGAAGCTTGCTGAAAGTTATTTGCCCTCAAATGATCCATATATAGAGTAATTAATGATTAATGATTAAAGCTCAAAATGTTCAGGCCGAACATTTCGAGGATTTGTGATTTAATCACTCATTACTCCAAATATAGATAATTTGAGGGCAAATAACTTTCAGCAAGCTTCTAAAATAGACAATACATGAATTTAAGACCATTGGCAAGAAGATTGGTAAAAATTACATTTTGAAGGTTTTTTTGCCTTCCCAGTACAGTATATGCCCTTTAGGATGAATGACAATAAGGAGTTAATGTGTAAATTGATAAAAACAATGTAGTAGCCTAACATTTATTTTTCACAACTCTTGATATTGAATAACAGTTCTGTAGACACAAAATATCATATTCTGGCATTGTCATTTTTTGTTTTAGCTCTAATATGCATCATTGCTTACAGGCATGTACATGTATTACTGTAGGTCCATGGCAAGACAGTTGTAATCATGTCTTTAAAAAGCATTTTAAAGATTTCCTTTTACTTTACTTTTTTTTACTGTACCAATCTATCTACTGCTCTGTATGTAGGATGTGTCATAGTGCCACTAATTATAATAATTTTACAAACAATTATGTGAATTTGAGTATATTGTGAGAGAATCATGAATTAAAAAAAAAGAAAGAAAAAAGTTTTACCCGTTGGACTGCCAGGTCAGGTAATCTCCACTGGTTATATGGAGGATTACCAGTCAGTCCCTTCTGGATGAAGATATTTAGAAATATAAGTACTAACCTAATTATTTTCAAGAACTGTTATACTTGCATGTTTTTCTTCATAGAGCAGTATAGCATGCTCAATTATTTTTTAATCCATTTGTGTGGTTATTTATAAGAAGATTTTATTCCCCATACACTTTTTTATGACGATAATCTATGTTAATTGTTTTGAGGGTGCTGGTAAAAAATCAAGATATTATATAGCTCATCAACCCTCCTTTTTTCTGGGTAGACGTGTCAAAATCATGGATCTTAAAAGTAGTGTGTCCCTCTTTCATAGACATTACCAAATTCTATAAAACATTAAACATCCACGATAACAGCATCTGAATCAAGTTGATATGATATAATATGAAAGTGTGATGCCTGTGAACATGTAAGTTTTGCAATGAAGACTAAGCCTTCTTCCTTGCCTGCTAGAGGAGAGAGCAGGGAGGGAGGTGGGCTTAGTCTTTAATTGCCAGACTTAGTTGTTCCCAGATTCAATTGAGTCCACACACTGTACAGCTGAGAACTAGCTAATTCTTGTTTTTTACCCATTGGTATGATACTGTGTTATTATGTGGGTGAAAAGGCTTTCATAACCTGTCGGATGTTTACAGTGTACATATTTCGATGATCACACTGATAACAATTCACAATACAGGCTGGATAATACATGTACAGATAACAATTCAGTATTTACGCCAGGTGTATTAACCTTTGCCTTCCTCTTTGTAGAGGTATTTCTACAACAAAATGTAAACTCATTGTGCCAGGACAAAGTTCAAATACGTTCCCCCTGGGTTGATTGGCCGCTGGCAAATGTTTTATGCATGTATACATAAGATATTAAAGTGGGTGAAAGGCTCCAATTTACAGAGGAGCTGTTGACAATGTATTTATTCCCACAATGACACTGATAGTTAATACATACATACAGTAGTTAGAGTGTATGTGTGTTGGCCCCTTGGGATTTAGCCTTTAGCCTTTATCTTCCTCTTCCTCTTTCAATTACATGTAGTTCTTTTTTTTTTTATCGTATATGAGCCTATTGAAAATCGTCAACATGCTAAGTCATATGATCTCAGTTTCAAGTACATTTTGTTTACATGATCTTCAATTTTGGTGTAGCAATTTGTTTTATGTATGAAGTCTCTCCCTCTAATTATACCCCCCCCCCCCTTCTGTTCTCCTTCTTTCTCTTTTGCCATACACTTTCTGGATGCCTTTTACTACAGTATGTCTCCTCCGCCTACCCCCCCCCCCCCCCCCGCCCTCTCTCTCTCTTTCCTTTTTATTGTACAGTTACTATTTTCTGACTGTCTGCTGAGCTAAATACAGTGTACCCCCCCCCCCCCACATATCTTTCTCTTCCTTTCTTTTGTTGAGTATGTCTTCCACCAACCCACCTTAGATATACATGTATTATTGTGTACAAATTCATTAACATGGATTTCACTTAGGCCAGGCTGAATGTTGCACGTGTTTGAAAACATTTTATTTCCTGCAGAGAAAGAACAGGACAAAGAATTATCCTTATTATAAACACCTTTTTGTTTTACAGATAAAAATGGAAAGAAGAACAAGGAGGACGGACTTCTCGATGGCATGGACGATGTGGCCTCGGCTTTCCTTGGTCCCACCCTCTGGGACAAAACCCCCTACGATGACCTCAAGCTGGAGTACATGGACCTCGACGAGTTCCTCTCCGAGAATGGCATCTCCGTTGGCGATGGAAACGGCAAGGGTCTCGCCAACAGCCAGGAGAAGGGTGTGGTAAAGCAACCGGCCTCGCCCTCATACAGTGACAAGCAGTCCATGGAAATGGTGCCAGCTAACTCCCCTTCGTCCGAGCCTCAGCTGACCCTGAGGCAGGTCCTGAACATTCCCTCCCCCACCCCCAGCCCACCGCCACCACAGTCCCCAGAAGGCAGCAATCTACATGGTAAGTTACTAAGTTCTTTCCAGTATAATTGAGAATCTATTGACCCAAAAGACAAAACTTAACCGAAGTTCACAATCGACAACAAAATAAGTTCGTGTGAATGGAAATATGAATGCATAGATTCTTTTTTGGGTAGTCAAGTCATAAAATTTCATATTTTACATATCTGGAGAAATATCACACCAAAGACCAAACATAGTTTGACGATAATATAAGAAATGACAATTCAGTGATTAAATGTTGGGTCAGCTGGGTCAAAGATCGTGGTCAAATCCTAATATTTATTTCATTTTTTACATAATACTCCAGAAATGATTGATAAAATTTCATCAATCATTTCATGATTTTATAATTATGGCAGGACAATTAGGTGATTGTAATGTGGGTCAGATAGGTCAAAGGTAAGAGGTCAGTGTCAAATTCTGAACTGTTGTTGTTTAATGATAGATTGTGAAATATATGACAAAGTATTGCCATAGATGGCACAATGATGATATATGGCAGGTCTCTTTTGATTCACTTGTATTTCATAGCCAAATAGCAACTTTTCTATTCATGAGAGGATGAAATGTTACTAAATATTAGAGATTTGGGGAATACTTCAGTGTCAGCGCGGGAAGCACTCGTTATTCCGAAGGTTCATTATTCCGATCGTTACGCGGCAAATGCTCGGATTATCAAACCTTTTTTCATTTTTAGACTAACAAGCATCGAGGTAAAGGCAATTTACGTGTTCCGGAATTATGAACCTTCGGAATATCGAACTGTAACCGTCAGCGCATACAGGAGATTGGAGCCATACCAGTCGACTGCGAGCAGTCAGATTTCTCTAGTTTCTGACCGGTACACTATTAATGGGTGGACCCAGTTTGCAAATTGTTTTATCTCGGGGTTTGGGTTTGAGTAGGATACAGGTCAGCTATGGTCTTGGACAAATGAACGTGTGAATATCACAATAAATGTGTGTATCACTTTGCAATCTGTGCACTTCCCAGACAATATTCTCACTGCCCTCTGTTCATTGTCCATGTTGTTTTGGTAGTTGCCATCCCGCCTGACATGAGCCCTGTACGCACACCAAGCCCCGTCCATCTGGAGGTGCCCTTCAACCTCACAGACACGGACGTGGCCCTCGCCACAGCACCAGGCCAGGACAGCTTCGACCCCAAGCAGTGCAACTTCACCGAAGACGAGCTCAAGCCGCAGCCCATGATCAAGAAGTCCCGCAAGATCTACGTCCCGGACGAGCAGAAGGATGATAAGTACTGGGAGCGCAGGCGGAAGAACAACATCGCGGCCAAGCGCTCGCGGGACGCGCGCCGCATCAAGGAGAACCAGATCGTCATCCGGGCGGCGTATCTGGAGAAAGAGAATGGTGCCCTCAAGGGGGACATCTTGGACCTGAAGAAGGAGAATTCAACGCTGAAGAAGATCATTGCCAGCTACGAGAAGCGTTTCGACATGGTGAAGATGGACTAGTGGCCCTATCTTTCCCTCCTGTTGTAGGAGCTACATGACTAAAGACAAACACTGTTATCACGTTCCAGAATGAAGAAAACATGCAGCAGGGCCGTGTGTGTGTTTGAATTTCTTTTCAGGCGCACACACAAGCCGTAGGCCCCTGTTGACAACTTTTGACAGTACCAGTAACCCTGAGGCAAGGCAAAACAAAACAAATTCACTCTTAGTTTTCATTCTAACAGATGCATGTCTTTCATCACAAGTTTGCATATTGAAAAAAGATATTGCCTCGAGTTCCCTTGGAAGTGTGTGTATTTCCCATGAAGTAATAAAAACAAGTCACGCGCATATCTTTTTATTAAGATTATTAGCCAAATGGTCTGAGATGTATGGCATTGAGAGACATTTAATGTCTGGCACTGTATTCATGTCACTCTGATCGGATGAGAGGGTAGTGGTTTAGTGTCTTTGGGCATTTGAAGTGTACCAGCAGGTTTTCATGCCTTTCTGAAGTGCCCCTCTAAGGTTACTTGCCAGGAGAATTTCCGAATGGGAATTGCAGCACTCATGCACACACAAGGTCAGGCCATGCTTGGATCACCTTGCTACACTTTCAATTCCATGTGGCTGATTTTGTTATTGAATGGTCACAGGTTTCCCTCTTGTGAATTGAATCCAGTCAGGGAATAGTCAGAATACGATATAAAAAGACAATTACTGGATGAAGTTATGGTTTTGCCAAGTGATATATTCTATGTGACTGATATTGTTTGTGAAGCTCGTATTCAACGTTATTCTGGACCCTTAACAGTTGACTGCAGGCACTCTGTCAAATGCATTGGAAAACAACAAGCGTAGTTAAGGTGCCAGTAGCTATACCAAAATGCTGGCCAGTGCCCCAGAAACACTTATGTCCCATGCCATAGTGCATATGTTGAAAGGAGACTGACCATAGTGTGTTAATATGCCCCTGTGAAACGGCTAAGGCCCAAGGGGATCATAAACGGTCTTGATCAATTTTTTTGTCACCAAGTATTTCCTTTTAAAAGATTCCTTAATTGTTCAAAAGCAATGGTGTAAATAGGTGTATTTTGGTTATATTTTGATGCCAGAACACGCTTCCATTGTTGCAAATGAAAAAAAAAAAATGTTACTTTTTATTGTCTAATCATCATTCATTCATTAGGTGTGTGGGTTGGTAGGTTACTTTTTTGTCCAAATGGGAGATTTTATCAAATCGCACAAAGTATGTACATTTATTGTGGAGTCTTGTTAAATTGTGTGTATATATTCTGAATTGACAATGTTAACATGTTACCAGCACCTGGCCTATTCAACTACATGATATGCACTTTGATGTTCTGAAGTCATGGCTTTTTGATCTAAGAAGCATGCTTGTACTCTTTGGTGTAAAATTATGTGAAATTATGTTTTGCGTTTCAACCAGACTTAAAGAAAAAGGGATGGAATGAATGAGAAAATGATGAGAGAACACATTATCCCCAACAGGAAGTCATTGCAATTGACTTGATTACATAATCACAATGCACATTTGCAGTGAATTCCACAGGCTGTACTTGCATCTGCTGTGATTGCAGTTATACTCTGAAGTTGATGCAGTTGCATGGAAAGGGAAGCACCAGGATGTGTTTTTAATAGTCCTTGTCCTTTATTTTATACCCGTTACTGGTGTTGAAGGCAGGCGCTTTAGCTACATGTCATTGAACGTGCACATCCTGTTGATAATCTAGCTCAAACACAAACCTTATGTGCTGATTCTGAACAGTGTATTGTGAAGCGGCGTGATTGCCTTGAACTACACACAAAGGAAAATAGCAGAAGCAAAGCTAATGTTTAATACAGATGAGATCAGTGACGATGGATATTACTGTTGAGGAAATTTCTACATACAGTGTATACAGTACTATAGAACTATAGTGCAGTGATAGAAGTAGACTCAGTTTACAAAGGGCTACTGCTTAGAGCTTTGAATGTACTGTAGGTTTTGGATAATTGGATCTAGTTCAGTCAGGAGCTGGGGAGCAGACACGGCCTTAACCCTTTGGCAATCCGATGCCCTTTCTAGTTTGTGAGTATTAATTGTGCAAAAAAGCAACAGAGGGGCATTAAGAGTTAAGACAGAATTCACATGCAAATAATGTATAAGCAGTTGTTGGTGAACACCAACTTCCCTCTGTTGAAGTGCACATTTATGGTCCACCATTTTGTACCACTTGGGGAATAAAAAGGAACATGTGATACGGATATGCAGTGAAACAGGGTACATGTATAGTGTATTTGCATCATGCAAGTACATGTTACATGTATGAATGTGAGATTTATACATTTGTATATGTAGTTTTTGCATGTCGAGGTATATTTTAATATTCCATGAAAGAAGGTTTTTGTTTGGTGAGATTTGGAGGCGTATTTTCATGATACATGTATATGCATGACATGGATCTGAGAATTCTCATTCATGTTTCAAAGTGATGGGAGGCCTTGGTCAGACTTTATCCATTCAGTCGCAAAATGATTGTGAGTGAACATGAACATTGAATATATTCCATTTGAAACATAATTTGTTGTGTTCGTGTGTGGAGGGGAGAGACATAGGGAGTAGGGGGTTAGGGGCTCTATGATGAGGTAGGTAGAGTATCAAGCCACTCATCCGTTTTTTCCTGTTGACACACAGTATTGCTAATAGACAGTCACCCTGAGTGGACGTCGGACGATATCCTGTTTAATCTGCTGTTGTTGACTTCAACTTTGACTTTCAACAATTATTAGCCCCCCGTGCAGTGACATTCTGTAGATTGCTCCCCCATCTGTCCAGGTTAGGTTAGGTGGCTTGCGTTTTTATCATGTGCCTTATCGTGTGACAATGGTCTAGTGTGTCTTTTCGAGGAATGATTTCCCCCTCCCCCTCTCTCTCACTCCCCCCCCCCCCCCCTCTTCTCTTCATATCTCCATATCACCCTCCCACCCCTTTCACTCCCTGCCTTTCTCTGTTTCACTCCCCACCATTCTCTGTTTCATTCTCTCTCCTTATACCTCTTTATCCCTCTATAAAAAGATCCATACTTCCACACACTTGCCCTGTGTGTTGTATGCCTAAGTTTCACTGCCAGAATTTCTTAGATTCATTCCTCTATTAGGGTTCTCCTTACGTACAGAAGTACATTGGGATGTGGTATAAATTGATGTTACAATCATAGCAAAAATAATACAAACTTGATACGTTTCATTTTTTATTTTGTGTGTAAATCTGCTTATAACATCGCAAGAGTGTTATTATGTGTGTTGTGCTTCATTTTATCCAGCTAAAAGTATAACAAAAAAGGGCCCCATGATTCATGTATTGGGCCCTTGTGTGGGCCCAGAGGGGCATAACTCAAAAGAAGTTTGGAGTTTAGTGCCCAGTGAAGTTGTGGTACGTGTTTGTTACTATTCAGTAGCCCACTCATGTACATGTACATGAAGTCAACATTAACAATGCTAGTTTGTTTTTGCAGAACAGTGAAGTGGGCGTTTTAACATGTTAGCATCTGTCCATAATACATACGCGCACATGTTGATTTGTTTTGTTGGCAACACTTATGTGAATTATAGTTTCCAAAGTGATGCCCTGTCTGTTGCTAACCCCTATTTTTGCATAAAAGCAGTTCCTAAGCTGTGTATTGACACAACCCTAAACAGATTTCCATACTTGTAAATATGTTTATCAGTTTGAGTGGAAATCCAATTTGTGATTTCATTGTAAACTGGCCATTTGCTGGCCATTTGTAAATACAAGAACAGAAAAGGGAGAAAATATATTTAGATTTAATTTGTGAAAGATCTATTTTATTAGCGCATGCTTTAGAAGGGTTTTTCAAGTCTCAGGTGTTATTTATGTATAAAGTATGTATATACAAATGATCTTAAACAAGCTTGAGCAATGTGTGTGGATTTGAATTGGAAGGCTAATGATGGGCAATTATGGAACTGAAATTATGTCTGGTCATTCGTGTATAATCTGGACTCATATTTTTCTTTACATGTTTGTGTACATGAGCAGGAAACATATTTTATTCATCTGGAGTAGAAGAGTTTCTAAAGTTATGGTTCCCGCCCCTCCATAATTATGCAGTACTGTTCTTGTGTTATCAAGAGGAATTAATCTTTTAACCCCCTACCTTTAACTTCCTGCGAATCATATTGTATTTATTAATTTGTATTAACATTCAAGTATAATTTTCCTTCTTTGAATACTGTAGTAATGAAGTGCATCACTTCCCATTACATTTTGAAGCCTCTGAAGTCTTCTTTAAAAAAAAAGAAAAATAACATATTTGTTGTTCCATTTCATATTACACTTTTATTTAGGAGAGAGTAACACATTTTCAACATTTTTGTATTCAATATGTCATTGATCACAACCCCCCCCCCCCCCGCCCCTCTCTGTCTTACTCACTCTCTCTCTCTCTCTCTCTCTCTCTCTCTCACTCTCTTTCTCTCTCTCTCTCACTCTCTTTCTCTCTATCTCTCTCTCTTACTATCTCTCTCTCCCTCTCATCTCTCTTTCTTTCTCTCTCTCTTCCTCTCTCTCTCTCTCTCTCTCTCTCTCTCTCCCTCCCTCCCTCTCTTCCCCTCTCTCTCTCTCCTTCTCTCTCTCTCTCTTATTCCCATGGTCCCTAACTACAGTAAAAACAATACCTACATTTTACATCCCAACAAAAGCCTGTCTCTTTAGGAAATTATAACAAATTCAAAAAAGTTATGTGAAGCCCACAGGAACATGTTCTTTTATTTGGGTGAAATTTGATGATCTTGTAAATAACTGGTGTGTAAATGTTACAGCTGTTGCTGTACATCAAGAAATTGTCTCATCAACATCAATATTTTTGTGAGAACGGATATGTATACAGGTGTATCTTGTTAGCTATATCTTGATGTGAGAAATAAATATATAAATGTATATGGCACTATACATGTATATGATTGTGTGTTGTGTTGTTTTTTACTGTACGATGTTTCCAATCTATACACTAGTAATATGGGGAATAACTCCTATCGGAAAGTGTGTATGTATGAAAGTAAGCTTGACTCATAATGATAGTAATAATTAATAATCGTGAAAATAATGACACTGATATTGAACTATACTAGCAGTCACCATCAGGTAAAGACAATATTTATTTTGTATAAACAAATTTGGATATACATAGTTTGTTTTTTTAATGTATATAGTTTTGCCGATATCTTCTCACATAATGACCATTAAGCTAATGGCGGTCCCAAAACAATTAGAGGTAGATGGGGTAGCGTGGGAAGGTATGATAGGACATAGGCTTCAATTGTCTGTTGGCTCTGTATTGGGGTGATGGACGTAAAAAGCTACTCCGGAAACAACGTACGAGTTCGAGCACGATTGCTGTTGAGCCATCTTCATTAATATCATTAGGTATCAACTTGATATAACATATTGTTGAACTTTGGAACATATTTTGGTTACCTACCCGCTCATTTCGAGCTTGATATTTCTAGGAATATTTTTGTTTAATTTATATCGCGTACATAAAAATGTGAAAAGATAAACACATTTCTTGAGATGGAATGATCTCGTAAATTTAATTCTCCCCCGCTTAGCTATAGAGCAGATGTTTTATGTATGATTCCGTGTCCTCTCCCATGATAATGATACTCGCATCTTTTCCCGGTGTTTGCTTTGTTACCGTTAATCCTTTGAGTACCATTCATGCATGATAATGTACAGTAAGACAACGTGCCTGTCCTGGCTTGGTACTGAGAGGGTGCATCTCTCTACGTCACGACATTAATGGTCTTGGTGCGGTGCTTGGCGCACGTTGTCAACTCTCATGGACTGACCTTCGAGTTTATAGGAGGCAGCGCCCCTCCATAAAGGAAGGACTGAGGGTAGCTAGGGGATGAAAGAAGGGGTGACAGGAAGAGCAGATATAATGAGTAAGAACAGAGAGGTGTAAGAAATGGAGTCAGCATGAGGTATAATTTATTCCTACAGCAGTCGCGTGCATTGATATCACAATGAAATATTTTACGCGTTTGGCTCTTTGATCGAGGGAGATCCGCCGCCAAACAAGCATGACAAATTTTTGATGCAATTAGAGGAATATATATTGAGTATGCGCAGAGGATTTCAGAACCACTTCATGTACTGAAGTGTATGTGCAGTAGTAGAACATCGTATAATGATACGATTATATTGTTGCTTCGGTTTTCTTTTATAAATCGAGAATACTGTCGAAAACATGTCAGAGAAATGACTCCATATCGCACAATGGTAAATCATATTTCCTTGTATAAACAAATATCTTGTAAGTCGTTTATTGAGTGTTTCACCTTCCATGGAAACAACCTCGATTTCATGTGCGGAGATTGTCCGGAAAAGTTACGGACCATTCTTTTTACAATTTTATCAAAATTTTCCTTCGCTCATCCCCAAATCTCATTCCCAGTGTGTGTAATAAGATCAGCTATGAACTCCAAGCAAAGGCTGAACGGTTGACATATTTCTCAAACCAGATTTTCTTTTGTTATTCAGAGGAAGGTACTGCCTAATTAGAAATACAACTTGTTGTTTGAAACACCTGAATGTCTTGATTTTTATGAGGCGGCGGTTATCATAGATCAAAGGAAGTCTATATATCCGAGCGCAGTCAACCATGATAGATCCATGGTAAGTATAATGATCGAGGCAAAACGAGAAACTATTTCGCGCTGTAAACAGTAGACTGAGGTTATATGTAAGTAAACAATCAAAGAACGAGGACAGAGTACAGTAACTATTTGCGACAGACAAACACACCAAAGCATTGTAGTAACACTTTCTTGTTGTATATAAATATTATTTATAGCATCGGTTTGTGTACCCAAGTGTGCTTAAAATGGAACTTACGCTTTGAATACGAGTCTGTTTTGTTGGCATCACGCATAATGTCCCTCGCATGTAAAACATATATTGGTATGATTATTATCATCATTATCATAAGTATTATTAGTAGTAGTGTAGTATATGAGAGCATAGAAGTAGTAGTAGAAGAAGCCGTAGTATTGGGAGCAGAAGAAGAAAAAGTAGTAATAAAAGTAGTAGTAGAAGCAGTAGTATAGTCAGGCTGATAGCAGTAGAAGTATAAATAGGGAGCTGCACGCGTTTTACTAGTGTGTGTGTGTCTATGTGTTTGTGAGTGCGTGTGTATGTGTGCGTTTGTGCGTATGTGAGTGTTTGTATTCGCCCATTTCTTTAGACTACCTCTGTACATTTTACTGGCAAAAAATGGTGTTTGGACCTAACCCTCTATGTATCAGATAAAAAAATATATATATATTGCATATGGGTATATCAGCACAGATCGAGGAATCAATGGCGCATGAAACGTAACATTCATGTTGCTAGCTCCGGTCAGATGGGTATTCCATATGCTTCCGCTATACTAACTCCTGACGGACGCCTATTCTGGCACCCGTACCTCCATCAATAATTAGGGCCCGGGCTTCTCCCCAGAAGTCAAATAATAACCATTAGCAAGCTCAGATGGCATGATTAAAATCGAGGGTCTCTGGTGACTGGCAGATAATCCAGTGAGATACAGGATACTGGTCTGCAAACATCAAACACACAAAGTAGATCACGTGTGGAGTAAAGACTCGTCCCCACTGGTTCTACAACTGTATCAGACCGTGGACTCTAACTTCGTGGTAGGGTCCATGATCAGACTTTGCAATACGCACTTTGGGACCTTCATTATCTGCCCATAAAATTAGCGAGATACCTCACGTGTATCGCCACGTTTTGACAGATGAGGCTGATGATTACGTAACAACTCGCAATAATCAATATGAAACGTAAGACGGTATAATCAAGCATTCAGCGAGCATACAGTGAGAGATGCAGGGGGTGGTATATGAACATAATATATGTCTGAGGAGAGGCCCGTGTGCGCTGCTAATGAGGATAGGCACCAACGACCTTGTCAATTAGTGGAGCAAGAAGGCCGGATGAAGGATACTCTAAAATATGACTTACTTCTCATAAATAATCCTCCGCGTACTTGCCCCAGACAATGGGTGACAAGTTAGGGTGTAGACGATTTTACAGACACACGCATATTATTTTCATATGCATTTATTATTTACATATATTTATTGATGTAAAACAACATGTCAATTACAATAACAACATAAACATGAAAAAACAACAACAATGAAGATATTTTTTAAAAAGAAAGAAAGAAGAATATGTATTGATAAAAATAACGAAATTGACCTGTAGATTTACGAACGGCATTATGAAGACACGCCTCTTTGGGGTTGTTTTGTAAACATTAATGTCAGTTTCAGTCTGATATACAAGTCATATACCCCATACTCAATGCCGTGAAGCCGTTTCCATGTAGGCCTATAGTCTGCTGATGACACTAAAACGAAGAGAGTGAGTCGTTGCTATAATAACAAAAACTATCTTTATGCCATACAGGCGAGTCAATTTCTCAAACATCGGTCTGCAAGATAAGACTAGCTCCCTTAATTCACCGGTAGATAAGCACTAACATGATAAAGCTAGTCTTTACAGTTTCAAACGTATATGAATTCAAATTCCCCGACTGACTGACTTTTATCTTCTTACTGTACACTATCTAAATTGTGATCGTTTAATGATTTTTTTAAACGTACTTCAAAATGTACATTCACATTTATGTGATATATCAGGTCCTCAAAACACGCGAGAAAAAACAGACACAATGGCGGTTTAACTTAGACCGCGTACTAGAATTATACTAACTTTATAAGGCGAAAAATAAATCATCTGTTGCTGTCACAAACTTATTGATTTTCATCACAGAATCACAAAAATGGGTGATTTCAATTTATCGCGGTAATTATTAAGTGGACAACAAATTACTCACTTACCATAGCGATTCCGAGGACAAAATCAATAACATTGAATCAGCAATAACGTTTAATGTTAAATTTTTTATTTGGCGTCTCATACGAAGGAAGTTCAGGTTTATTATGTATAAAAGTTTAATCACCGCTGTGAATAAGGGCCAAACAAAGCCGTCCCTATATCCTTCCCAATCTGCCTCCTCCATTATGAATGTACATTTATACTGAGACATTCTCGAAACGTCATCAGCATACGTTTTGCTAACTCATGATATTTGTCCAAATATCATTGCCCAAGCTGTTCTCATATTGTGTACATTTCCAGATTACACTTGTCGCCATAAGCTCTATATGAAAATGACTGACAAAGGCAGATCATGCCCGCCTCTTCCCCTCTCCAACGTGACGAGAAATAATACTATCGCTGTTTTATTTTCAAAAGTTTTTATGAATGCCTGCAATAAGAGTGCAACGCGCTGGCTCAGCTTTTTCCCCACCATGCTATACACCTAACCATAAAATGGCAAATTTTCTCTTCAGGTCGATTATCTTGGCAGAAGTAAACAATGCTTGCCAACATTTCATCGATAAGAAAGGTGGTGCTCGAAGATAAGTGTGAAGGAAACAACGGCGAGCGTGCGCAGGTCCAAGGATGCATCGATGATGTCCTTCGATGTAGGCTTTTAGGTCTAAACTTTTCACTCCAATGCACCCAGCATCGGGAAAGTCCACATCCATGTACTATGTTCTAGGTTGTGGAATGCGTGAACACATACATTAGCCACTGCTTCACAACTATGTTTGGTAAGATAGACTAAGCCCCTTTCCCGGTTTAGAGGATGGGCTTAGTTTAGATTATGTTTCCAGACGTAGCTGTTTCGAGATATATATTGGGGGTGGCAGCGTTTGGTAAAAACTATAATAGATTCACATCTTCCCTCCTACATTGGTCTGGAGCGCGCAAGTGTCCACATGCATGTGCACAACCAAATTAAACACACGACGTGGTCTCAGGCAGTCTCGAAAGCGTGTCTCTGAACCAGTTCTGCAGGCCATATCCCGCGAGGCGGTCTCGTCGTTCGTGCCCCAGACCTTTTTTTTTTTTTTTTTTTTTTAACAGAACATTTATGTGCTTCATGCAATAACTTCCACCGTCCCGAACTCCGCTCGTTGAACACCCTAGACCACTTCAAGTATAGCGCTATTCCACGTTCTATAATCCTGGATGTGTAATTCTTAAACCGGAAGTATGATTTGAACTATAATTATGGGAAGTATGATTCAATGGTATGTACTTCTACTCTTAAAACACCCTAGACCATTTTGAACCAGTGCAGTAACTACATGCATCATATCACACAAACAGGCAGAAACGGTACAGAGTGTTTCAGAGCGTTCTATAGACCGGTTTAAGCATGTATGTTAATCTACCCAGTCTCATGTATACAGTGCTAGCGCCCATGGTCAGTGTGTACGCGCCTCCATACAAGTGGCCTTTTGATCCATATATTGACAAATTAAAAAAAGAAATTCTATAAACAGTGTTACGATTAAGCCACATGTGTGATAACAGGAACTCATCCATCCCTCTCTCCTGTTCGCTTATCCTTTCATTTTTTATTACGGAGGTTGGAGATAGTATAATTCATTTCTACTTGGCAATTTTTATTGAACCATATTTTATTACTTTTAAAAGGCTTTCAACAATATTACTGAACTCTTCTGTGTCCACGTGTTAAAAAGACACGTGTTCAGTCTCAATCAGACCCCCCCCCCCCTCCCCCCCCCCCCCACACACACATATACATATAATTTATACACACCGCATCCAGGACGGACGGACGGACGGACAACCCTCAGAAATAGGAAACCATATAGTTTTACTAGCTTCCATGTGTACTTACACTCACGTGTAGAGTTTCATTTACCCCCCCCCCCCCCCCCCACCGACCCCAGTAATGACTCACTGAAACTGCAATGTATATAAGTTTTCCCCGTCATCCCCATGGGCTTCCAAGCTACTTGAAAATCCTTTTGTTTAAGTATATTTTTTTATCTTTTATGTTTTCATATTACTGTGCGTCCGTCCATGCAGGGTCCGTTTATGCGATATCACGAAAACCGTTCACCATATTTGCTTCAAACTCGGTGTTTGTACATCAATACAATGAACTGTATATAATTTGGGTCAATTAAGTCAATGGTCAATGATCTTTAAAATTATTATATTTTAAATAAATATAAATCCAATGGCCCATGCGATTCTACTGTCCATCAATCACTTCATGGTGGTAGGATTTGTTTATGTAAATTTCTAAACGGTCAATCAATAAAGCCAGAAACTACTGGTGGTAATTGTGATCTTTTCCCCAATAGCTAGGAATTCACTTCAAATCAATCTCGATCGTTTCATGGCTGCATATTTCCTCCGAAATCATAGGTCAAAAGTCAATGAACAGATAAAACCTAAGCAAAAGCGTGAAGTATTGATCCTAGGTCTAATGTACAAACATGTAGAAGGATTCGTTATTTACCAACATTTCTGCCTGATATGTTCTAATATATGCCATGAAAATACATGTACATGAGTTCTGGGGATTAGGGAGCTAGGGGACCGGGGCGCTTGTATCATCAAGCGAGGGGGCACATTCACACCCTCACTGATTGGTCTGGCAAAATCTGCAGATTCCCGCTTCTTCGCAACCCGTGGCAGAAATTCTAAGGGGATGCGATGTTGATATTTCAGTGATGATCTCACCCTCCGAGTTTTCCTGTTAACGGTTCAACACAATCTAGGCTAAAGGTACAAATATTTTTTTTTAAATGAATGAAAGATGAAATGCACTTCTTGAGGCACCCGATATCAGGCTTACCCATTAGATTTCGGGGAGGGTCGAGTTGAAAGGTGTAGAACAGTGTCAAGTAGGTGTCAAGTACAATAATGAACGGCATAGGCAATGTGGACCCATTGGTTGATTGATTACCCCTTGGTGGGTCTGGTTAGAAAACTTTGGGATATTGAACAAAAAGTAAAAGAGTGGGTTTAAAAACTACGACACTTGGCAGGAATTAGCAGTAGTTTTTACCCTTACAATAACGTGCGTGAAATTTTAAAGGCATTTTTTTTTTCAAAAGTCACAACAGTAATTGTTTATGCCGTTTTAACAGTACATTTGGGCATTTCTTTATTTTCTGCGATTTTTAAAGTGTATTCACTCAACCATGACAAGGAAATGATTTCCAATGTTTACATAACAGGTCAAGTTACATCTTTGTCAAAATATCCAGTTGTATTTTTTCACAAAAATAAAGGGTTTTTGAAAGTTTCCAACTCAAGAGGGAGGAGTATTTTTTAAACGGGCTAAATGGGTTAAATGTCGGGATAGGTGTAGGTGCATCGATAGATGGATGATAAACAATGAAAGGACATAATCTATGCACCAGAAATAGAATTCATCAAAATTTCATATGATAGAAACCCCAAATTGCCCTTGTGACCTTTGAAAAGTTACATTTTTGCCTCTTAAATTTGCCCACTCACGCATGACTTAATGGATATTTAGATTAATGTGATTTTCACACAGAAGTTAGTCAATAAGATGAGAAACAATCCTGCCAAATTATTTTGCCCAAAACCTCTTTGATAAAAAGTTATGCTATTTTGCTTAGTGAGGACAAACCACAAGATAACCACAAAATACTTGTAAGATTTTCTCTTTTTTACCGCCTGAATTGGCTTTCACCGTGTGAATGCGGCTAATACTAATAAACACGAGTACAATAATGATGAGGATTATCATCATCATGATAATTACCATTATCAATATCATAATTGTTATCATTATTATTTTTACTTTTATTATCATCATTGTGATTTATTTAGTAAGCAAATATCGTTCCCCCAAACCTGGTCGTGGGGGTGGGGATGCATCCCCCTCATCCCCCCCCCCCCCCCCCCCCCCGTTGTCTACGTACGCCCCTGTTCAGTTTCATCCTGCAGAGCCCGATCGCAGCAGTATAAAAATGGTAGCTGGTGAAAGTACTCATATCATGTAAAACAAAATGGCTAATTCCAAGCAAGTTATGAATGTATAAATCATATCACATAAATATTATGTTCATTTTTGTTTCTCGTGCGGGCTGTCATTAGTACATTAAAAGCAATAATATTCAAGATGTCTTGAAGTAGGCTATTAAATTGCCAGACCCGAAACTTCACGAACAACACTAAAACCGGTCATGAGATAGGAAGAGGCCTTAACATTTTCCTATCGTAGGAAAATGGAGAATGATGAAGAAAACAGACATGAGGGAGATGCCCAAGGAGGAGAAAATCAGGTATGGAATATCATTATTTTGTTTACATTTCTCTTGATTGACCTGGCATTGTTCAATGTTGATTTCGTATCAAAAGTATAATTGCGTTGCCCCACTCGCTGCATAATATGGTGGGTGAAAAATCTAAACGACAGCCTGCCGTGCCCGAATTTGATTGAACATGATGCGGGTGCCTCAAACCGGCCCCCTTGTTTTCTTTTGGATATTTTCATTCCAAGATAACTAAATAAAATTCTAAAATTTAGGAAATTTAACACACAAGTCAGTAAAATAATGCTCTTTAAAAAACTATTTTGGGATTGAAGATTTCTGAGAAATTGCGCTTCGCCTTTGAATATCGCATGATAAAACATTGCACATTCACATCACTGAATGGGATGGGATTTTACGCTGTTCTTCCCCAGTACTTTAGTCTTGCGCACGCACCAAGCATTGTTTTGTAACGCGAGATTTCATTGGTCAGGATCTAAGCTAGTGCAGGACAGAAGATCTTTTACTAGTATGTCCCTGTGTACGTGTACTGGACATGTGGATTAATCGATAATCTACGGTACACAAGCTAATTAATGGATCTGTTGTAATGATTAGTATTTTTGTGTAGCTATATTAAACAATAACCTTTATTTATGTAGGCCTAGTTTTTCAAGCAATGTGTAGTGCTGAGGGAGTAGTATGTTGCAGTTCTACCTGTCATTGTGGGGTTATAGTGACCCATGAGACCGACACCCCTTGCATTTTCATCTGCTTTACACGTATCAAACATTTAGTTACCCCCTCCTCCACCCTTTAACGTCATAAAGAACCCACTGCCACACACTGATACAAGCGAGGTGCATACAATGCACACCATAATAGCTCCATGCAACCGTATAGGGTCCGTGATGCAACCATGAGCATTCAGTCCGACAAGCCCTTGACTCCATTCATAAACTTGCATACTATTTCACTCCTTCTGCGTTTTTTGACGTTAAGAGAGGCTTAACGTAATGTTGTAGGTGTAAAGCAGATGATAATGCATACTTACAGTGCAAAATGGATATTTTTCAGACCCTTTTTGGCCAGTTTATAGCTCATCTTCGTGAGTGTCGCAGCGAATAGTGCATGATGCATCATTGAATGTGTGCTTGCAGTACAGGGCAAGAGAGAACTGACCGTACAGTACAGATTGGCTGGTGTGACTGACACCGTGACAGTGCGATATCTTTCTGATTTGTACTAACATATTACTCACGGTGTCCCCAACACAAAACAAATGGAACGGCACCGTCACGGTGCCGATATACACTTCCAAAGAAAAAAGGGTCAAGATGAAATCAACAAGAATCAGAAGTTAGCGCAGGTGCTGGTCCAGCCTGATTCCTTAAATTCTTTGGTACGGCAGTTACATTATATTAGCACGCAACTAGCTAGCCTAAAGGTGCACCTTGCTCGTTATTTTTAACAAGCCAAGAGAAGATCAAAATTGCAAGTTAGATGCGCATGTCTTCAACTTTTGAATTGTCAGTGTCAGGCAATGGCAGGAAGAGATCAGTGCAGCCTCACAAGAATTGAAAATGCTGCTTGCGGAAAAGAAAATGACGCTGGCAATTATGAGAGAAAAACAATGACAATTAGTATGCATCTGATAGCTTAAGATACACCTCATCTCCCTACTCAAGAAGAGGGGATGCCCGGTTCTACACCCTTTCAGGCTGATATCTCACACCTACAGGAGCTGGTCTCTGACCTTGGTATCTCTGTTACTGGATTTAATTATTTTAACATAAAAGTTGCAGAATAAAATAATAATAAAAAAAAAACACTGCACAATAGGAACCAGTCTATTGATAGCCTACACTACAGCTCAAAGGAGTTGACATAGGGAAAGGGAAAGGGAAGAAAGGGAAGGGGCCTCAGTTTTAAACCACGGTATATTTTGTCCAGTTCAGCATGAAACACAATGCTTTTTAGGCCAAAGCATCGTGTTTCATGCTGAACTGGACAAAATATACTGTGGTTTAAAACTGAGGCTCCTTCTCTTTCTTCCCTTTTCCTATGCCAATTCCCTTGGGCTGCCGTGTACATGTAGGTACTAGGCTGTGAGGTGGATGGTCCCATCCCAGTCTGTTCTGGTAACACAGACTATGCCCCAATCCCATCCTGCTCCTCCTCTCAGAAGAAGCAAGAGGAGCAATGATGTCATTATGGCGTAGTCTGTTTTACCAGACTTAGTTGTTAACAGATTGGGTTTTGTCCATGCAACTCGCAGCCTAGTCCCTAGACTAGTCCATGGACTGCCAGGATCAAGTATTGAATTACAGGTGTATTCGTACTGTCACTCAAATGTGAATGTTGCCAGTGGAAGAAACAAACTCTGCTCTTGTACCAAATAAAACAAGGTCTTGCATTAGAGCTAGAAAAACTGCATTTACGCGAGCAGTAGTATACAAATAGTGAATGATAATGAGTGCAAAGGAACAAGAATCTGCATTACCGGTAGTTAGGTTAAATATAAGATGCTATATTCACCCAAGGGGAGCTGAGTTGAAGAGATCGTCTCATCTTTCACCGAATGTAAAATACTGTTCCATAGCATGCATAAGGAATAATAGCCGTAAATCAAGAACAAAATCAGAAAATGGCTGCACAGGGTCATGACCTTTGTAATAGAGCCACCCTTTCTTAAAGGAGGCAAATGACCCCAGAAGAAGAAAGGCTATAGTGCTTAAATTGATGTTAGTATAAGTCCATATAATTTATATGTCATGCATTCGGGCTGCAATTTAATGTCTCCTTTTTTGTTTTCTTGCATGATGTAAACAATGTCCCAGGAGGCAGAGGTGAAATCAAACACCATCGTGCGGTACCCAACGAGAGAGATATTGGTGCCCTACTCCCGGCTCGATATCAATACTAACCTCCACCAACCACCGCCCAATTGGCTGCGGAATGGGCCCACCATCCAGATCCCCAACACCTGGGTCCGGGGGGAGCCCGCTGAAATATCCAGGTATGTGATATTAAACAGATATTGACTGGTAGGGTGTGTAATATCATATAGATATAGCTTAGTGCTTATAATATACAAGCTTATATTATCAAAGAGTACATTGTGGGGATATTCATCGTGAATTAATTATACATCTTTAAACCTGGAAACAATTCCATTCACATCTATAAAAGCTATGACTAATTTGAGCCCAGGGCTTTATTTTTTCTCAGTTGGAATAAAGCATTTGGACATAGTCATAATAATTGTAGAGAGTTAGACTTCTTACATTCACCAGCAGATCGACATAGACAACAGGACAATTGAAAAGTATGGTAGCTGTAGCTCTAAAACCAAATAAGAAAATGGCTTCATAGGGTGAATGACAGAACAATTATTTGATCAGATTTTGGGTTAAATTCAAAGTTCAAGGTCAAATCCTTCTATTTCATATTGTATACAGTGGCTCAAGAATTATCTTATGTGCGTCTCATTAACCTTGGTGTAGTGATAAACAGGGTTAACCCCGGAAACTCTTTTACACATGGCCCAAAAGGGCAGAATGTCACTTTTTGTCAGATATCTGTGTTGGACGTGTGGCACACAACTATGGAACACAATGCTCAAAGAAAGCAAAAACAGTAAGAATAATAAGACTGATACTGATTTTACGGGTGGTGCAGTAAATTAATGTGTGGCTCACAGTCACTTTCTGGACTCAACACATGGTATTTGCACTGGCAGCACTGCACATTTGCTACACTGAGGACCACACTGAATATGCTGTATTTGGCTTGACAATTACATAATTTGTTGGATTTGGGGCCAGATACATTGAAGTTTATATTGTTTTGTGGATGAGATAAAGGTCAAGTACTTTGAATTACAAGTACCAGTAGGTCAAAAGTCAAATATTCCTTTTTCTTTCCAGGCACAGGAATTAGAGGGATAGTTTACCCTGAAGATGACCGGTAGTTGGTTTCAATCAAAGCAGAAATGTGAAAGAAACATATTGGTGAAGGTTTGACAAAAATTTGCCAAAGGATAAGAAAGTTATGATCTTTTGAAATTTCAATTTTATGACATCATGTGCGAGGTGCTCTCCCATAGTTGTGTGCTGTATGATTCCATAAATTGCTGTTTTTCTATTTCTGACAGCCCAATAATTTTTGTCAGAGAGTTATGTGTGTGAAAACATGTTTCTAATGATGTATGAAATGCTCAAGTAAAAGGATGCTTATTTTTTTGTACACAGTATATGGGAGAGCACCTCGCACATGACATCACAAACTTAAAATTTTAAAAGATCAAAACTTTCTAAATCCTTTGACTGATTTTCATCAAAAATGTTTCTCTTTTATTGAAACCAACTTAATTTCACAGTAAACTATCCCTTTAAGAGAAGTCTGTTGTAATGGATTATGGTAGTGTTATAACATATTTGCAAAAGTGGAAGCATACCAGTCAACTATGTTGGGTGAAATTATGCTTGTGCTATGTTAGGATATCATTATAATGTTTTATGATTGAGAAAAACATAGATCAGCTGCCACAAAAGTCATTCCCAGGCTGAAAGACAGGCCCTTTGAAGGTCAAAAGAGTAAAAAAAAAAAACCCATAGAAAATGGAAGAAAATACTGTATAAAAACTTCTCTCCCAATGATAGAACTGGAAGCTGATGTATCGATTGTTAAATTTCAAGTAGATTTTGGTGACCCATCTAAAACCTATAGCTTTTAGACTGCAGACAACAACATGCAATAGCACACCATCACATCTTTTCATATCGCACAGTGATGCATTGGGGCAAGCAGGTAACAGCTGCCTGAGCGTTGCAATATGGCACATCAATGTAGACCATGGTTGTTATGTTTCAAGCGTAAACAGATATAGTTTTTCCCTTTTCCTGAGAAGGTTTTTCAAGCTATGGCTGTGAGAATTAATACATGTTATAGTTAGGGTATACTGCTGATTTCTGCATTGTTTCATTACTTTTGCAAATGGGCAACCCTGTCCTTAAGGATGTCCAACAAAATAGTTTCTCCAGTCTTCTGATAGCAGGTTTTTTTTATCACTGTGAAGTATCTCTTTTGTAATTCAAGCCATACAAGTCCCACATTCGACCTTCCCCTTGTACATTATTTAATGTCTGTTTGCTGCTTAAACCAGCCCACAATCTCCTTTTCGACCTTCTCCCTCTCCGCAGCTTTGGAATGGCTGATGCAGAGATTCTAGATGATGTTGACGTCATTTCCGCATCTGAGGTAACGATAACTCATTCATTCTCAACTAATCCCTCGTGCCTCCTCCCACCCACGTGTATCTGTGTCTATCTAGTGGTGATTGTTCCGTGCGTCGCAATCAAACCTTTTTCAATTTTGAAGTGGCTACCAAATAAGAAAACACATCATTCTGGTGGAAAAGATTTATATGGATGGAATGCTCTTAGACTCAACTTTTGCATGAAACCAAAAAGTAAAAAAAAAAATGATGCACAATGGGCATTGTTGTATGAATTGTGTCTTTAATCAATTATCTGGGACACACATTTTTTTTTTTTTAGAGAGAGAGAGAAGTACCCATACAGGCGTTTAAATATATTATGCTTGAGTGTCTTCTTCTTAACACCTCCCTCATACACAAAGTAAAGAGTAAAGAGGTTTTGTCTTTACATAGCCAAATACAGGGTGTATGTTAATAACTTCATTTCAATTGCAATATTCTCCTATCATGGTTTTGAGCACAAAAAATGTTCATCCAAGTTTGTTCAAGGTTTGACATGTTATCAGAATGGTAGTAATAAACAAATTACTGGTTAATCAAAATTTTCATTCATTTACAGGATGGAGCACGCTATCCTTACTACTGGGTGTTTGCCTAATTTTTTTTTGTAAATTAATCATAGTTTTTTTTAGGGATACCGGGTACCTATACAAGAAGTAAAATCATATCCAAAAGTTGCTTCCCAATCTTGATTTTCAGAAGAATAGCCTCACTTTTTTGTAAACAAATGGTATAAAGAAAAGACATCATTGAAATGTTTGCAGGTACCCATACAACGTAAAAATGCAACAAAATACTACAGTAACCCTACCTTTCATGAGGAGTTCTACCTGGAAATGAGAGTTAATATTTTCCTGTTTTTGAAAGAAACTACAGAATGTAAGCTTTATTTTGATGTATAGTTAGTAGCGGGTATCTCTAAGATGAAGTAAGATATGTGCCACTGTTTAACGGAGGCAGAATGTACCAATAATACCCCACACGGCTATCGCCACCAGCAGAAATGATCGCAGTCCTTTTTTTTATCATGCGTAACATACCCTTATTATATTATTCTTATTATAAGACAGGTTAATGAATGAAACCAATAGGACTCCTGTGTGCGAGTCGCATGATTGTGCATTGATTTTACTCATTTCTCCAGCTGTGCATTTTTGTGTGCAGCACTGTGCAATTTTTGTGGTGTATTTCCCTTTTGTGTACAAACTCTATGCAAACTAGGTTGCTGTGGGCCGATTTATCTAGCGCGCGGTGTACACGTGTGTGCGTGCAAGCTGGCTGCATGCATGCGTTTGAGCGTGTTGTTTGCACAAGATCTGGGGAAAAGAAAAGTGGCTGCCTCTATGGATGATCTGCAATTCCAGCTTCTCTCAGACCAAGATATTGAGAAAGTAGTCAATGGAGGGGCTTCAAAAAGCTATGATGACAATGTCGAGTCTCCATAACTGTAAATGTGTTCACATAAAAATTCAGGACTTCTAAGTTCCACTTCATGTTGGAGTGTCGCATCATAAACAACTTTTAGTGTTCTTCTGTTGGTGTTTGGATGTCCGTGAAGGCAGCCATTCGATTTCTTGCAATATGGGAGATGTACCAAAATCTTCAAGGGACCGGAGACCTAAGCGTTATAACCTTTATATTCAGACCTGTCTTATAAAACAATGCACAGTTTTAACCTTCGTGACGTTGAGGCGGTGCAGCGCACAGTATGACGGTGTAACTCACACATAAAAAAGCTTATATGATCTGTGCAGATTTGCATGTATGCTGCTCTGCCAATCGTGCAAATGTGCGAATAATCCGCATAAAGAGCTAAAAGAGCATGATCATCAGTACCGATGGGGAGTAGATGTGCATATGAGCTTTGCGAAAGGCCCGTTGAGCTGTATACAGAGCTTGCATGCTTTATGTGCCCATCTGACTGGTAAGTTGGTGACATATATTTGATCAAACTCCACAAAGTTGACCAAAGCTACAGGTAAGCCAAGGTTTGGTCAAATGACTATTCTGCAATGCTGACACATGTGCACACACCAATCGTCGTGTGTACATTTGTGCCATTACAGCCGAATGCAGCACCCTCTTTGAACGATATCGCGCCACAAGGCCTCAGATGTATGGGCCTTAAATGTCCTGGTAGTGAAGTTGCATGCTTAAGTGATTTTATGTTGCTATCTAGAGTAGATGTCAACATGTTTTGTAATGGAATCATACATTCTACATAACCTTGAAATTTATTGTTAATCATAATTTGTTGTTTTAATTTGTTTATTACAACATTCACAACAACATTCTCCCTCCTCAAAAACATATGTGATTACAGTTTTGCTTATATA
Organism: Arbacia lixula; assembly: GCA_963669155.1. Lineage (NCBI taxonomy): Eukaryota > Metazoa > Echinodermata > Echinoidea > Arbacioida > Arbaciidae > Arbacia > Arbacia lixula. The sequence continues at coordinate 6,858,683 of OZ022582.1, read as the reverse complement.
AGTTCCACTAATTACAACATTTAATAATCATTCATTCCTTATAAATTCATTATATTCATATTGCTCAAATCTATTTCAAGCATGTCTGAAAATTAATTAGTTTGAGCCATTATTTCTCTTTTTTATGCATGAGAGCTCTTTTTTAATATGACATGGATTTGAGTATAAACTTGTAACTATTTCATGTTTCATGTGAGCATGACATGCTTCCTTTTGTACATGACATGGAGTGTATTTTTGTAAACAACATTTGTTATTTTATGTTCACATGAACAACTCATGTAATTAAAAGGAAACATGGAGTTCAAGCAAAAGGCTGATTAGGATTAACAATTTAGCTGGCACACAATAGACACCAACTGCTGTACTTTATGGCCCCTACCATAATGGTAGGATGTGATGTCGGAACCAAGACTTTTTCCTAGTTATACTGAAACATCTTTAAAACCAAACAAAATAATCACAATTTATAAACAATGTCACATAATATTGTATGATTGTGTGTTATGTTGTGTTTTGATACTCAGAGTCGTCTGAGAAACATGTTTCATGCTGTTAACAAAATTGCTGCATTTTAACACTTAGTATGTATTACTTCAGTTTGTGCTAAGATCCCTAAAAGTTTCAGAAATGGTGGGACAAAATCATGGATATAATTTATGTGGTGCAAAGATTATGGGATTGTCAGTGGAAGTTCTTTTCCATGCTGTGGAACAGGGCACAAACAATACAGATGATTAAAGAATGACACTATTTCCTCTTGTGGAGTGCATGCAGTGCACAATTGTGTGGTATATGAAGAAACAAAGGTCTCTACAGTCTCATTAAATTCAAGTATCTAATATATTCGAGTGCAAGTTTGAATGCATGCTTGAATTCTTGACCATAGAATCAGACACGTACAAGTAGGGTAAACAAAAAAACAGTGAGAGGTTGAAAACATCATTTCCTGAGAGGGATGAAAAAAACACATTACTTTGAATTTATCAAACCTTTGTCTAAGGTCAATTTACCCAGAAGTCATCTTGTTCCCATGCGTCTGAAGAATTAATTCTTAAAATAGTCCTGAGGGATTGACGGAAGGCTTGTGTCTCCTTGCCAAAGTGATGATGATTAAGGTATGTAATATATTTGATCCTGATTACTCTGCTTGTGGCCATCTACAAGTACACTAAGTAATGGAAGAAGATCTACACTTAAGATGGGGTGACCATATTTTGCGCACATTTGGTTTTCTTGACGATTCCAAGACACCTACTGTAGATTATTACACATAACGTCCAATACCTCAAAAGTACAAGAATATCTTATATAAGCACATTTCATGGCCTGGAATTCAAATTTCAGATTAAAATCAATGTAATTTCGAGAAATTTGCAACGCTTACCGCCTCCGCTACCGGCTCACATGTGTGACCTAGTTTTGCGCAGTAAGTTTGCTGCCCTCTTGTGGTCGACAACAAGTGTCAAAACCACCTCGTATTGTCAAGCACATACCAGCCATTTGAGTAAATACTTTGAAATTGGTAATACATGTACTATTATTTTTTATTGATTTTATGGACGTTTAGATGATGTATCTTGTTCGAAGAATACACTATCTTAGTTCCACGTATGCATCGTGTATCCTTCTCTCGTTTAACTCTTTGCCCGCTTCGTTCGACTCGCGGCACATACAGCGGGCTGCCAAGTTCGACTCAAGTCACATTTCGCGCACAATGCATACGGAACGCATTTAATTGTATTGTGCGCTCACACATACAAAAGCGACCCGTGTATTGCATCGTATATAACAATAAGGGGATTAAAGTATCAATAGGCGGGAAGTCTCCCAGAGTCCCAGGACAGGAAGTCTATTGAGAAGTACCCAGGGTCAATTTCAATAGAGAAGTTTAGTTCATTGTTAGCTTACTCTTTTTGAATGCCCCATTTAAATCCTAAATTGCTTGGCTCATTATTCTCATAAAGACATGGGTTTGGTATGTAATGACAGCTAAAGAACACATCTTTTCTATGAACTAACTGAGAGAATAACCTTCATTAGGAAATATTGAATATAAGAGGTATAAAATAGCCTCCAAAACGATAATTTGGAGACAGAATGTAAAGTTATAATTCTCAGAATCTATGATATTATACATGAAAAAAATGATACCATTGGCATGAGTATAACTTTTTCTTAGACTTAGCTGCACATTTTTTTTCATCACGACAAACCAACAAAAAGTTATTGGAAGTGGAATAAGACAGTGCATGCAAAACCCCTCTGAGTGTGGCACCTTGAAATTAATGTGGCGCAGGGGAGATAGTGTGCGTGGCGGGCAAAGAGTTAAGCGTATTTAGTGTTAGTGCGCAAACTAAGGACACACGCGCAATTAGGTCACACCACCATACATAAACACCTGGGGTTTAAGTCTGAAAATCCATGAGAGATACATCTCCCTATCCAAGCAAAACATTCATTTTAAGATGTTTTATCTATGATGACATTCAGAAATATAAGGTAAATGTTGACCATGCTAACTGTGCACATATGGGTTGAAATGTTTCACATCCCTGACTTGAAAATTTTGAACTCACATACAGATAAAATGCTGTACAGGGAGCATTTCTGTAAATTTAGGTGTTGATTACACGTACTGACAACGATCAATGAAAAAAGAAACGTTGCAACTCGATTAGTGTGAGCTCGAGGTTCGGGAGACCTTTTCTCTCTGCAACATAACATTTATCCAAGCGTAGACCATTAAACAGATCATATCACTTCCCTTGACTGGAGGGTGTTATCAATCCATGATAAAATATTTCCAAAAAAACAATATCCAGATCTATACACATCACTGCGCTTTAAACAGAATTTTATGGAATGTGTTCGTAAGCACCGTTTGACTGAGAAACCTGTGTTTCAGCCTAGTCTCAGGGCACAACAATTTATGCTTTTTTTTGTGGGCTCTTTTCAAGCCTAATTTTATGAAAAGTTCACCCTATCATATGTTTTCCATTATGCCTTATGAGAATGATTAATTTTACATAAGGGTTGTTTCGTTATTTGCAGGTTTCTTTGTGGCATTGCATGTGCTTAATTGCCATTAGCCCATGTTTAATATCTGCACTGCCTTGACTGTAGACTAGTAATGCAGCTTTGCTGACCTACTTTTAGTACTGCAGGCCTTGGCTGTTTTGTAACCACCCTCAGGGAGTCATGTGACAGCTTGCTTGGCTTGAGATCCAAAGACATTATAATTTAATGGATTTGAAAACAATATGGTCACCATAGTGATTGCCACCCATGTGTACTGGCAAAAACCTTTAAAGATTGACCGTCCCTTTTGCAAGCTTAAAATTTGAAATCGTCTATCACGATCGCAAATTGAAGAAAGTGTAATTCAAGACCATTTCTAAGAATATAGCATGTTGAAGCTTTCTGTATATGTAAAAATGTCAGCCGTTAAATTTCAAACCGACTTTTTTCGTAGTACGAAAAAAGTATTAGTCTTTGTTACAGTATCTATGCGGTTATTATGCGTGTGTAAAATCCTAATTGTATGAGTAACTAGCAAACTTTGGAGATGATTCCTTCCATACAACAATTTTTTTCATAATGCGTTTTATAATTTAATAAACAGATTAATCAATAAAGCAGATATTTCAACACAAACTGCTAAGAGCCTGAGGTAAAGACTATTAATCAGACGTTGTTTACGTGCATTATTTGAATTTTACACTACGTATCAGTTGCAAATTGTGAATATAGAGCTTGCTAAAACTTCTCTATATGTTTTGCCAATGTTTCGATGGTTTTGTGGTGATCTGAAAAAGGGACTGGCTGTCTTTAAGAATGTTTTTTCCGTTAAAGATTATAAATCTGCCATTCCTACAAATTTAACGAATAAATCTTTTTCTGCAATTCATTCTATCTTTCTCTCTTTCCGTTTCACTTCCGTCCAATATGCCCTGCCACTTTTTTTTTTAAATGCATATGGTGAGTCCTTGAAGAGTTCTCTTGCAAAGTGGCTATTTTTAACTCTCTGTGTATGAAGATTTTGAGAGTGATGTTTTGTGGGTAAAACACCGAAGTGCTCTTTTGTAATGGATGACTAGTGAAGCCAGCCCAATTATATCCATAGGTTCCATCTTACCATGACAAAGTGTCTGTTTGTAATGTACCGCGTGTCCAAATTAAATTTTGTATTGAATTTTGGAGCAATTTAAGTATGCATACAAGGTCTTCTTCGGCAAGAAGCATCATGACTTATTAATGACACTCTGATTGCAGTAACTGCTAGTTGATTGACAGGTATGGTGTGCAATGGATATTGTTGTTTTCTGAATTAAATATCTCTCACACACAATTTTTTCCCCCTGATTTTTCAAAAGTGAAAAACATTGACTTTTTAAAGGATCTTTTCAATTCAAGTGTTTTAATTAATAAAAGGAATGAACGAGACCTACTTCCATCAATTTGACATCCTTTGACTATGTGATGTATACATTTCAGCTTGATACTAGCTGTAACTTTCTCTCCCTTTCTCCCCCATCTCTCTCTCCCCCATCTCTCTCTCTCTCTCTCTCTCTCTCTCTCTCCCTCTCTCTCTCTCTCTCTTTCTCTCACCCTCTCTCTCTCTCACTCTCTCTCCAATGCTTTTTACACTCTTGATGTGATACTGTAATATTCTTACTTGCATCTTTGCATGATTCACATAAAGGATTTGATGTCTAGCTTTGGCTTTGGCTTTGGCTTTAGCTTTGGCTTATTATGAATGTCCTTTGTTTGAATTTCTTTTATCTTTCATTAAACAAACAAACAAACAAAATGTATTGATTTACACATTTCTATCATATCTATTTTTTGATGTATCGTGAATCAAGCAGGAATATCAAATCTTTCTTATGTTCATCATGAGCTCCTCTAAATGGATTTCATGAACATATTGATGGTAATTGGTATTTCGATCTGTTTTCTCTCCAGAACATCAAGACCTTGCTGAAGATCCCATTCAGCAATGACCAGGTCAGTTTGGCTGTCCATCGCATCGGCAAGACCCTCCTATTGGACAAGCTTGACCTCTACAAACATCTGCGGCATGCATCTCAGGTAATATGACCTACTGTTCAAGCCACTGAGCTTACCTCTAGTCTGGCTCTCAGACTGTTGAGTATTTAAAATTTGAACTAGTGTAGTCTCGTACTGCCCAAGACCAAGTCTCCTCTTTCTCCTGGTTTTGTTGTATGAATGCGAGAAGAACTGCGAGCAATTGCTCTACTTTGTCTACAACAATCCATAAATTCCTACCATACCTGTGATTGAAGTATTTCAAATATAATTATCCAACAGCCTGGAACCCAGGCTAGCTTATGATGCTAGATAGTGTATATTTTCATATACATGCAATACTTGCCATATCATGACCATAGGAAATGTTTTGTTACATACATCTACTGGTATTGGAACATTTCATGAGCTTTGAGAGAAGAGTTGAGATTGAGAACTAAAAAAGTGCATCCAGATGCTTGTCTGGCAAATTGATGTAATTTAAACTAAAGCCATGACAAAACTAATAATTAATAGTTTTAATGATAATGATTGGATTCCTATATCTATTTTAACAAACAATTTAAAGCTTCAACCACACAAAAAAAGAAAGAAAAACAAATAAACAAACTAGTAGTCAAGTAGCAAGACTCTTTAGAAGCATCTGGGTGACACATTCAAAGTTTGATTTGATATTCCTCCTCCCCCGCTCCGCCACCATCTTGTACTGTCACTACCACAACAACAATACTCGTATGTTCCTCTCTGACAGCATCATTAACCTTCAATTTGTGCTCACTGCACACACATTTTGCCCGCATTTTTACTGTCTTTCCATGAAATCTCATCTGTCTCTTCATTAATGTGTTTACCATATGAGTGCTACGCATGAAATGAAAGGAATTTTGCAATTCATTTTTTTGTTTGTGTCTGACTATGAGATCCACACATGTATTTGTGATTTATTTTTAGCATCAGAGTGCATGTATAGCATAAGGGAAAAATGAGGGCAAAATTGTGCTTCTGTTTACTTTTGTCATCCATGCATTCACTCGTAAACTACAAACATGTATACAATAGCACGGCCTGGCTTACAAAAATGGAACAATATATGAATGGGACAATATATGAATGGGACAACCTTTGTTCATGCATTTTGTGTCTGTCTATGAATGAAATGAATTGGAATCATATTTTTTACATAAAACACATTCCTAACTTACACAAACACAATAAAACAATACCATAAGGTATTTTTGATTTACTTTATGTATTCAGAGGCAGACCGGCATTTGAAGGGATATTGTTTTGCCAGAAATGTGTATATTGTGTGATATTGTTTAATCGGCTTCAGATTCATCTTAAATTCAAAACAGTCCCTCTTATATTTCAAGAAAGAGGAAATTATTTGAATAAACTATACAATTTATATGCTACGCATATGTGTGCATTTCAATAAAAAGCTTGCACACTTAATATATACTGGGTAAGGGCATGGTAAATGTGGATGTGTGTTTGCATGTGTGTAAGGCATGGTCAATATGTGTGTGTGTGTGTGTGTGTGTGTGTGTGTGTGTGTGTGTGTGTGTGTGTGTGTGTGTGTGTGTGTGTGTGTGTGTGTGAAGTTGTGCATGCGTGTGTATGCATGATTCTGTTTGTGTGTGTGTGTGTGTGTGTGTGTGTGTGCAGCACAATATATGTGTCGTTAGTTGACCTTTGTTCAGCAATAGTGTAATAGCGTTGCACAAGTTCCAGTTAATACCTTGATTGTAAAGAAGCAAATACAAGGGGGAAAAATGCACCAACTCGGGTGTTACACCCTTGCACGCTGATTGCAGTACTGTAATTATGTTCTTGCTTTGAAGAGGAGAAGGAACTGTGCCAAGGTGTTGTTGTATAGCTTTCATTGCAGTTTGCTCTCTGCTCTCATTTAATGGTGACCTTGAAGAAACAGTATGAAGAGCATCCAATTTATGGGCTTTGATGTGAAAAGATGGAAATTGCAAAGAGGAGTTTATGATGAGGGAAGAACGGTGTCATGTTGCATTGTGTAAGATTGGAGGGAGAGAGAGGGAGGGAGAGAGATGGGGAGGGAGAGAGAGAGAGGGGAGGGGGGAAGAGGGAGTGAGGGAGAGTGTGGTCGGAACAGAGGAGGGCAAAGAGAGAGAAGAGAAAGGTTGAAGAGGTTGGGGTAGGGAAATAGAGAGGGGATTGAAAGAGAGAGAGAGAGAGAGAGAGAGAGAGAGAGAGAGAGAGAGAGAGAGAGAGAGAGCTATTCTCTCTGTTGGGGAAGAGGAAGAGGGAGAGGAAAGGAGATTGTTAAAGTTGGAGGGAGATATATATTGCATAAACCCCATTCATCTAAGACAATACCACCATAATGCCAATGCACGTCAGTAAGCAAGTTTCCAGCGACCTCTAAAATCACTGTTCATATACACTGAAAAAATATATGAAATTACTTACCCCCACACCCCTAGTTAGATCATACACACCATGATGACGTATCCCACAACATTTATGACTATTTTGTGAATGCAATTTATAAGATTTTCTTACTGCAATATTGCAGTATACTTCCTAGGTCTCGATCTGCAAAAAATCCAGAGAAAAAGAAGAAGCAAATAATGCTTTACTTGAGTGACTCCCTTTTGAGCATGTATAAGCAGTTCTCTCAAAAAGACATTGGCAAAATTGTTGCAAATTTTGCTCTTATTTTGTGGATAGATATGAACGGGGTGATTGCTTGGGAGAAATGGAAGGGAGGGAGGGGCTAGGGGGAGAGAAGACAATCAGAGAGACAGAGAGGATATCAGAAACAAGAGAGAGACTGATATTTCACTCGACCAGAAGTCGGGGAAGCGTGAGTGAGAGAGAGAGAGAGAGAGAGAGAGAGAGAGAGAGAGAGAGAGAGAGAGAGGGATGGAGAGAGAGAGAGAGAGAGAGAGAGAGAGAGAGAGAGAAAGGAGAGAGAAAGGGAGAGAGAGAGAGAGAAAGGAGAGAGAGAGGGGGAGAGAGAGAGAGAGTGAGAGAGAGAGTGTAAGAGAGAGAGAGAGAGAGAGAAAGGAGAGAGAGAGAGAGGGAGAGAGAGAGAGAGAGAGAGAGAAAGGAGAGAGAGAGAGAGGGGAGAGAGAGAGAGAGGGGAGAGAGAGAGAGAGAGAGGGGAGAGAGAGAGAGAGAGAGAGTGAGAGAGAGAGAGAGAGAGAGAGAGAGAGAGAGAGAGAGAGAGAGAGAGAGAGAGAGAGGTTCGTGCTGCTCTGCTTCATTTTAATCATACAGGTACAATGTATCTTCAAATACTCCTTGTAACAACATACATCCATTAGCTAGTTCCTGGGTCTTCTGAAGGTCTTGGCTCCCACATCCATTAGAGGTTACAACCTATTTACATGAGCCAATTCAATTTCATGGAGAAAAGTGAGGAAAGAAAAGGACAAGACAAGTTCTACTGTAACATTGTGAAGTGTTTCCTGTGATCTCCAAAGAACAACCCTCTTTTTACAAGAGAAATGTGATATTCACGTACTTAAAAACAGGGTAGCCTTTTATCAGGTAAAAAAAATACAATTTTGTAAAAACCATGGAAAATGGAAGAAAATACTGTAGAAGAACTTTACTCCGGAGTCCTAATAATAAAACTGAAAACTGTGAAAAATAGCGGAATTATATTGATAGCTAGATTTTTGAGGAGGTTTTGGACTTTTGGACGGGTCGTCTGAAACCTATAGCCTACAGACCGGAGACCGTATTGCGCAATAGCACAGATTACGGCTTTTCGCATTACACAGTGATGCATTGACGCAAGTGGTGCACATCTGAGCAAACGTTGCAACACGGTGTATAAATGTACACTATGATCAGGATATTTCAAGCACAAACAAGGAGAGTATTTCACTTTTCCATGCTTGACTTTTGGAAAAGGCCACGCTATCTTTAATTTTCTCCCTTTTTATTATCGTTGCTTCCATCTGAATATTCACTGCAAATCTTGGTGGTAAGGATCATTGAAATATGATTAAAACTGAAATTTATTTAAATTAATGTATTTGCTGTAAGGCATATCAAATTTGCAAGCAAATGGCAATAATGTTAAGTGACAATTAAAGGAGTTCTTTGTAGGATTCCATGATGATGGTTATGAAGCCAAGTGTTAAATACTTTTTGTCTCGCCCACCGGAGGTGAAGGCGAGACTAAGGGATCCAAATGGCGTCCGTCCGTCGTCCGTCCGTCCGTCGTCCGTCGTCCGTCGTCCGTCGTCCGTCCGTCGTCCGTCCGTCGTCCGTCGTCCGTCACAAATGTTAAAGTTTACCTGCAAGACTCTCTTATCACACATAACTCATCACATGTTGCTACAATGGCAATCAAACTTGGATGATGGATGCACTGGGAGCACCTGCATGTTATTGTGCTGTAAGAGGTCACATGATAAGGTCAAAGGTCATTTGAGGTCATACATTTAAGTTTACTTGCAAGACTCTTGGTGCAGGCTTCCTAACTTGTGCACAGAAGACAAAGTTTACTTCGCCTCTATTGTGCAACTGATTATCATCCTGTTTCGTCTTTGTCTAATCTAATAGAACTTGGTGGAGGCTTTTTATTCCATCTCAAAGAAGGGGGAAGGTGGGGGAGGGGGAGTAGATAGAGGAAGTAGCATTGCGTTAAATAGCCCTTCTCATTTATGGAATGTTACATTCTATGGCAGACATTTTACAATCAGCCAGGGATACAATTCTTTTGCGTAGCAATGGAGATCGCAATATTTCTGGTTATTTTCGCAAGTGGGCGAGACACAATATTGCTAATGCCTTGTTTGAAAATGGTGACACAATTGGTAACACTGCTTGGTTGGATTCTTCAGGATGTTCATCCAGTATCCTTTTTGAAATCTGGATTTTTCATAATTAATTGCATTGTGAGCTCCTACAATCTTTAGAAGGAAACCACACTGTGTTATAGAATTTAACAAACAAGTATTAACATCATGATTTTTATGCCTCCGCAACTAATTTGCATTATGTTTTTGGATTGTCCGCTTGTCTGTCCATATGGATCTTGGTTGCATGATTACTCAATAAATAATTGACCATATTACATCAGAATTGGTGAAATGATGATGCATGGCAGGGCAATTGACTGATGAGATTTTCTGTAAAGTAGGTCAAAGTTCACAGGTCAAGGTCAATTCCTAAAATTTTACTTTTACATGTTATACTTTTTCATTTGTAGCTTGTCTTTTTTTGTTTAAAGTGATCAAGATACATTGAGAATCCATCTTGAATGATATTTTCCCACTCGTTATGCAAACTGAACATGGTCGGTGCTTGGTGACAGTGGGAACAAAAATATGTTTTAATTATATCTGATATCTGTCAGTTATCTATTTCCCTTTCCATTTTCTCAGCTTCTATTTCCAAGTGAATATCAGGCTCTGGACAAATGTGGTCATAACTGGCATTCCTGAAATAAAGTTGTATCTTTATGTATATGGCAGGGGCTCTATTGTGGACAGTCAGGGTTAAAATGCCCCAAGCCTCTGAGTATCTTTTTCACTATTTTGGGTTTTTTTTCCGGATGCTATGGTAGGGGGAGCGGAAATGGCTGCAGGACTACTTTATCCGTCTGGTGCAGGAGGAGGGGGAGAAGAAGTTTCGCGGTCAACACAAGACGACGGAAAGACAGCAGTCGTCCAACCTCCTATCCAAGTTCCTCTATCACAGGTATGAAATGAAATGAAATGAAGTTTATTGTCAATAATTGGCGCAATATTTATAATTTAGAATTATCATATTTTACAGATAAATCAAATCAATTTAATTTACAAAACAGTAAATAAAAAATAATTATTGACAATATGGACAAACAAGTAGTGTAATGCTAATCACAGTTAGCCCCTATCACAGTGATTTGCAAAGAAAATGTTTATTATAAAGAAAACATATTTACACTATATACATAAATTGAATTTTTATGAATAATTATGATGATTAAAAACTAATCATATAACCATTATACTAAATCTGTTCAATATTTAATTACAATAAACATTGCCTAAAGGCTGAGATAACTATTTTTGCAAATACTTCTAGTTTAATGCGTTTCAAAAGCTTTTCTATTTAATATTTGTATTAAACTAATTGGTATAATTAAGCTTAGGTATAATAATTTGCATGCATCCTGTATGAGCTATTATGGTTGCGAAGGCTTTATTTTTGTGACATTGGAGAATCACTGATGGGTTGTGATTTAAACAATGGGCAAAATATTGCTTTCACAAAATTTATGTTGTTACACTTTGTCCACTCTCTGTTTTCCAGTGTAAATGAAGATGCTATATTCCCTTACAAACCGAAGCAATATCTCCAATTATATCTCTTATATATATGATTTTGAGATACCAAAAGAACGCACATATCATTACACTTTGTCCATATATGTTTTCTAGTTTAAATGATCAGGCTATATTCCATTACAAACCAAAATAGGGTAATCTATCTTATATTTTACATATGTATATATATATGCCTTTGAGCTACCAAAAGAATTCACATTTGGTGATGTTGGCAGTTATGCTCATATCCATTCTCAAGAGCAGTGTAATATCTCACAAATTATAGAGATTTGTGGGATAACAACTAATCCAGACTTACAACATAATAAATTATAAACTTACACTCAAGTCATAATCCCAGTATATATGACTTTATATTGTGTGACTTGTGTGAATTCTTTGTGCCATAGAATCTTCCTTAAAATGATGGTCATCATTAATAGTCATCATTCAACATCTTTATTATCAGCATTATTGTAATTCTGATCATTGTCATTATCATCATCAATAGGAGATGCATTTTACAGTTCCTACACGTCTACGTGGAGTTATATTTCCCACAGACATAAAAAGAGTACTTTTATGCAAGCGAATGAAATTTGATATCTTGAAAATATCACTAAACCCTTTCCACAAGTTCAACTCTGCTGAAATCACACATTACAACACATAATGATGTGCGCTGAGTTCCCGTGGCCTGTCTTTGTGTCTGTGATTTTTGTCGTATTTCTGATGATAATTTGTGACAGTTGCATATTAAGCATGCATGTCCATCCATACTTTGGTAGTCCATCCACTGAATTATCAATGCACGGTATCTAGGCTCTATTTTACAGCAGCACGTGTCACAAACGTGTGCTTAGTTGGACTGTTGGATCAGTCGCCAAACAGAGAAAAAGATAATGGAACCCCACGTTTCTAACCCTTATTTGTATTGCATCATCAGAATCAAGTGGCAGAGTAGTAGGAGGTAAATAATGAAATAATGCTAAACAAGTAGGGCAGGTCAGTATCATCTTCGTGTACATGCGCTAAAGACGTGAACCCTATCAGCAATATGGGCCAATTTGATTATTTGATCAGTTTTGTTGACATTTTAATCCAAAGAAAATAGGAGGCCGTATGTTACCAATTGACAAAATTGTGTGATTTACAAATATGGTTGGAAGAACAAGACAGTTTGTTGTTTTCTCTCTCTTTGTGTCTATCTGCCTCTGTCTTTTTGGCTCTTTCTCGTCTTTTCTTACTGACTCTCTGTCTCTCTATCTTTCTATCTTTCAATCTCTCTGCCTTTCTACCTCCATGTCTTTCTATCATTTTGTCTACCTTTCTATCTCTCTTTCTCTCAATCTTTCTATGTCTCTATATTCACATTTCCCTATCTCTCTCAGTGTCTCTCCCTCTCCCTCCCCCTCTCTCTCTCCCCCCCCCCCTCTCTCTCTCTCTCTCTCCCCGTCTCTCCCTCCCTCTCTCTCTCTCCCTCTCTCCCTCCCTCTCTCCCTCTCTCCCTCTCACCCTCCCTCCCTCCCTCTCTCTCTCTCTCTATACCTCCCACTATTTGTCCGTGCCTCTGTCTTTGCCTCTCTGCATCTGTCTCTGGTTCTCTCTGCTCTACTCCTATTTCTCTCTCTCTGCCTCCCACTATTTGTCCTCATCTCTGCCCCCCCCCTCTCTCTCTCTCTCTCTCTCTCCCTCTCTCTCTCTCTCTCTCTTCCTACCTACCTCTCTCCCTACTTTTGGCTGTCTCTGTACATGTATGTGCCACTCAGCTCTAACTCTCTCTGAGATATGCTAAATTTCTTACTATCTCCCTCACCCTCTCTGTCTTCCTCCTTCTATTCTTCTATTTACCTCTGTATCTGTCTATCCATTTCATAGTAGGGTCCATGGTCCATCTATCATCTATGGTATATCTACATGTATCTCTCTAGCTCTCTCACTATCTGTTTATGTACCTTTATGTACATGTATCTCTCTCTCTCTGTCTCTCTGTCTCTGTCTATCTCACCCTCTGTCTCTGCCACCTGCTAACTGTCTCTATATCTGCTTGCTGGTTTTTTTCTCTCTATCGCTCTCACTGTCCCTGTCTGTGTCTCTTCTTCTTCCTTTCTCTCTATTTCTTTCTCATCCTTTTCCGTTTCCCTGTCTCTTACTCTTTCCTTTTCTCTACTCCTCTCCTTTTCTTTCTTTTCTAGCTCTCTCACTATCTGTTTTAAATGTGCCTTTATGTAAATGTATCTCTCGTTCTGTCTCTCTGTCTCTGTCTATCTCACCCTCTGTCTCTGCCGCCTGCTAACTGTCTCTTTATCTGGTTTCTGGGGTCCTTCCTCTCTATTTCTTTCTCATCCTTTTTCGTTTCCTTATCTCTTACTCTTTCCTTTTCTGTACTCCTTCTTCTCTCCTTTTCTTTCTTTGTCTCTTGCTCTCTCTCTCTCTCTATCTGTCTGTCTGTCTCTCTCCCTCTCTCTCTCTCTCTCTCTCTCTCTCTCTCACTTTTTCTAATTTGTCTGTTGTACCTCCTTCATGCTTTTATCGCAAAAAATGCAGATGCAAATAATGGAGTTATGCTAGGTATAGAAAAGCGATCACTCACTCATTCACTCAGTCCTTTTGTGCATTGTGAAACAGCTCGTAAAAATGTGACAAAGCGTAATTGAAATATGATTGAAAAGAAAATGACGACAGAATTCTGTGTTGTATTTGTATTCTGTATTGTATTTTTTGGAGGATGCATGTTTGGGCAGGGACATGGCAAAGGAATTGATTGATGGTGGTAAGTGTTGTGTCTGCCATTCACTCATAAATATCTCAAGGTCTGTCAGGATAATGAACTGCTTCATAAGGTGCGTCGTCATTAGCCCGATCAGACAAAATAGCGAGCTAGTTTGCTGATACGGGAAACTAGCCTGAAGTTGCAATCGCGTCTTAATTAGCTCGAAACTCGGGATGCATAAATAAGCCAGATGTTTACACATACGCAGTGTGCAGTGACCGCATGGCTTTTGTTGCTAGCTTGCCTTCATGCACATATAAATACCTTAAGTAAACAATGCCTCAGTGCAAGCTGATGCATGATGGGATCGAGAAAGTTTCAGGCTAATGATGACGCTCCACGAAATAGCGAGCTTTTTGGCCATTTAGCCCAAGATTTCTTGTAAAATGTTCTCGAGCAAATGGCCAGCCATTTCGCCTGATGAAGATGCAAATAGCTTGCTATTTCGTGATCTGGCTAGCTATCCCAATCACGAACTAGCTAGCTATTTCGCCACATCGGGCGAATGAAGATGCCCTATTGAGAGAATCTTTATTTTGCCAGTGTATAGAATTTTCCTTGAATTGAAATTGATCATTACGGCCACTTTTTTCCTCTCATCTCTCATTAACATAGTGTTTATACACTTTTCCCCTTAAAATTTTTCCCCATTAAAATATATAAGTTAGTGTCTTCTCCTTGTAATGTGATTGATAGGGGGATCTTTATTCAAGGCCTTTTTAATACAACTTTTTAGCCATGATGGTATCACGATTTTTATATAAAGTAATACATGTAGTTAGTGACTTCTCCTTTAGGTGTGTAGTTGTCTCAAAGACTACCAGTAGATGACACTTTAGGGCCATCTGTATTCAAGGCTTTTCTAAAATAAGATTTTAGCTATTACAGTATCATGATTTTTATACAAAATGATGCATGTAGTTAATACCTTCTCCTTTTGACGTGTTCGTATCAGTGGCCACCTGAAACTCTTGAATATCGCTCATTGGAACAAGTTTGCGTGCAGTATTTCAATTCTACATGTATGTTACTGCTAACTTTCACATCCTATGAGATCTTCTTCTAATTCATTGGTATTTTTGAAATATTTGCACAAGGGTTATCCCCCCAGGCCACATATAAAATGTTAATTGTAGCAGTACTATGCTACTTGATTTGAATTGTGATGACATTCTGAATTTGAAAGACTGTTTGGGGACAATATGCATTTAAGCTTTGACACACTTTACAATCTAAACTTTCGTTTAGATACTGTTACTTTCGTTGTTCTCACAACGGGTGCGTTAGTCCGTGAAACTAAGAGCAGTTTTGCTTGATTAAAAAGCGCAGCTTGTTTGGCAACTGTGTGACCACATGCTACAAAGAACAAGGGCACGTCATTAACGATGGCCCCAGGGCCAATGGCCACCTGAAACTCATGAATTGCTCATTACTTAAGGTGCGTCTTCATTAGGCCAATGTGGGCGAAATAGCGAGCTTGTTCTGATCGGGTTAGCTAGCCAGATCACGAAATAGCTAGCTATTTGCGTCTTCATTAGCCAGATCAGGCAAAATAGCTCGCTATTTGGTCGAGAAAATTTCCCAAGAAATCTTGGGCTAGATGGAGCTATCTCGGAGCGTCTTCATTAGCCTGAAAATTTCTCGATCCCGGCATGCATCAGCGCCCACGAGGCATTGTTTACATAATAGGTTTTTACATGTGTGTGAATGCGAGCTCACAACCGAAGCCATGCGGTCATGGCCTATTCCCGTCGCACACTGCTGGTATGTGCGAAACTCGGGATAATTTATGCAACCCGAGCTCGAGCTTACGTATCCCGAGTTTCGAGCTAATGAAGACGCGATTGCAACTTCAGGCTAGTTCCCCGGATCAGCAAAATAGCTCGCTATTTCGTCTGATCGGGCTAATGAAGACGCACCTATTCAGTCTGGGCCACCATAAAAAAGGTCACAGTCAAGCCCTGGTATGTCTTGTATGTATGTATGTATTTTGACTGCGGCTTGATTCAATCTTGACTTAATGGTGGGGAGATACTTACTAAACAGTAATGCAAACCAGTATTTCCATAACAGGAAACCCAATACTGTGAATAAATCTTATGAAATACATGTATATGCAAAGCTTATGCAGACTTATAAATCATTATTTTGGAGGTTTTCTGCATCCATTTCAGTCTTCTGCATAATATTTCCAAGAACCTTCCAAAGAACTTAAAAGCTTAACATGTCAAATGGAATAAAGAGTAAAAAAAAAGCCTTCATTGAAGAACTCCATATACAAAGTACAAGCGCTGGTATAACTCGTTTATGCGCTCCATTTCAATCAACACTGTATATTGGTTTGTGTCAACTTTTCTAAATAACACATTGTGTTTTTCTGGTCTTTTCCCCCCCGAATGCTTCATTTTTTATGATCCTCAATAATATTTAATTAAGCTATCAACTGCAGGCAAGACTATATGACTTGTAAGGGTTTTATTTTCATGAAGTATGTAATATAAAAGTTATTTACCTGCAGTGAAATAAAAACAAAGACCTTTGTACATTTTATTCATTATTTTATCTGATGCTGCAGAAAACAGTGTTTTTAGAGGCTCGCTGAAAACTTGCTTACCGGCGTGCATCCGTTTCGGTAATATAGAAAGATTATCATCAGTTAAGGTATGAATGGGGGTTCCATTCTGCCTTAATATTGTGATTTTATGCTGCATGCGAGGAAGGAAAGTGTTGGCTGGAATTAGTGATTACCTGTAATAGACAGCGGCATGTTGAGATTTCTATCCAAAATTTTTTTTTTTTTAATTAATTTTATTAAAATATTCTCGAGATATGAACAAGAACAATCTCAGTGAGCATAGAAGACAATTTGTTTGTATATACGATCTTAAAATAAATTAAAAACACTCCATCTGTTTTTGCACTTTTTCAATATCTTTATAATATTTAAGCATGTTTTTAAAAATCAAAAGTGATAATAGGCTGTTTTTTTATTTAGTGATAAAGATGTAATATTTTATACATAAAATAAATAAAGTGAATTGACTATATCCCCGTGTTAAAAAAACAAACACAGGAAATATGTCTTATTCAATACAATGTTATCAACTATAAAAGTTGATTTAACTTCTTGTATAAATTTTGATGTTTCATGGCACCCCCAAAATAAATGTGGAATTGTTTCAACAGAAGCTGAGCAAAACTTGCTCTACAAAACTTGCTCATGACAGCCCTGTACTTTAACAGGGGGGTGGGGGGGGGGGGGGGGGTGGTTGTGGCAAAAGAGAACGAGAAGGAAGTTGAGCTTATTATAAAACAATGGACAGAGACAGATACATTGTACAGTTTACAAGCACAATTGCAAAAGAAAAAGTCATACCAGAATTGCTACCATAAAATAAGACATGAATACTTGATGATGCCATAAGAAAATGGAAGGGTCTAAAGAAACAAAGCTCGGAGACCGGATCCCTAAGATAAACAAATAATTCGTACCAGGGAAAAATAGACGCGGGAGCTCGGGGCGATTTCGCCCCCAAAATGCTTAAAAACCCTGGAATATGTTTAAAGAGCCCTCAAAATTCCAATAGACACCATGTAAAATTGTACCCTGATCGGCCAATATGCTCAAAAAGTTGCTACCGACAATTTTGAATTATTTTTTTTCCCTGATTTATACATGTATTGCAAATGATGTGCTATAACATTAATGTAGTGATATTTCTTGATCACTTTGTGGTAAGACATATGTACTAGGGAAATGGAAGATATGATTGGTAGCTTTCATTTGAACTTTTAAAGGAAGGTATATGTAAGCCTGGGAGTTTTTATATATTTTATATTGAATAAATATATGGACCACATTTCATACGTTATGTGAATTCTACATGTTTGTTACAGTTAACTTTACCATTCTACAAGCTGACATTTTTCTTCTCATTCACCGTTATTTTACAGGATTAGAAATAAATCTGCACAAGGGTCATCCCCTTGTATAACATGTTAATTGTTGCAGTTACGCTATTAGATTTTAATTGTAATGACATTTTGAATTCTTAAGACTGTTTGGGGCCAGTATGCATTTAGCTTCACACTTCATAAGCTGAACATGTTGTTTTCGTTGTTCACACAATATACTTTATAGAATTTGGGAATGTCCTTACAAAGGGTGCTCTCCCATTTATTTCATGGAAATTGCTTTATTGCCTTGCAGCTTGATTATAATTGTAATGAAATGGTGAATACTACAGACTGGTTTGGAGCCAAATATATGCATTTAAGCTTCACACTTCACAAACTGAACATATGTTGTTTGTGTACTAGTAAGTTCTGATAACATTTCGTAGAATTTGGAAGTATCTGAACAAGGGTTACAGTTTCTCTCCCTCTTGTTCCAGTACACGTACGTTGCTGTCACTATGCTGGTTGATTTTAATGATAATTATATTTTCAATTCCCAATGTGAATGTTTTAGCTATTTGTTGATTAATCATGTATAACGGCACATATATAATTAATACATTGCTTAATTTTGATTATGATTGAGGACAACTGATACGACTTGATTTCCAGGCTCTTTCTTATTCAATTAGCTTGTTGACATTAATTGAAATAGATAGTTCCATATCATGTGATTATTGCACAATATTTGTCCTGGTAATCCATGACAGTTGATTGTCTGGGTGCCAGTAAGTATTTGAATGATATAAGCAGGGATGTGTTAGGAAGGAGGGACAACTCAAGCATAATATTCAAACATCTGTATGGATACTAAAGTGTGCCAATGAATGTCAAAAGAATTCCACAATCACTACAATGCTTTGATGTCCCATGCGCGGCACCGACATTTAGCTGCTGTCAACTTGGAAAGCAATATCTTTTATTTACTGTTTTGTCTCTGGAAGCTATGTTTCTTATCACATTTTTGTGCAATTTTCAAGAAAGTTACGGGCAACACCACTAAAGATCCTGTACTCAGTTTTCTTCTAAATAATTTTTTAATGATGCACAAACGGAGATATAAGATAATATTCTTACTTACACAATTAACAAATTTCTTCAATTTCTGCAGATTCCCGTAAATGTGGGATTCAATCATTAACAAAATTATATCTTAAGCTATTTATTTTCATTAACAGAGTTTGCGTGCATTTGCGCGCAACTGAGATATTTTAGTAGAAAAAAATGTTTATTTTTGTTTGCTGATATCCCTTTTCCTCATAAAAGTATTGATGCAATCCAACAGAACTGGACAAGCAAAATAAGACTCTACATTTCTTTTGTTCTATCTGAGAAACCGTTGCTACGCAATCCTGTTCGTTGTTATTAAAACACTTGAAAAGCACATGCTGAGAAGACATTTTTTCTTCGGCGGTGCCACGGATGGGTTCAAAGAAAGAAAGTTGTTTCATATCCTTCCATAACACATCCCTGATATAAGTAATAAAAGAAGCCCCCAAATGATCCCAGATATTCAAATCAGTTTCATCATTGGTATGTGTCATCGAGAACATTGCAAACATCTCTTTGTCATGCTGGTCCTCCGTCTGGAACAGACCATTTTTGTTATGTATGCAAATTTTATTCATGTAGTTGTACAGGTTTGTCCGAGAATTAATAATGAATAGATTCAGAGTGCATTCCATCCATTGACTCTGAATCACGAAATACAGGTGAATGTAATAATGTATCATCAGGCAGCTAGGGGAAAGTTTTGAATACATTATGAAAATGGCTTATTCTTTTCCATTATCTCTTTGTTCAATATGTGTCAACAATTCATTTAAAAGGATATTTAGAAAAGACCTGTTCTCATTTTATGTCAATTGACATAAAAAAATGCCCTCCTTCTTTTTTGATGGTAGGTTAAAAGCTACTGTTTCTATTATAGTTAAACAAATATTCTACCGGCATGTGTAATTATTTATATGGTGTATATAGCTTTAGTGAATGTACCATTTTCCATTTAAATGTACTATGAAATTTATGTTTTTGATGGTTACCTAGTGTCTGTCACTCATACTTATTTCTTAATTTGTTTATTTCTTTACATGTTACATTATAGATACATGTATGCCATCTTTTAAAAATTGTACATACATGCTACTTGTTTTTAATGTGCTGGAAATGAAGACCAAATCAATTGAATTCAAAAGTTAAGAAAAACTTATTCTCACAGACATGTAGCTTTAAATGAATGTGTATCAGCATTAGAAGTTTCTTGTATGTTTCCAAGGTAAGAATGTAGTAATAAATGCTGTTTATAAAATATCAACAACCTTGGAAATACCATGTGGTTGTTTTTCCAAGGTAAGAATGTAGTAATAAATGCTGTTAAGAAAATATCAACAACCTTGGAAATACCATGTGGTTGTATTCTTCAGGTTATGAAGTTCTTCAAAAATAACTATTTTGATTTTTTTGGCAAAAATCCTTTTAAAAATTACAACCACATCATGGTATAGAAGGGTTAGCCTTTTTGCTGCATATTATTCATGAGTTGTGCCAGCTTGATGTATGATTGTCAAGAAGCTCAACAAGACAATAGACCATTTTCGTTATGTATTCAAATTTTATTCATGTCCTTCTAACAATACGTTACTAATGGTAACCCAAAGGTCCTCCGAGGTTTGTCCGAGAAACAACAACTAATTGATTCATAGTGCGTTTTACCCATTGAAGCTGAATAACCAAATACCGGTGAATGTTAAATGCATTTCTATGCACTTAGGGGGAAAGTTGTGAATAGGCCTACATTATGAAAACAGCTTATTAAAATGATATAAACAAAGCATTCATGGCGTCGTCAGAAAGTTTGAAGAAAACCTATTTGAAAGGCTCTGTTTGGAAAACCTTCAATCAACCCTCGATGAGCCAGTCACAAAATGGAGCTCTATGGGATTTGTGTGTATTACTTATGAATAGATTCACATAGGATGTATAGAGAGATAAAAAGTAAAGCAATGCCGCATCAAGCGTTCAATCAATAATTTACAGAAGCTTCACATTCACGCTACATACTGTACACGTCATGACTATATCATTTATATTGTTCTTGTTTTTGTCAATAGTCTCGGGAATGACATTCTTCCCCAGTCTGGTTTTGATGTGGACGAGCATGACGAAAGCCAGAAATCCAACCTAGCAACAGCCATCCAGCAACTTCCTGCTGCTCCAGAGGTAACTATGGTAACAATGATGATGACAAAAAGAATGATGAAAATGAAGACAAATAGAGTAATGATAATGGTGACAAAGAGAATAATAATAGCAACAAGAGTATGAAGCGTGATTTGATTTTGAAGAGCCTGATCCTGATGACAGCAAGAAAGCAGACCTAGGTAACTATGGTAACAACAAAAATGATGATAATAGGAACAGGAAGAGAATCCACCATGATTAAATTTTGACAAGCCTGTTCCTAATGAAAGCCAGAAACCCAACTAAGCAACAGCCATCCAGAAAGTCCCTGCTGCACCACAGACAATTATGAAGATAATGGTAAAGAGACTGAAAGGAAAATGACAACTGAAGTAACAATCATGATTTGATTTTGAAGAAGCTGATCCTGATGAGAGCCAAAAACCCAACCTAGGGACAGCCACTCAGCAAATCCTGATGCTCCATAGTTAACACAAATGACAAATGAAAATCACATTATAGTAATGATATCACCAAGGAGGTGTCGTGGTGTAGTGGTTGCGAACGGCGACTGAAGATCTCAAGGTCCCAGGTTCAATAGGAGGTGGGCGATTATGTGAATGATCTTGACCCAGTGCCGATATCGTGCAGCGGGCAAGAGTGGAGATGGTGCACATATGCGTATATGATACGTTCTTGTATCCAGCGACCAGGGCTCTACTTGTAACATCCCTCTTAATTCAGTCTCCGGACTGCGAAGAGAAAGACCCTCTATACCATTAAAAAACAAAACAAAACAAAAAAAGCAGCAACCAAGATTTTTGTTTCTCTGGTCCTTGTTACTTCTTTAGGATGAGGTAAGCCAGTTTGCTCGCCAAGTCTTCTGGCACTTTGAGGACATTCGAATGCTGATCGGGACAGACCTGCCCATCTTTGGAGGCGGGACATATCCAGCCGTGAGTCTAAGGTTGAGGTGGGTGCCAAAAGTTAAAACATGACGTGCCTAGAGATCCTCCCCAGTGGATCGCTGTGTGGTCTAACACATGCTGGACTTATACTAGGATTAGAGTTTTGGTTTATGAGTTTTCTAATGGGTAGTTTGAAGGTAATTCTATGGAGTACTGAAGTGGTACCGTCATATGACCATGTTGTCAAGATAATTGGTTCTAAACACATTCACTCCAGTGAGAGGTTTAGTGATCTGATATTGTCTATCGTGCTAGAGTCAGGCATTCCCAATTACAGTCCCCACTGTGATCACCAAGTACAGGATCAGTAATGGTGTTGCCCTTAATTTTCTTTGAAAATTACAAGCTACTGTGATGAGAAACAAAGCTCCTAGAGACAAAATGGGCAGTTAAAGTTATTTCTTTCCAAGTTGACATCCGCTAAATGCTGGTGCTGAGCATGGGACATCAAAGCATTGTGGATTGTGGAATGATTTTGACATTCATGAGCATTCTTCACTATTCATACAGATGTTTGAATATATTATATACATTATGCACACATGTGAGTTAAACACCTTGAATGTTGTTATGTTGCAGTTTTTATTCATTCACCTATTGGAAATAAATCCTTTGGTTCATCGCCAATGAGTACTAGTTTCTTCCAAGCCACTTAGATGTCTTTGTATGGGCAAAGTAATTACATGACTTGTATCTTTATTTCATGAAATAAACATGTACTTTAGATATTTTGTTCATGTGATTGTTTTTCCAAATGCTAGCTTAAAGCATAGGAAACAAATGTTTTAAATCATGATTTAAATAGGAAAAGCAAATTGTAATGACAGTCATTGTCTCTGTTAATGCTTATATCTAAACTTAATATCAAAAGAAGCTACTGGTACACGTTTAAAGCATAGGAAACAAGTGTTTTAAATCATGATTTAAATAGGAAAAGCAAACTGTAATGACAGTCATTGTCTCTGTTAGTGCTTATATCTAAACTTAATATCAAAAGAAGCTACTGGTATACACTTCTTTTGGGTGATCCTCACAGAAATCCACTTCATTCAAATCAAAAGCTTTGTAGCACACTTCATCAATCTTCAATTGACGCTTATCAATACACAAAGGGTGACCTAAATTACTATTCAAGAGTAATGGCATTAAAAAAGCAGGATTCTTCAACCAAGGTTGTGACATTTCACAAAGCAATCAGAGCAGGTATTGTTGCCATAGTGCTGATTGCTGCAACGCACAAGGTGTTCTCTTTTTTTCAGTTCAAGTACGGTACTGAAACAAAATAAAACAACAATTTTCTCTTCATTGTTTCCATGTGCTTCCCTGCGACCAGATTGGTTCATCATCTTGAGACAAGTAAAGCCACACGATGTATCCAGAAGTTACACTATGCTGATTATTAATCCTGTTCTTCTCACTAAAGACTGGCCATCGGTAGTACGTAGATGGCGCTTTAAGAAATTCTTACGGTCGCCACCATTACATTTCAAGCTAGTTCTCACACATTTTGGGACATTTGGTTGAAGCGATCGTTGCCCACATTTGATAGATATGTAAAACTAATCAACAGACTAATTTGCTAATTATATGCATTCAAACATTGATAAAATATAACATATCGTTTTTGGTAAGTAACATTGTAAGGTTTCCGATGAAGCCCTTTCCTACTTTGTGATTGGTCTTTGCATTCATACCAGGCGGGTTAGAGCAATATGATTAGTGGTATTATGAATTTTGTGACCGTCTGTATGATTGTGTGTGCTACAAAGTGGTTATACTATGAAAACAGTCTCTAAATGCTCGATGTTATTACTGTCAAACCAGGGGGGTGTTTCACCAAGCTGTTCGTAAGTTACGAACGACTTTACGAACGACTGGTGATTCCTTCTTGTACTAAATCAGATTCTCAATGAACAAAGAATGAACAAAGTGTGGTAACGCATTTAGCAATAGAAGGGATCACCAGTCGTTCATAAAGTCGTTCGTAACTTACGAACGCCTTGGTGAAACACCCTCCTGTTTAGAAAGACTGCTTGATACTTGATGCAGCAATCTCTTAAAGCATCTACATGAAGCTATACTGGGATGATAACGCTATACCGCTCAACAGAGACAAGATGGTATTTATGTACATAATAACTCTTGTGCCTTTTTGTACAAGTAATGCATGTATATTCTGTAGAGCAGCATTTAATCTGCCGCATAAGGCATTAAACTGATAGTTCACCCTGAAATTATTTTGTTTTCAATAAAAGGAGACACATAAAAGAAACATTAGTGAAAGTTTTTTCGAAAATCAGTCAAAGGAGAAGAAGGTGATTTGATTTTAAATTTTTGTGATTTTGTGACGTCACGTGTGTGGTGCTCTCCCATATGTTGTGTACATTTTTCATCAAACCTTCACTAATATGTTTCTTTCATGTGTCTGATTTTATTGAAACAAATATAACTTCAGGGTGAACTATTACTTTAATGCAGGTTTCAACGAAAGGCATCATTTAGGGGAACATCTGGAGGGCGTTTCATGAAATTTGTCAGCACTGACTAAATGTCAGTGCTGACAATTTCAGTAAAATCCTCAATTTTTATTGATTGAGAGGCACTAGCATCTGACTATCACTATGGTAACCGTCAGAGAAAGACAACTTGTCAGTGCTGACATCTTTCATGAAACGCCCTCCAGATGTGGTCTTCTGGGACACTGTGGTCTATCTATACAGGTGGTCTGGAAAGCAATCTTCATTGTTCTATCAAAAACGGTCTCTGAATGCTGACCGTTCTCGCCATTACTCTCCACCCCTCCAGGGATGACCAGAGCCCCATCAACGTGCTGACTGGTCTGGACTACTGGCTGGACAACCTCATGTGCAACGTGCCCGAGCTGGTCATGTGCTATCACCTGGACGGCGTTGTCCAGAGATACGAGCTGCTGAAGACGGAGGAAATCCCCACCCTGGAGAATGCTCAGTTCTCCCAGAAGGTGGGAAGAGTTATCGGTTATTATTACTCCTGCTTTTTTATTGTTTTCCTAGTCTGGCCCTATCGGGACAGACGATCGTGAGAGTCACATCATTTGTGTGAGACTTTCTAAGTCTAATACTGGTAGTTTCCCAGTGATTTTTCTGCCTTTTGGGCCTGGAGATGGTAGGTCGCATGCTCACACAATTAAGTGCTCGCGAAATGGTCAAGGTTGTCCCAATACGCGAGCACTTAAATTTGTGGACTGTTATCAGACTCGATGTACTGAACATGTAGTACTAGGTGTTGAAAAGAATTGATACTTTTGAAAAAAAAAAATTAAAAAGCTGAAAATAACAATCAAGCAGAAATTAAACAAGAAGTCAAAAGCTGTCAATTTTATTGGGAGCAAATTAAGTGATATTTCATGAATTTATATATTTCATTAAAAAAGTGATGAATGTCTTTTTAAAAAAATATTTTGAATTTCGCAAAATTGGGAAAACCCCATTGCAACCATTTTGCGAGCACTTAATTTCGCAGGTGACTGATCATCTCCAAGCCCCAAGTCCAACACACAGGCCTACAAAATGATGAAAAACAAGTTGAACAAATAAAGATGTAATTACTAGTACATGCATGGTAACAAGAGAGACAGTGCGTCATTGCTAGCTAGCACTGATCACGGTGATTTAAAAATTCAGCTCATAGGCCTATTTGTTGCGTGTGGTTGCAGCAGCAAATGAATGTACATGCATGCAGCACTGGATTGAACAATCAATAAACCATAACAAATTGTTATTTTCTTTGTGTGGAATTTTTATGTACACATATTTTTGTGATTTGGGAAAACCCCGGCCATTTCAAGAGCACTTAATTTTGCAGGTGACAGATCAACCTCAAGCCCAACACACGGGCCTACAAATGATGAAACACAAGATGAAAAAGTAAAAACACAACTACTAGTACATGTACAGACATACTTTAAAAAAAAAAGAGATGCAGTGCATCAGTGCTAACTAGCACTGTTTCACCCCTATCTGACAGGGGGAGGGGGGGCATTTTGACTCCCAATGTACAAAATCCTTGACTGACACGCAACCCCTGCACTTCGGGACACGCCTTTTCCTGACGTTTTCTTTTGAAGTGTCTTGCAACTTTTGAGACCAAGTGCGGAAAAAATGTGACATTCCATTCAGAGGTTTTTATGTAATCACATGTCCAATCAAAATCTGACAAAAAGTAGCATTTTGTATACGTTTGTGTGCAAAGTACTGTTTATCTTGCTCTATATCATTGTCAATTGTACCTTCTATGCCTCTGACTTGATCACATTATTCTCAAAACTTATCAAAATACGTGTCTAAAGGGGAAACAATTCTGAGAAACAAAAGAATACAAAATAAATTTAGATAAACAATAGAATACATAAGAATCAATTTGAACTTTCAAGTTTTATGACATGATATTGTTGAGTATGCTCCTCAACATTTTGAAAAAAGTTTGACTTTCACACCATCTTTTTTAATGAAATATGATTCAATCTGTTAGATATGCATCTAATTTGCATAAATTATAATTTACAAGAATTGTAACACCTTTTCCTAATAAAAATATATGCATCTGCGCTCTTTATATCTTTCTGTATCTCCATGTCAAGTTTTGCATTGATACAACCTTCTGAGGCTGAGATATTAAGGGGGGGTGGGGGAGTGTCAAAATGCCCCCCCCCCCTTTCCAGTCAAAACTTGCTCTCAAAATGCCCACGCAGACTAGGGTTAAAGGTTAAACGATCATAGACCCATTTGCAAATGCAGGCAGCACAAGATATGAAAATCAATCAACAATCTTAAAAAAAATGGTGTTGTTATTTTCTTGGTTTAGCGTATGTGACATACATGGCATACGTGTCTGCAAAATAAGGCGATTAAGCCCCCTACCATGCAATAAAAAGAGACTCCAGCAGAACTGATATCCAGGCATTTGTTTTCCCTTTTCGTTTCCTCTCTAGAATGGTTTTATTGTTTTCATCCCAACAAAAACTTGCTCTCATTTCTTTATTTCTGCATCAGTTGTGTACAAATGAGCCTTGGGTAATACTGCATGTGCGTGATGAGGTCAAAGGTCATCGAGGGGTCAAAAAGTCAAATGATATGAGGCCATTGCGAAATCAGACGAGAATCGTTCGTGAACTACCTTGTTTGTTGATATGCCCTGAATTGTTTGCTGGTAGTAGGAGCACCGCATGCTATCAAGTACCTGGAGATTGATGCAAATAATTGCCATTTACTAGGAAAATCCTTTTCTGCAATTTCAGTTGTCACGTTGCTCGTAGACACGTGACAAATGAGTTTTGTTTTCATGCAGTTTAGTTTTGGTTGTTTTCACTCAGCTTTGATAATAAAACATGCACCAACGAACAGACCAAAAAAAACAAATCAATATGGTGAAATGTTATGTCATTGGCTTTGGTAGACTGGTTTAACTGAATTTATGATGTGAAACATGAATGGTTTATATGAGACGAAAACATGATTACAATCATAATTAGTTTGATCAAAAACTCCCAAAAGTATTCATTTGAATTTGGTCAATGCAAGACTGATTTGGCTTTATTCTGTAGAAATGTCTACGTTCCTTTTGATTTGTGTATGTGCTTTAATTGCTTGCCTTGCTTGTAAGTGTGGGGGTGTAGAACTAGATCTTCAACGCAACAAAGAACAGTATCATACCTGCAATAAAATAGCGAACACTTAACCCTTTTCTGCAATTACAGGAATCATGTTGTTTGTAAACATGTGACAATTGCGTTTTGCTTGTACGAAATTTAGTTTCAGTTGATTTCGCTCAGCTCTGAAAATACAACATGCAACAACAAACAGACATTAGACTAATCCAATTAGAAAACTTCTAAAGACAGTGTTTTTTGTTGCTAGGTTTAACTATATATATAGTGTTAAACAGTAATATTATATAAGTTGAAGACAAAAACAGTAATTGTTAATTTGATTTTAACTTTGAAAAGTGTTCATTTGATACTGGTGACTACAAGAGTGATTATCAATTCCCTTTGACTTTTTCCAGTAGAAATATCTGTGTTCCTTTTTATTTTTTAAAGTTCCCTTAATTGTTTGCTCGTAAGTGTGGTGAAGAACTAGCACTTCATGCCTTTGAGTACCTGGAGAGTGGTGTAAATAACAGCGTCAAACAAGAAATCAAATAACGAACACTTTAATCCTTTTCTGCAATTACAAAAGTCATGTTGGCTTGTATACACGTGACAAACAAGTTTTGCTTGTTTGCAATTTAGTTCTATTTTTTTTTTATTTAGCTTTAGATATACACCATACAACAAACAGACAATAGACTAATCGAAATGATAAAACAGTGGTCTTTAGACATTCTTAACTGCATACAATAAATGGTGACAAAGGAACGGGAGCCCATATATTTGTAAAAGTCATGATACCCGGCAGGAATCAGCAGTATAGGTTATGATAATGATAACGTGTATGAAATCTCACAGACAATCTTACTAACCCTTTGGGGGAAAAGTGAAAACTACCCTCATTTATTTTTGAAATGCCCTGTCATATACCATATGCTGGAGAGCCATGCAGTGCGCTGTTACGGTCTTAGGTCTGAAGGCTACAGAAACAGCAAGGTTTTCTACAACCTGTACAACACCTACTCGCAATCTAGCAATCAATGTACTGTAATTTCACTTAAAGTCAGTTTCTAGTTCTGATACTGTAAAGGAAGTTCTCAGACAGTATTTTCTTCAATTTTCTGAAGTATTAACAGAGTTTTGTTTGATTGACCTGCAAAAAGGCTAACACTACCTTTATGTGTAAGATGAAAATATTTGGAAATCATTGTTCATTTGATGAAAATTTTAAAAAGGGTTCATTTGATATCAGTGTTCAATAATGATCAATTCTCATTGGCGCTTTCCTTGAAAAATATCTGTATTCCTTTTTATTTGGTTCTATGCCTCTAATCGTTTGCATGTTAGTATGTTGTTGAGCTTCTTGCTGTCAAGTACCAGGACGGTGATTAAAAAACAGGCTCTTACAAGGATTAGATTAGCAATCATTTAATGCTTTACAATAGTCATGTGGCTTGTTATACACATGACAAACAAGTTTTACTTTTATGCTACAAGATTAAAAAAAAATTGAGAACGGGTTTATCTCATATTGGCGCAGAATCACTGCAATAACTATTTTTATTTGCTTTTTTGCCCGTAATTTATTTTGCTCGTTAGTTTGGGTATAGTACAGCTTCCAGGAGAATGATGCCAAGAATGTCATACTAGGAATCGAAAAGCAATTATCAACTCTCTTTAGCTATTTCCTTTATATAGATGAAGAGCTCATTTGCAAAAGGGGTTAGATCCATTTTTCATCAAATTTGATTTTTTTTTGTCTCAATGTATAGATTTGAGGTAGCTCTATAAGATGATACCAAAGAAAAGTTGAAATTCCCATTAAAAAGTGAACAATAATGGCAAAGAAAAATCACTTCTTTTTCAAAAGGGCTGCAATCCATTTCAGTTTGTTTGCAAAAGGGGCTAGATCCACAAAGGTAATTTTTGGAAAAACATGTTTTAAACGTATGAGGACAGGTAGATATCTTTTATACCCAATTTTATGTTCACGTGGTAGGGTTGTATATCATGACAATTTAGTTTCGCATAACAATATTGCAATATGGGAAAATTAAAAGGTAGATTTTCTCAGAATGGTCTAAAGTGGATCTAACCCCTTTTGCAAACAAAATGTGGATTTACCCCCGTTTGCAAACAGAATAAAGAGCTCATTTGCAAAAGGGGTGAGATCCATTTTTCATCAAATTTGATTTTTTTGGTCTCAATGTATAGATGTGAAGTAGCTCGATAAGATGATACCAAAGAAAAGTTGAAATTCCCATTAAAAAGTGAACAAAAATGGTAAAGAAAAGATACTTCTCTTTCGAAAGAAGTTAGATCCATTTCAGTTTGTTTGCAAAATAGTCTAGATCCACAAAGGTAATTTATTGAAAAAATATTTTAAAATATGAAGATAGGTACATTTCTTTTATACCCAATTTTATGTTCACATGGTAGGTTTGTATATCATGACAAATTGACAATCTAGTTTTGCATAAGAATATTGCGATATGGGAGAATAAAAAAGTAGATTTTCTCAGAATGGTCTAAAGTGGATCTAACCCCTTTTGCAAACAAGCTCTTCATATATTTCTATGTTTTTGTTTGTTTTTATGCCCATCATTGATTGCTTGTTACTGTGGATGGTATGGAGTTCCCCAGACAGTGACACCAATAACATCATCATTATCAGGAATCAAATAGCGATCGCTTCATCCGTTTCTTCAATAACAGTAGCCACGTGGCCCCGTATACACGTGACAAACTAGTTTTGCTTGTATGAAATATGAGCATGATTTTTTTTATGGAGCAAGGGTTGGTATCTCTGTTTCTGTTGAACGTCATGCACTTGACGATATCCTTTCAAAGTTTGATCTTTTTAACTTAAATGTTTTAGTATCGAATGAACACAAAAACATATCAAATTGCAAATTATGAATTATACATGAAATACAAGAATGTTTTTTAACAGATTGTAAATGTTTGTGGAAAGATGAAAGGAACTAGGAAGTAGCATGTGGGTTAATCAAATCTGGAACTCAGCCATTCAAACATTTTCATGCATAATGCTAGCTGCTCATGGTAATTATAATTTTTGTTTTAAGTTCTTTTGCGGAAAAGAGTTCTTTTGTGGAAAACAGTATCGTGTGCCCCTGCTCTCTGGAATAATCTCCCTGCCCACATTCAGAATTCTCCTACTGTCAATGCATTTAAAAATCAACTCAAAACCTATCTTTTCAATCAACAAAACATGTAAGCTGTTACAATGACCAGTTATCTGCACACCAAATGTAATAAGGCGCACTGAACATTGATGCGCAATATCATTGCTAGTTTCATGACATCACACCAACAGCTTGTCGACAAGTACATCTAGATGTACTGAGAAATTTCTAGATATACAGATGATAGAACGTTCTAGAATGTACAGATTGTGATATAAATAGGAGTTGTTTTGGACATGAGTTTAGAGTTATATCACCCTAGCTCCAGTCATGCACCTGTGGTAAAAGTAGACTGCAATAGAGAGTTTTTATGTCATCTTAGCTCCAGTCATGCACCTGTGGTAATAGTAACCTGCATTAGAGTTTTGTCATCTCAGCTCCAGTCACCTGTGTTAGTAGTAACCTGCATCTAAGAATTTGTTGTGACCTTACACTCTGTGGATTAATATTTGATCATCTTGGATTATCTATTTGGACTTGACAATCTATAATACCTGCTCTTCAGCGTACAACATTGGGATCAACATTGCAATGATAATTTGGGAATACTGGATCGGATTATCAACTGGACCATCAACGAGAGCCGTGGATTCATTCGACTTCAGTATCCTCCAGCATTGTAAGATCACATTCACCTGTAATGTTCGTAGAGTAAGTGATAAAACAATTGTACAAGCTTGACTGTATTTTCTGATTTTAAAGGGAAATACCCCATATAATAAAAAACACATAAACTAAATATTGGTATCATTTTGTAATATCATTCCATGTTGTGAACTGATCGTAACAGTCAACAATTCTCTCTTGATGATTCCCACTTTTTCTCATTGACTTGTTTGTTTACTTCGTAGTGTTATAGGCCACTTGGTTTTAAAGCCTTTAAGTACTTGCCTTTGCCATTGACGTATCTTGGTGTCAAGAGAGAATCACTACAGTTTGTTTTTCTCCCATCATCTGATACACGCTGTAATTCTTTGGCCCAGCTAACGTGTCTGCTCATGGTTATTTTATAATTGAAATTAGAGGGGAGGAGAAGGGAAGGTAGATGTGTTGAACCTAAGAATAATTTACCTTTAATTGGAAAACTGCTGCAAAGCATGCATCAACATCTCATGATGTCAAGACGATATCACTAATTTTTATTTTTCACCTTTCCTTTTACTTGATACAACAAGTACTCTGTAAACTCAGCTTCTTATTTCTAAGGTCTGTGCACGTTTAATTTATGGCTGAAAAAAATGGATGGGTGGTGGTGGTGTAGGGGGGATTGAACTTTCTGGAACTGCAGAAAAACGTGCAGCAATATCTTGTGACGTAAAGACAGAATTACTACTTTATATTTATTCACCTTTTCCATTACTTGATACAACTAGTAATCTTTAAACTCAGCTGCTTATTTTTAAGGTCTGTGCACGTTTAATTTATGGCTGAAAAAATGGATAGGTGGTGGGGGGGGGGGGGTTTAACTCCCCGATACTGCAGAAAAACGTGCATCAGTATCTCGTGATGCCAACACAGAATCACTACATGTTTTTCTCTCATTCTTTTATTTGATTCACAGTGTAATCATTACTTATGTTCAGCTGCATGTTACCAAGGTCTGTACATGATTATTTTATAGTTGGAAGAATTGGATGGGTGGTGGTTGGGGGGGGGGGGGGGGGAACTTTGCAAAACTACAGAAAGAAACGTGCATCAATATCTTGTGATGCCAAGACAGAATCACTACATGTTGTTTTTCTCTGATCGTAATCCTTACCTTAGCCTCAGCTGTTTATTACTAACCCAAGGGCAATGTCATTTTATAACTTAAGGAAGAGAAGGGTGGGGGGAGGTTGGAACTCGCATGAATTATGTTTGATTGCAAAACTGGAGAAACATATGACCTCAATGCAGAATCATATTTTTCACCTATTCTTTTATTTGATACGTCTTGTAATCCTCAATCTCAGCTGCTTGTTATTAAGGTGTGCACATCGAGACAGAATCACTCCTGTTTAATATTGACCATGATTATCGGGGGGGGGGGGGGGGGGGGGAGGGGCGGGGCCTAATGCCCCCCTTCATTATTTTGTGGGGGGGGGAGGGGCGGGGCCTAATGCCCCCCTTCAACATTTTGTGTGATCATGACCAAGTTTACCATCCCGATGCCACATCATTCTCGCAAGACGGTATCAACCCAAATTCGGCTCACTTTTGTGTATTTGTGTATAAACACTGAAATGGAAATCGTCTTTCATACAATAACCAAATCATTTTTCATTGTAATCTGATTCACTTAAATTGATTGATTTTAGTCTTTTCCTGGCTTGTCAATGGTGTGTTATAAAATCCAGTTTCAAAAGATGATACTATAGAAAACAAAAGTGAAGAAACAAGGAAATACAAAACAAATTCACAAAGCAAAGAAAACCAGAGGAAAAAATGTGGCTTTTGCAATTTTCCTATGTTCCAGACTTATACATAAAATAATAAAGAAGCTTCATGCCTTAAATGATTACCTCCTGACCATTACATAAGTGAATTATAGGGAACGAAATATGTGCATGTATTTGCATTTGCATGATTAATCAATAATAAATCAATTTGAATGAAAGTAAAAAATCTACTTATATTATTGTCACCGCACGTTTCGTTGCTGAGATTTGGTGAGGGGGGTGGGGTGAGGGTGCCATGATGCCCCCCCCCCCCCCCTGTCATAGGTAGACTATACGGGAAGGGGAATGTTATTGTTATAACTGAAAAAAGGGCGGGGTTGAATGTAACATGAATTAAATTTGATTGTAGAACTTATAAACATCTTATAAACATCTCATTCCAGTAATGTAGAGAGAAAACAGCCTGGAATGAAATTGTTCTTTGAAAATCCAATAATGAAGATTTCAATTCCATCAAGTGTCCACACAATGCAGAAACAAAATCATTGTTTCTGAGGGGAAAAGAAACAAAGAAGTGAGCGTTGTGCTTAAAGTTCCGTGCCATCTTCATCCCTGATTGAAAAATGGAAAAAACATAAGTGATATTCCTCCCACATACATCCCAGAGTTTTGCAACAGTACTACGCTTAACCCTTAACAGGCCACATGGGGATTATTTCACTATCAATGCACACAAATCCCATAGAGTCTGCAAACTGCTTGTGAATGGACATGGTGATATAAGTGATTTCTCTCCCATTGGGTCTTTCACCTCTTGTTATTGATAGAAAGGGCGAGTGACTAAAGGTCTTCCTACCCAGGAATTCTAACGAAGTCTCTTGATGACGCACGAGCGTGCGTGGCTTCCCGGCAACCATTGTCTGGTACAATGATGCTGATCTTCAAACTTGTCACATTTTGCATTGCATTTAAATTACCTGAATCCTATTTTTAAAAAATGATGTCAATTGCTTTCATGGACTTTCATGTTTTAAAAAAAAAAGAATGCCTCCTGGGTATTGAGCGGCATGTTTAAAGACATGGTAGCCCTTTTGCAGGTAAAAAAAAATCTTCTTTTTTTTAAAAAAACCCCGGAAAATTGAAGAAAATTATGTATAAGAACTTCACTTCCAATTATAGAACTGGAAACTGACCTTGAGCCGAATTAAATTGATAGCTAGATTGATTTAGAGAGCAAATATACTGCGCAAACGATTAAGATGTT
The DNA here is from genome assembly GCA_963669155.1 of Arbacia lixula. NCBI lineage: Eukaryota > Metazoa > Echinodermata > Echinoidea > Arbacioida > Arbaciidae > Arbacia > Arbacia lixula. Next base: position 6,823,971 of record OZ022582.1, on the reverse strand, counting down.
TAACCATAAATGATGAGCAACGAATTTAGAAAAATCAGACACAAACACATGTCTGTTTGTTTGAAACCATTGCTAATCTGTTTACCTTTGTCTATTTTTGTCTCGCCTGAACAAAGTTCGGTTGAGACCTAGTGATCACTTTTCCTGTTAGTCTGTTGGTCTGTTGGTCTGTTACAAAAAAAAACTTGCTCTCATTTCTTTAATTCTGCGTCAGTTGTGATCAAACTTGGTACAAATGATCCTTGGGTAATACCACATGTGTCTTCATGAAGATGATGGGGTCAAAGGTCATCTAGGGCTCTCAAGGTCAAATGATATGAGGCCATGTGCATCATTTTTCTCAAAGTTTTTGTTTGACTTGCTTTCATTTCTTTATTTCTGCATCAATTGTGATCACACTTGGCACAAATGATCCTTGGGTGATACCACATGTGTCTCTTCATGAGGCTGATGGGGTCAAAGGTCATCTAGGGGTCAAATAGGTTTCATGTCATTAGGCATTGTTCATCCATGGTTGGATGAAGCCCTCCTCAATCAGTTTCCAGTCACTTTTATGTGCTGTCATTCTGTTCCATGTTGCTGTGTCTGTGTACGTTGATATTTCATCTCTCCACCTTCTCTTTTGTCGACCCCTTCTTCGCTTTCCTGTTCTTGGTTGCCATTCTGTGAGTTTCTTGTTCCATCTGGGGGTTTCATTTCCCCGTAAACCTTTGCGTGGCAGATAAACTGATGCTGTATTACCGATTAGAATAACAGATACTGTATATGAAATGGAAAGGGTTTTTTCTCATGAAATAATGTTAGTGAGTCATTGAAAGCACATTTCTATATGATAGTCAATAAAATAGTTTATTTTTTATGTACTCTTTGTTTTGCTGGTACTCTCGGTAGTAATGAGATTGATTGATCAAGCTGTTAAAAAAATAGGCAAAGAAAAAGAGAACCATGTTGGAGTTGAACCCGTATCTCTACTGCTTGCCAGGCTCTGACAACATCCACCAGGCGACTGCTTGGTGTATCATAATGACACAGTACTTAAAGGGAAAGTCTACCCTGAAGTGATGTTGATTTTTTATAGATGCAGAAACATAAAAGAAACAAAAGAGGAGTTTTGAAGAAAATCGGTCAAAGGATAAGAAAGTTATGATTGTTTTCAGTTTTAATTTTACGCTCTCTGATTTGTTGTGTAGTAATTTTTTGGAAAATGTTCATTTTCTCAGAAGGATATATACCATTTTGCCTGTATAATTGATATATTATTGGACACATTTTTTTTTACATGCATACCTCTCTAAAAAAGGTTTATTCCATCAGAAACAGAAAAAAAGCAATTTATAGAATTATACAGCACACAACAAATGACAGCGCATCTTGCACGTGACGTCACAAAATAAAATTTTTCAAAAGTCATGATAACTTTCTTATCCTTTGACAGGTTTTCATCAAACTTTCACCAATAGGTTGCTTTAACTTTTCTGCTATGATTAAAACCGATTGATCTTCTGGGTGAATTTTCCCTTTAAGAAGTTTCATCTTGTCTTTGACAGGTTTTCATCAAACTTTCACCAATAGGTTGCTTTAACTTTTCTGCTATGATTAAAACCGATTGATCTTCTGGGTGAATTTTCCCTTAAAGAAGTTTCATCTTGTCTTGTCTTATTTGTTTCTAGGTTGTAAAGGACATTGCTCAGAACATCCTTTCCTTCATCAAGAGCAACTGCACCAAAGAGGGACATACCTACTGGCTCTTCAAAGGTCAGTGACCCTTCCACAAAGGTGTTTGACCTCTCTGTTAGGGGTCTTGCGGCACTAGTATGCCTCTGCCATGAAGTGGACAGAGGCGATATGTTTTAGGGTTGTGCGTCAGTTCCCCGCCCTCCCCCCCCCAACCTATTTGTGCAATATCTTAAGAACCATTCATTGGATTTGCTTAAAAAATTGTACCTGTATGTAATGTATGAAACCTACGTACTGTGTACAATTGCAAGTGAGGTCAAAGGCCAATGAAATGTTTAAAAGATTAATGGAGATAGCTAGAATAATGAGGTCATAGGTCAAACAAAATATGGATTAGATTTTAGCTCAAGTTCCTGAGAGGTCAAAGGTCAATAACCTTTGCCATGTATAAATGTTCTCCCTCACACCCCTTCTTGCTCTCATTCTTCTTCTCACACCCTTCTCATCATTTCCCCAACCACACCCTCCTTCCCCCACCCCCATACCCTTCATGCCTTTCCTCCCCCCTCCCACACCCCTCCCCCACCCCTCCCCCCCATGCTCCCCCTCCCTCCCCATGCCCTACTGCCTCCCATCGCCCCGTCCTCCTTCACCGCCCCCCCCCCCCCCCCCTACAGGTCAGGGTGATGAGGTGGTCAAGCTATATGACCTGAGCAGCCTGATGACCAAGCACCCAGACTGCCCCTGGGACAACCCCTTCATCATCCCGGTGGCTACCCTCCTGTACCGCGTGGCCCACAACATGGCCCACACCGCTAAGATCTCCGCCGAGTAAGTAGTGCACAGCTAACCACATATCCTCAGCTAAGCCCCCGTCACTCTTATTCGAGATCAGCAGGAATCAAGCAGAACCAGCCAGAATGAAAATTTTTCAAAATTCGAGCCACATTTGGGAGGGAATTTTGAATTGATCTAAATTATGTAAAAATGCTGTTCGAATGCAGCATGACCTCAATGCTCCTCAGTGACTCCTCAATGCTGACTGACATTGCAGCAACAGCTAGCCGTGCTTTTATGCGATTCGATTCTCCCACGAATGCCATTGGAATGTTTCGAATGTTGTTGAAATGTCGTCAGAATATTTGGAATGCAGTCAGAGTGCTGTTGGACTGCACTTTGAATGCTGTGCAATATTTTTCATGTTCGAATGCACCTCAAAAGTTTTGAGTATGAGCAAAACATTCGAGCCGGACACAAGAATGGCCCCGAATATTTAGAATGCACTTAGAATGCAGTCAGAATTTTTAGAATGCATTTCGAATATCCAGGAATGTGCCAAGAATTTTCATTCTGACGGCATTTCGGCTTATTCCGCCTCTAGTGTGCCTAGGGTATTAGATTTTGCTTTCAAATATGTTCAAATAAAGTTTTTGAAATGTATTCACAGCTTCCCCCTAACTGCCTAGTGACATATAATTATGATTACCCATATTTTGTGATTTAGTTTCAATGGATGGAACGTGGTTTGCTACTCAGACAAACTTTATACAATTTTTGTAGTAACCATTAATGATTTATTGTTTGAATGTCATGAATAAAATTTGCATACATAATAAAGTGGTCACTTAACAAAAACATATTGATATCTTAAAAATTAACCCCATTTATGTGAAGTTGGTATATGTAATTTGCACCCTTTTCACCGGGTACTCAGAAACGAGATCCTGGTAAACCTCGTTTCCAGAAAAGTACCTCTCCTTGTTTGGACTTAAATTTAAGTAATTATTCCTTTCATTTGAATGGAGTTGATGTGTGCAATCACTGGTTCAATAGTCCATCACCGGGGTCTTTTCTTTGTTCATTATCAAGTATTTTATTCCTTCCTGGTATATGAAAAGATTATACTAGAAAGAAACCTACTGTTATGGCTGAATGTTGTGGTACACACAAATCTTACGCATCATTTCATCGGGCATAGAAGTGTTTGTGGTATTTTGAGCTAAGACCCAATGATATTAGCTGCGTGTACATGCATTGAATTTTCTGAGAAGTCTTGGCTGAAAGAGCATTGACTGGATTGACTAAGATGAGCAGACTGGCCACATTTTTTGCTGCAAGTCAACTAATGATCGAGAAGCCCTTGCGAAATTGATAATTTTGGTCTATTTCTGTTTTTTGCTTCTTTCTTAAGAAAGGTCAATGGAGCATATTTGTGAGGGCATAAAGACGATTAGATTAATTCTAAGAAAATGCCATGAGTCATTGAATGACCTCGAAGCCTATTTTTATCATCTTGGTCACTCAGTCTAGCTTTTCTGGTAACCTTTCTTTTCATCTTTTTTCCCCAAGTTCCCCCCCCCCCCCCCCAAGTGCAGCGCTAGCCGCTAGGAGGCAATTCAACAAAAAAACTCTGTTTCTTTCTCAACACGAGAGTGCACCTTAATAAATTTCCGAGAAATTGACATGTTGCTAAAATTTTCATACTCCAGTCTTAATCTCTAGTAAGTTTTTGAGTTGTCTCAATTAGGAGCTTTTTCAACATCAGCATAAATCAACACAGACTTTCTAAAAAAATATTGGATTTTTGCAGCCACGAATGATCTGTGCGCATGAGTAATTCAATAGTTATTGCCCTTACACATTCCCAATTCGAAATATTGATCTATAATTATCATCATTATCATTTTTTATTGATTCTCTGTTCCATCATTATTCTCCTTGATTTAGGCAAATATGTAAATTTAGCAGAGTTCCAGACTGCTTTAGTGAGCAGTTTCATAAGAATTGAGCTTTAAGTCATTGCCTTATTTCAATTGTTTAAAATTGTAATTGTTTTTGTTATTCTTTCTTTTATTTCTGAACACAGAGAGAAGCACATTATTGTCAAGCTCTTGGACAAGTGCCTGTCCTTGCTGTCTCAGTGCCGTGACCAACACCCAGATGTAAGCAAAACACATTTCTACCCTTTAAAACTAGGTGTTAAAAACAACTATAGAGATATATACTATACTACAACTACTGCTATACTACAACTATACTACAACTATATAGATAAGTTACAACTCGTAGCAAGCTGAAAGTCAAGGGATGTCAAATTCTTTGAGAAGTAAGTTTCGTAACATTTCATTCATTATTATTCTTGTAGTAATCCTTGGAATAGTTAATGGGATTTTCACTTTTGGATAAATTTGTACCTGAAAGGTTCTGTGTATTGGATAATTGATTCAGTACACAACTATGGCCATTGTGCTCCACACATGTCAATCCACAATGTCCTTTTTGCCAGAAGCATCATGCATTATGCATTATACTGGCAGTTAATGGCAGTTGTTAGTGGATACACATGTGTAATGCACGATGGGCTTTGTTGTGTACTGAATTGATTACCTGATACACAAAAATGTATAGGTCCAAAATTGACACCTTCGACTTTCTGATGTGTAAATATTAGTTTGATGTGGGTTGGAACTTAGTTTTGATTGTTGTTCAGAAGTGTCAAAATGTTTCTCTAACACCTAGTATTTCTAGTATCTTACCAACAACTTCCAGAAATGTCTATCATAAGCCCAGTCATCTGCGAAAACATCTGTATGTGAAAATATCGGCTACAACATTTGATATATTGTTATACTGCTTGTATTATGTGGGTGTATATTGGACAGAATAAGGAAATAAGTCAGACTGATTTATATTTGTTATTTTTAAATGAAGGATTATATGGGATGTAGGTGTATGAATGCTATTTCTATGTTCAAAGCCATTTGGCTATCTCTGTGGGAGTTAAAGGGCATATACTGTACTGGGAAGACAAAAGAGCCTTCAAACAGGTGATTGTGAGCAATCTTCTTGCCAATGGTCTTACATTCATGTATTGTTCGGGCCAAACATTTTGAGGATTTGTGTTTTAATCGCTAATTACTCCAAATGTGGATCATTTGAGGGCAAATAACTTTCAGCAAGTTTCTAAAATGGGCAATACATGAATTTAAGATCATTGGCAAGAAGATTGCTCATGATCACCATTTTGAAGGCTTTTTTGCCCTCCCAGTACAGTATATGCCCTTTAATAATGGAAGCTATTTGCAACCTCACCTTTCCTTCAGGGCCAATTTGCAGAGCAAAAGCATGGTTTCAACTTGTTCTGCATGTTGCCAGTTTGAAGACTTAGTGATTATGTGATCTATATTTCACTCTGAAAATTCCAACGAAGTTAAATATGTATTACTAAATGCCAATTGGATTCATCTTGTGCAGATATGTATGCCTTTTCATTAGATCTTTTATTATTTGTAATCCTTGATATCAAAAGTTACAGCCTCAAACTACATATTTGTTGTGCTTAGTCTAACATGGGTTGAAAAAGTGGAATAAATCTAGTATGGACATATTCTTCTAGAACTGTTTTTTTCTTCAAATTCATGTATGGGATGGGACCAGCTATCCTAAATTTGTGCTTGAATTTCATGTTTTAAGAGACACATTCTCATTAAACATTTCTTGTTGAAGATTGTGGCCCAAGCCAACTACATCCTGTGCCAGATGTATATGGATGACTCCAGCGACACCCATCACCATAGCGATGTGCGGAGCCCCCAGGGTGCATCTGTGTGGACAGGTATGTGACTGCATCATTCCGTCTCAAGGTCTCATCAAGCATTGTACAAAGATGGATCACTACTTGGAGGCAGACTGGTGACATTTTGGGTAAAATTCCTGAATGGTCAGAGGTCAAAGGTCAATGAACTTTGTGAAAAATTGCAAAAATTTGACCTTTTTCATAGTCAAGGATGCAGTTCTTATTAAACATGGTACACAGATGGAGCACTACTTGGGGATAGACTGGTGAAATTTTTGGTAAAATTCCTGAAAGGTCAATGAACTTTGCCCAAATTGGCTAAAAACTGCCCCAAACTTTGTTTTTCACTATAAATCCAAATCCCCCCTCCCCCTCTCCCTCTGTATGTCTGTCTGTTTATGTCTTTGTCTTTCTCTCTCTGTCTCTCTGTCTCTCTATGTCTCTCCCTCTGTCTCTGTCTCTCACCCCCCTCTCTGTCTTTGTCTCTCTCTCTCTCAATCCTATTCTCTCACCCTCTATCACTCTGTTTCCCATCTCTCATGTTTTTTTCATCGTTGAAGCGTATGGTTTCGCTAATTAATGCAAAGGGAGTTGAAGAAGATACTTCAATCCTGACATTTCAACAAAGAGACCTCGTTAATATTGACTCTACAAACAAATGATCTGATAGGGTATGTCATTCCAAAATTATTTATTATTTGTGAGACTGCTAGGGCTTCCTAGGATAACATGGAATTTGCATTATACATGCCATGTATGTCATGTTTGCAAAAGTTCTCCCCAAATAAATTGGGACCCTTCTTTCATTGTGGGCCTCAAGAAAAAAAACAACTTTTTTCTCTCACTGTTCTCTTTCACATTATGATTTATGTATTTTTCACTCTCTCTGTCTCTCTTTATCTGTTTGCCTGTCTGTCTCACTGTATCCCCTTTCTTTTTGTCTCGCCTGAACAAAGTTCGGCAGAGATCTAGTAATCACTTGTTAATCTGTTAGTCTGTTAGTCTGTTAGTCTGTTAGTCTGTTGGTCTGTTAGTCTGTTGGTCTGTTGTTCTGTTGGTCTGTTGGTCTGTTACAAAACTGTTAAAATTTTTGTTTAACTTGCTCTCATTTCTTTATTTCTGCATCAATTGTAATCAAACTTGGTACAAATGATCCTTGGGTAATACCACATGTGTCCTCATGAGGAAGATGGGATCAAAGGTCATCTAGGGGTCAAAAGGTAAAATAATATGAGGCAGTGTGCATCGTTTTTCTATAAGTTTTTGTTTGACTTGCTCTCATGTCTTTATTTCTTCATCAGTTGTGATCAAACTTGGTACAAATGATCCTTCGGTAATATCACGTGTGTTGATGAGGATGATGAGGTCAATGGTCATTTTACACCATTTTAAATATTAAAAAAACAACAACTTAGCACTGTTTATTGAGATCAGGCGAACCACCTTGTGGGGTTTTTATCTCTCCCATCTTTGTTACATTTTCACTCTATGTTTGCTCTTTTCCCCATTATCTATCTCTCAATCTCTTCACTTTCCTCTCCTCTATTTCCCTTCCCCACCTCCCTCTCACCACTCTCCCCCTTCACCTTCTTCTCCCCCTTCTTTCGCTCCACCCCTCTCCCCCATCTCTTTCCCTCGGTCCCTCCTCCACTCTCCCCCGTCCTTAGTTTCTTGCACAAGAGACTAACGAGTCTATTGTGTGCCATCCTAGATGGTGAGACTCATCAGAGACCACATTATTCCTTGCATGGTCAGCAAACCCTCCAGGCATTTTGTCTCGGGGGATGGTGACGTCAAATCAATTTCATCTTGTTTCACAACATAATGTAGTTGTGAAACCACACTTCAAATAGGTCACTCTTTTCCTCTTTTGAAAGTTTCTGATCAACTCCAGAAAATATGATATGGATGATTGTGAGTCTTCTTCATTTTTTCCTTCACCTCCCTTATAAGCAACACCTTCAATAATTTCAATCGTTCAGAGAACGTTCTAAATAAATATTAGTCGAAAGCATGTATGCCCTTAGTCCCCTTTGAGATGAACCCAGGCCTACGCCAACCTTTGAAGAAGAGGGATTATCTATCTGACAGGAAATTGAACATGTGGGTCTTCCCCATTTTCCTTATAAGCAATGCCTTTAAAATTCCCAGCACTGTTTTTATAACATTCTAATTATGAGCTAGATATCTAAACAAGGAATGCCTTGCCACACTTCAAAATGACCCCAGGCCTTCGCCAACCTTTGAAGAAAGAGGGATTCTCCATCTGACATGTTTTCTTACCTACAGGAAATTGAACATGTGGGTCTTCCCCATTTTTTCCTTCATCTTGCTTTAAGCAATGCCTTTAAAAAAAATTCCCAGCATTGTTTTTTTGAGCCATTCTAATTAGAAGCTAGATAAATCTAGATAATGAATGGCCACACTTCGAGATGAACCCAGGCCCACGCCAACCCCCCATGCGGGAGAGGAATCGTCCACCGTCATGTTTTCTTGTAACGACAGGAAATTGGCTGTATATAGGTCTTCCTCATATTTTCCCCCACCTTCCCATAAGCAATGCATTGTAAAATTCCAGGCTTTGTTTTTAGTACATTCGTATTTAAAGCTACATATAGCTTAATGTAAACCATGAACCCAGGCCTACATCAATCCTTGAGGAAGAGGGATTGTTCGTCCGACATGTTTTCTTGTAACTCCAGGATTCTGGCCATTGTAGGTCTTCTTTATTTTTTCCTCCATTTTCCTATAAGCAATGCATTTTAAAATTTCTGCTTTGTTTTTAAGACCGTCTTCTTAAGCCACCTCTAGCTTAAGCGAAACCATGAACCTAGGCCTGCGTTAACGCTTGAGGAAGAGGGATTGTCCGTCCGACATGTTTTCTTGTAATGCCAGGAAATTGGCCATGTAGGTCTTCCTCATTTTTTCCTTTAACGTCCTATAAGCAATGCATTTTGTAATTCCAGCTTTGTTTTGTCCGACGTTCTTATTTAAAGCTACATGTAGCTTAAACTAAAGCATGAATGCCATTGCTCTACTTAGAGATGAAATCAGACTTATACCATCCTTTGAGGAAGGAGGATTGTCCATCCTACATGTTTTCTTGTAACTTCAGGAAATTGGACACGTAAGCCTTCTTAAGTTTTTCTTTCACCTTCCTATAAGCAGTGGCTTTTGATATTCCCAGCTTTGTTTTTAGGACATTGTAATCTCAAGCTAGAAAGATCTAAATGAAACCAGGCCTAGGTCAACCCTTGCAGAAGAGGGATTGTCCATCCTACATGTTTTCTTGTGTAATTTCTGCAAAAAAAGTGTTTTATATATGCATGTCAGATCCTTGTGCTGATTTCACTTGTCTGGCAATAGGTTCGGTTCTGTGGTATGTGATACTGACATGAAATACACCATATACACCATAATCATACGACTTTAGAACACCGAAGTAAATTTGAAGTCATTTCTTTAATTATAGCGACCCGCTCTTAATTCGGGTGAGGGGTACAGAAACAAACAATGCGTCTACATTTATGTCTTCCATAACAATGGTATACATCATAATTTAAGGATATATATATTGCAACACAAATACACATGTCCAGGTCCTGTACACCTTGGTGTAGCATCGAAATTATCCTATCGTTACATTACAAAACAATAGGGCGTGGGGTAAATGTCACCTTAATAGTGTCGCGAAGGGAAAAACGTGGTTGACGACGCGTCGTGAATGACGCGGCCAAGGGGTGGGGTACGCTGGTATGCTTTGTGAGGACTGCGAGGCTCCACGCTCCGCGGTTGGACGTGCTACGCTATCGAGAGGTCTGGTCGGCGATCCAGTTGTACAGAGGGTCATCATGCGCGTCGGCGCGTGGGGAAGTCACTGCCGCCTGGATGCGTCATAGGTGATGGGGTGGACAGGCCTATAAGTGAGCCCAGCTCGTCCGGTTCTGGTGACAAAATGACAGTTGCTACAGAGGTGTGGTGCGTCGGGAGGCTTCTCCGGGCAGAGAGGTGTGCGGAGAATTCGGCGTTGAAACTAGCCTGCACGATGCCCGTCGCTGCATGGTTTTTAAACCAGCCGTGAATCTGTGCCTCCACGCCCTAGCACTCTCTCTCTCTCTCGTCCTGCTCTTAGCACAGCCTACTGTCATCTGCACACTTTTCCACTTTTCCACACACTGCCTCACCTAATGCCACTCTTACCCACACCTGGCTATGGAACTCTGAGTATCTTAATTACTCGTAAAATTGACTCCAGAGCCTCTATTGTGTTTACCCGCTCTTACCCACACCTGGCTATGGAACTCTGAGTATCTTAATTATTCGTAAAGTTGGCTCCAGAGCCTCTATTGTGTTTACCCGCTATGAGGGGGGGGGGGGGGGGGGTGTTAGACTCACATTGTGACAATGCAGACTAGCTTTTTCCATTCAGGTACAAAGCAGCACAACTCCCATATAATCTGCTGTTTGGACAATAGACAACAGGCTATGAATAAACTTTTTAGGATAAACCTTTTAGGACACAATCAAGCCAAACCCAAGTCACTGCAGTTCCATGGCAAATTTTGACAACTGGACCAGAGTTTACAAAGCCAGAAAATCTAACCATGAGCGATGAGTTAAATACATTTCACTAAATGCCCCAAATCAATGACAAACTTCCCATTAGGCTCTGACACGAGCAGCGAGGTCGACGATGACCGCATCAACGATGATACCGACGATGATAACGATGATGATGCCCAGAGGCAGGACATTGCGCTGCCGCCGATCAGCACCCAGAACCTGATGAAACCTAGCAACAAGTCCTTCAACCGCAAGGATGGTGACCGTAAAAGGTCAAAGGTCAAGCTACTGAAGGCGTCCAAAGCTGAGAAGGCTAGGCAGACATTGGAGTATGTGGTCAATGTGAGTGGGCAGCTTCTTTTCAGATTCAGATGATTTGTTATTGATCCATTTATAAAAATCGTAAATCATAAATTTGGCCTCCACTGGCACAAGAGGTATACATTATAAAGATAAGAATTTGCAAACATGGAATGACATAGTTAACTGGATAATAAGTGTGTAACATGATAATGTCCATATGAATGAATATGTCAATAAAAGAGAGAGAGAGAGAGAGAGAGAGGGAGGGGAGAGAGAGAGAGAGAGAGAGAGAGGGATAGAGAGAAAGAGAGAGAGAGAGATACGTAGAGATAAAGATAGAGACAGAAAGACAGACAGACAGACAGATAGATGATAGATAGATAGATAGATAGATAGATAGATAGATAGATAGATAGATAGATAGATAGATAGATAGATAGATCGATAGATAGATCGATCGATAGACAGATAGATAGATACAGTGAGAGAGAGAGGAGCAAGCGAGAGAAAGACAAAGAACGAGAGAAGGATAGTGAACAAGGGAATATGTGAGAGTGAAAGAGAGGAATGCAATCCCAGCATTAACAAATGCAATTCTACTTTCATGTATTCATATTTTGTCGGCAAGATTCTCCTGAATGGGAATAATCTTTATTGAAGAGCGCCATCTGTTGCAGAAAGTTTACAGTCATTGTTACATCATTTATTGTGTGTGAAGCACCTGTTTGAATGTATGTTTCAGAGGGTTGTTTATCACATACTTTTATATTTCAGAGGGAATTCAAATTAAGTTGAATGATGTGAAATGTCATGGGGACTTGCTTTTAATTTAAATTGTTCTGGAATCTGCAGAACAAAATTACAATTGTAACTGCAGTGTATGCATTGAAACCTGTTGAAAGTGTGACGAAGTAAAAGTACACTTTATCCTGCTTTAGGGATCAGCTCCCTTTAAAAAACACATGTCGGGTTTCTCAAGATTTAAACTGTTGATCCCAAATGCATGATTAAGGTAAAAGTAATTTTGTTTTTCCCTTGAACAATGTTTTTTTATAGAAACATGTGTTAAAGTAACTTATATATGAAGACCTACTCATGAAGACATTTCTTGTCTTTCATGATGCAGTCTTTCTATGCAAGTATGACTGTTCGATGAAAACCAATTTCATAATTTTTGTATTTAGTTTGGTTATAAAATTTTTATGGAGGATGTTAAGCTTAATTTCTAACGTGATTATTTCCATTTCTTAGGGCTTAACGGTGATCAAGGCCAATCTACCTGCTAGCGATACCGGCCGCCATTCCTCCGCCCCGTCCTCCCCAAGCCACGGGGCCATTCCCCTGTCTCTGCCCCCCTCCATGGAACAACCTGCCCCTCGCTCCTCCAGCAACGCCATCCCCCTGCAGGACAAACCTCGGGTGAGTGGGGGCACCGACCCTGCCCCCCATCCCAGTGGGGCGAAGGGCACCCGCGGTAAGACGTCAAAGAGGAGAGACGAAGAGGGGTTCGCGGGTGGCGAAGCATCCATGTTTATCGGGGAGAGTGGGAGCACGGGTGATGGTCCAAGTGTGGCGTCTGGGGTTGGAGGCAGTCATATCGGAGCTCGAAGTAAGGGGAGTAGGAGTCGAAGTGAGGAACATGCAAAGGGCGATTCTCGGACGGGAGAGCGTTCAGCAAAAGGTCAAGATCTGGGCAGGGAGAAAGGGGAAGGGGAGGGTGAGACCTCAGATTCGGGGGTGGCATCTGGAGCCGTCCAGGGCGGCGATGGGGCTGCTGCCCCTCTCTCTAAAGTGCCCTCCTGCAGTGACCTAGTGCTCACCGACGGGGGCTCACTGGCAGCCACCAGGAGCAAGGCGGTGGCCAAGGAGCGCCCCCTCCCTCCCGGCTCCTGGCAGGAGACCTCAGGGCTGCTCCTTCTGGAGAAAGCCTTCCAGGCATACTCGCTCTTGATGAAGCTGGCCTGGGAGGATCACAGACACGGCAGGACTCTTATCAACGGTCATCTAGCCATCAAGTGCCTCAGTAAGCTCAATCTGCATGGACCTTTAACCCCCTTAGTCCCATAGTCAGTAATCTGTGTTGAAATTAAAATTGGAGTATCATTTTTTGGTAATGAAAGGGCCTCTTTGTGCCATTCATGCATGTAAGCACAAGTAACACACACATACCTTGCAGAGCAGTACCTAAATGGATGAAAGGCATGTACTGTACTGGGAAGACAAAAAGGCCTTCAGAAGGTGATCATGAGCAATCTTCTTACAAATGGTCTTAATTTCATGTATTGTCTATTTTAGAAACTTGCTGAAAGTTATATGCCCTCAAATGAGCCACATTTAGAGTTATTAGCCCAATGTGTGTCAGACAAAATGCTGCTCCATGGGATTTGTATGCATTAATGGTGAAATACTCCACCAGTGACACATTAAGGCTTAGTGATTAAATCACAAAATCGTCCAAATGTTCAGCCTAAACATTTTGAGGATTTGTGTTTTAATCACTAATTTTCCTGTGCAAAATGTTACCCTGTCAATACTCATTATAACAACAGATGAATTTATTTATTTTTTATGCTTTATGTATTCCAGAATGAAAAATGACAGCTAACTGCCCTCCTATTGCTTGTCAAGACTATTTTCTTGTCTCTCTTGAGCGATACTTATAAATTCATAAAGACTACAATGTCTATAAAGACCACAAGTTTAATTTCCCTTGGACAATGTTTTCTCATTGAAACATTATTCGAAAAACAGTTATCCTTCTTCTCTCGTGTACTCAAAATCCAGACGCTTGCCGGCAGCTCAGCGATGGAGACTCAAAGCTGGCCGACCTCCTGATGATGTGCGGAGACTCGCATCTCCTCCTGACCCATAACCCTGGCAACCAGCATCTTCACCACGAGGATTACCAGAACCTCACTGACACAGATACCTTCATCCTGGAGGCAGCAGTCATACAGCAGGCCAGCAATGGTGAGGCGTCTTGTCAAAAGTTCAAGACACAAAAGCCTGCAGTTACATCTGGGATTTTTTCTATGAAAGGCTAGATAATTTTCTGTGATGAAGATCAATTATTTTGTGACAGCATCAGATGATTTTTTTTGCGCCCCATAAAGTAATTGTTTATTTTATTGTTAACTTGCGTTCGTACGCAATCTAAGTTAGACCACCTTTATAACAGGCCTCTCTCTTTAATGTAAATGCATTGTTATTTTAACATTTTCTCTCCTGGACCCTCCCCCCTCGCCACCCCCTTTGAATGTTCCCAGATTATGAGTGGGCTACTGAGTTCCAGACAGAGACAGAGGATTGCCTGGAGTGCAGCATCCGATGCTACCGTGCCTGCAACGTCCAGCTGGAGGGCGCCCCCACTGTCGGCAGCCTGAAGAGGAGCATTGCGCAGAAGCTGGGGAACGCCTGTAATGAGCTGGGTGTGTTCTTCATGAACACAGCAGCTAACCTGGCCTCAGTCAAAGGTGGGTATACTGTATCACTCTTCTCCTTTATCATTGTCTATGTCTGGTAACAAAGACTACGGCCATAGCTGTGAACAGGCTTGGTTGTGTCCATGCACTCCACAGACTGGGGGTGGTATTACAGAATGATAACTTAGGAGAAATCTTATCCTAAGTCTAGGATTCTCCTAAGTGGTATTCCAGAACGATCTTAACTTTTCTCCTAACTCCGCTCCTAAGATTTCTCCTAAGTTTTCTCCTATCTTTATGTAAACTTATGCAAATCATAAAGTTAGGAGGATTGGTATTCCAGGATTTAGGAGAATATTTAGGAGAAAACTTAGGAGAGCCTTTCCCCTGTCTTAGCCATTCGTAACACACGCAATGAAAAAGAGCAGCATTCATTTGCGTAGGCGCGTGTACATGAGTGATGTGCACGCACATAGTTGCGCGTCCACAAAGTTAGGATCAATCATAGGGGGAGGGCCTGATGAGATGCTGTGATTGTGATTGGCTGTTCATAAATGAAACACTTCCCTCCATTGGCTAATAAATGCGCACTGGGTGGGGTCAAACCCTCCCTATTTCGCATTAAGAGAGTCCCAGGAGGACGTTCTGGAATACCAATTTCTTGCTCTCTTAGGCACCTCCTAACTCGGGGACTTAGGAGAAAACTTAGGATAACTTCTGTAATACCACCCTAGGAACCAGGTTCCTCCTTCATCAGACTTCTCATATCTTTGTTTTTCCTTCATTTACTGTTCTTCCTTAAAGTGTCATTTCTAATGCTTAAAATGTGTATTTATATGTGTGTTATACATTTTACAAATTCATTTTATATATATCATTTATACATGTCTCCTTTATTTACAAATAAATCATAATGCAGGGTATAGGCCCATTCAGTTATAAAACTTCTTTACAAGGGCGCCCCAGCGCTTATAACATACTAACAAGACATACTAACAAAATCATGGAACAAAACAATATTAACAAAATCAACATCAACAAAAAGTTTCAATATTAAACATTATATAAATGTACTCCATTTGTTATTCTATAGTTCAACTGTTTCTAATGAGTTAAGACTGGTTGATTGATGAGCGACCATTTAATCACTTCTCCATATCGCATCAAAGCTTTAAATCTGTTGCCCTCTTGTGCTTCTTCATGTACATGAATTAACCATTTGTGTCCCAAACAAATTAATTCTGTATGGAAGTTTTGTCCATTAGTGGTGAAGAATTACACACATGGCATTTTTAAGAGTTACCATTCATCGCAACTCTATCATAGGCATTAAACCGTGTAGTGTTTCACCCTTTCTCGCTCTGCATTTTGGCACCCTACCCTACAGAGTCGATGCCCAGCACATTTGAACAGGAGCTGTGGAAGGAGAGCTTCAAAAACTTTGACGCTGGTATCAAGTCCTTTGAGGGGGTGTCGGACACCACCAACGTGGCCCTGCTGAGGTGTAACATGGGGCGTCTGATGAGGCTGTGTGCCCAGAGTTACTCCGCAGGGGGCAGCATGGGGCCCAAGGCAGAGTTCAGCAAACAGGAACGACATTACTACATCAAGGTATGGCTAGAATGTGTGAGGTTGGGTGTAGGACAGGGTGGGGGTGGGGGGAAGAGTGAGTGGAGGGGGGATTAAGGGTAGAGGGGAACAGTGTGCCCAGAATGATAATGAAAATGGTCTATTATAACATAATGTGTTTGATTGTTGAATCCTTTATTGAAAAGGCTAAGATGAGGATGGTCAGATGGATGTGCAGGGTGTCATTATGGGAGAGAAAGAGAAACGAAGAACTCCTCCATTCAATGGGCCTGGTAAGGATAGGACAGGTGATGAGAAAGAGCAGGCTGAGATGGTATGGTCATGTGGCTAGGAGAGAAGAGACCCACTGGCTCCAGAAAATACTAAATTTCACAGTTGTTGGGAAGGAACACACATGGGAGACCTCACTAGACATGGGAGGGAACAATCAAAGAAGAAAGAAAAGTGTGGAACATTACCCACATTGACCCAAATGACAGGACAGTATGGAGGAGAGCCATTAAGGAAAGTAACAGTCCTACCCCACAAAGTGCGAAAAACACACCTTAAACATTGATGATGATCGTTTATTCCTCAGGCCGCAGAGTGCTACTCCAGGGCTCTGAGCAACCTGGGCAGCAAGACAAGCCCTACTGCATTGTGGGATTCCATCACCTGGGAGTTGTGCAGCACACACTTCAACATGGCGTGCCTGCTGCAGGACCAGCCCCCGGTATCCACGGCAACCCTTGCTGAGGTAGCAACCAGTTTATAGTTTTGGAATTAAGTATAAAACATCATCAAAGATGAATGAAATGCAGGAGCATACATCAAGATAAATCTATTTGTGAGTGAAATAAAGGTGACGAAATTGGCAACGTGCCAGAAAGGTACAAATCAGATTTTCGCTCTTTAGCTCTACACAATTATTGCTTTAAGTTATGTTGATTAACAATGAAATGTCTGTTTTTACAATGAAACTGATCATAATTTGAAAGTCAAGTAGTGATCTGTTCTTCCCCCAAAATGAATTGGTCATAAATAAATTAAGATGATTATTTAGACAGAGTAGCCCATTCCCTACTATTCCTTATGTTTAACTGGAGACTATGCTTTTGTCCAAACCAGATTGAGAAGAATGTGCTGGATGCCATGAGCAAGGCGCTGGCCCTGTGTGACACAGAGGAGACATCATCTTCCCGCCAGCCTCTCTCCCAGTACAGGGCAGCTACTATCCCATACCTTTAAATACCTTTAACTTAAGAACCTGTTCCTTTATTCCAACCCAGATTGAGAAGGATGTGCTGGATGCTATGAGCAAGGCATTGGCCCTGTGTGACACAGAGGAGACATCATCCTCCCGCCAGCCTCTCTATCAATATAGGGCAGCCACTATCCATCATCGACTGGCCTCCATGTATCACAACTCCAACAGGAATCAGGTCAGTCACATGGTATACAGTGGATGATCAGAGAATGAACTCTGAGTCAGTGCAAGGGGGTGAAAATGCCTACAAATGGCCGAAGTTGCCCTCCCTATAACTGGATTTGGGTCAGTCTGAGGACACACAATGCAAACAGAATTCTGAGTCAGAGCAAGGTGGGTTAAAATGCTCAGAAAGGAAGGAGGAGGGTGCTCTGCAAAAGGAAATATTCAAGCTAAATAATATAACTTGCAAACTGTAATGTATGTACTCTCATGAACCTTCTACCAGTAAAGGTTGGCCATTTTCCATTGTAGGATACACAATGCACAGGGAACTTAGAGGACTGGGGCCGAAATGCTTGGAAAGGGATGGGATAGCCCTCGTCCATGGCTAGCTCACTGTAATCTGTAGAAGAAAGTGTTCTAGCCCCAACAATTTATTTGTGTATATAGACACCATTTAGAACTCAGATCACTCATTCTATAATAACCTCATCTTACCATGAGCTCCTGCCATAAAAGTTCCTATTGGATTTTAGAGGACTTACATTCTGCTTCTATTCTTGCTCTGTATCTTGGAAGCTGACCATCACTACACTAAATCTGTCACAATCTTCGAGATGCACAAAGAGATTATCTTAGAGGATCTTACTATCTGTTTCTGTTCTTGCTTCGTATCTAGTCAACTGACAATCACTACACCAAGTCTGTCAGAATCTTCAAGAACCATGAAGAGTTGAGTCTAGAGGACTTTCTTTCTGTTTCTGTTCTTGCTCCGTATTTATTCAGCTGACCTCCACCCCGCACCAAGTCTGTCTGAATATCTGAGATGCATGAAGAGATGATCCCAGAGGGACTTGCAATCTGTTTCTGTTCTTGCTCCGTATCAAATCAGCTGACCTCCACTGCGCCATATCTGTCAGAATCTTCAAGGACCATGAATGTTTGATCCTAGAGGACTTACTATCTGTTTGTATTCTTCCTCCGTATCTAGTCAGCTGATACCAAACGGAAGAAACACACCAGGAGCCTATCTGACCATCACTACACCAAGTCTGTCTGAATCTCTGAGATGCATGAAGAGATAATCCAAGGGGACTTACTATCTGTTTCTGTTCTTGCTCCGTATCTAGTCAGCTGACCTCCACTACACCAAGTCTGTCTGAATCTTCAAGGACCATGAATGTTTGATCCTAGAGGACTTACCATCTGTTTCTGTTCTTGCTCCGTATCTAGTCAGCTGACCTCCACTACACCAAGTCTGTCTGAATCTTCAAGGACCATGAATGTTTGATCCTAGAGGACTTACTATCTCTTTGTATTCTTTCTCCGTATCTAGTCAGCTGACCTCCACCCCGCACCAAGTCTGTCAGAATCTTCAAGGACCATTAATGTTTGATCCTAGAGGACTTACTATCTCTTTGTATTCTTGTTCCGTATCTAGTCAGCTGACCTCCACCCTGCACCAAGTCTGTCAGAATCTTCAAGGACCATTAATGTTTGATCCTAGAGGACTTACTATCTGTTTGTATTCTTCCTCCGTATCTAGTCAGCTGATACCAAACGGAAGAAAGACACCAGGAGCCTATCTGACCATCACTACACCAAGTCTGTCTGAATCTCTGAGATGCATGAAGAGATAATCCAAGGGGACTTACTATCTGTTTCTGTTCTTGCTCCGTATCTAGTCAGCTGACTTCCACTACACCAAGTCTGTCTGAATCTTCAAGGACCATGAATAGTTGATCCTAGAGGACTTACTATCTGTTTCAATTCTTCCTCCGTATCTAGTCAGCTGATACCAAGCGGAAGAAACACACCAGGAGCCTGTCTGACCTCCACTACACCAAGTCTGTGCGGCTCTTCAGGGAGCTGGATCGGCCGGTGGAGCTGCTCCGGGTGGAGCTGGAGCGGGTTGCTCTTCTGGAGCACCAGTTCGAAGGTCAGCCGCAGCCCTCTCTTATAAAGAGTTACAATTGATCTGAATCAATCACAAATCCAAGCCCCTATCTTTAATGTACAGAGTGACGATTAATATCAACAAGTTTAGCTGTGATCGATCACAATTAAAAGAGGAATTATATAAATAAAATTCAATAAATTCAATAGGAAGTCCAATCGAAAGTCCGATCCCCAATCTCTAATGTACAGAGTTACGATTGATATTAATGGTAAGTCTAGTTTTGAGCAATTTAAATTCTTAATAAGATGGAGATTGATCTCACAAGCATGCATAGCGCAACTTTGGTAAGGATTGGTTATTTTACCCTAATGCAGTGTTCAGCCACATTTTGATTTTGTTGCAGTCCTGTCAGTCTCTGATTTACTGTCCGAGTGCATAAGACCGTTGCTCACAGTTAAATTTTCTGGCTTTGTAAACCCTGGTCTAGCTGGATATCAACTGTAGTAACCAAAGGGATGTGGCTTAATTTTGCCCTATAAGGTATTGGAGGTTTATTTATAGTCTGTCGTCTATTGTCCGAGCAACAGATTGTATGGGAGTTGTGCTGCTTAATATCTCAGTGGACAACAGTCAGCCCACACATACATGTATGTGGGTTGTGGGTTCTGTAAAGACTGGGCTAAAGTTCAATAAGAAGGAAAAATAGAACTCCAGGGGGGTGTTTCACCAAGCTGTTCATAAGTTACGAACCACTTTACGAATGACTGGTGATCCCTTATTGTGCTAAATGTGGTACCACATTTTGTTCATTGAGAATGTGATTTAGGACAAGAAGGGATCACCAGTCATTCGTAAAGCCGTTCGTAACTTACGCACAGCTTGGTGAAACACCCCCCAGGTGCGATTGCACCTTTTGATGCAAGTATCCTGATGGTTCTATTCCTTTGCAGGTCAGACGAGCCGAGGGCCGAGAGTCAGAACCCTGGAGTCAGCCCTGGGGATCCTGCTAGATTGCAGCTCAGTCATTCCTCAGCTGGAGAGTCTCAGCTACAAGCTGGTGCCTTCAGACGCTCCATTTAATCCTGGGGGATCGCCAAAGGCTAGACTCGGCGGGCGGTCCAATGGGAAAGGGTCCAAGAGTGGGAGGAGTGGTGGTGGTGAAGCAAGCGGGGCAAGTTCGAAAGAGTCGTCGGAGGCGTCTGTTGATGAGCGGGTGTCAGGTGTTTCAAGTGATGGGGGGCTACCGGGTGTGAAAGGGTCCAAGAATGTGAGCACTGGTGGTGATGAGCCGAGCGGATCAAGTTCGAAGGGGCCGTCGGAAGCGTCTGTTGATTCATGTGTGTCGAACATTTCGAAGGATGGGGGGCTGTCGGGAACGGAAGCATCCAAGGATGGGGCAGGACTGGCAGGGAAGGAGAGGGGACACAGAGAGGCTGAAGGGGAAGGCAAGGCCAAAGCAGACAACTCTGCTCTAGAGACGGCCAGGAAAGATGCTGGGCACCTGGGAAGTCCTGTTACCAAGGGAGATGCAGGGACCGATGATGGAGCTGGAGGCGATGGCGGTAGCAGTAGTGTTGGAGGTGATGAAGGGGATGGAAAGACGGGGAGTGGTGGACCCGGAGAAGAAGTAGGAAGCGGGACAGAGAAAGACAACGATGGAGGAGGAAAGAACGAAGGAAGAGCTGAAGGAGAGGCGTCGGGTGGAAAGGGAGAGAAGGACGGGAAGGAAGAGGACTCGGGGTCCAAGTCGGAGGTGGAGGAGGTGAAGCGGTTACTGGAGATCTTTGAGAGCCGTCTTCAGTTCGTGCTGCTCAACTTGGTGAAGCTGATGCTTGGCGGCACCAGGAACAAGTGAGTCATCACTTCTCACAGTCCATTTAACACTCTCAGTACCAAGACAGGACTAGCCCATGACTAAATACATACTTCATGCACCTATGGTACTAGGGGGGTTAACCCCTTCACAGATACACAATAGTGAGTGATATCAATCAGTTATTTCTTGGACAAAATTTGTCATCGTAGTGGTTCCCTGGACAAAATCCTTCATCTTGTGATGATTTTCACCCCGTTAAGTCAGTTAAGGTCACAAGGTTAAACCACCATTCAGGATACTGGCCAATGTAAGTCAAGGACTAATATCTAAGTTTTTTCTCGTTTAATCCCCAGAGTTGTCAGGTGGGAAACATACACGTGTTCTGTGTCATATGAAATGCATTTTACAGACATGAATTCCTCTAACTCTTGGCCTTCCATCACATCCTACCTTAAACAGATCACAAGAAAAGGATCTCTCCAAGTTCAAGCAGATGTATGCAGCATCTCTGGGGAAAAGACCAAGTTCATTGGACAGTGACAAGGGCAGTCTCAGCTTAAGACTGGAAGATATTTCCAAGATTTCTGATTCTTCTAGATGACAGGAGAACAACATAAACGAGTAGACAACATTGAAAAAATTAGTGCCAATGTTTATTAAAGTTGCCTTTCAGTATTGTTTGTTAATGCATGTGCATGTGACTGTGTTTTGGGAAAATATTGCAGGTGAACAGTCAGAAAATGATGAGGTATCTTGGGTGGAGTAAAGAATATAAAGCGTCTTTGATGTAGAAACCAATGAATTGTGACAGCTCCTATCAAGCCTGTTTGGTGAAACAGCCATGGTGTGTAGTCTATTGAATAACAATCCATGAAAATGTTCAGCCCGAACATTTTGAGGATTTGTGATTTAATCACTCATTACTCCAAATGTAGATCATTTGAGGGCAAATAACTTTCAGCAAGCTTCTAAAATAGACAATACGGTATATGAATTTAAGACCATTGGCAAGAAGATTGCTAACAATTACATTTTGAAGGCTTTTTTGCCTTCCCAGTATAGTGTATGCCCTTTAAAGTGCTTGGCCTTGATTTTGATATAATCGACCTGTTGCTCACAGTTAGATTGTCAGGCTCAGTGAACACTGATCCAGTTAGGATGTCAAAATGTGCCATGGAACTGCAGTAACCAAAGGGGTGTGGCTTAATTGTGCACCGTAAGGAATTTGAAATGTATTTATAGCCTGTCATCTATTGTCCTTACGGCAGATTTCATGGGAGTCATGCAGCTCAGTATCTGAGTGGAGAAAAGCCAGCCAGAAACAAATGGGTCAAGGGCAAGTTCACATTTCAATCTAAAGATTATTTTATATATGTGTTATACACACATAAATATATGTATATATATTTTATTGCATTAGATTAATTCTTTGATGGTGCCCTATAAATTAGTAATTGTATTATACACACATAAATATATGTATTATATATAATTTATTGTATGAGATTAATTCTTTGATGGTGCCCTTTAAAGCAGTAATTCACTCAGGACCGGTGTTAAAAAATGTTATTTGTGGGACATTCTCTAAGGTAAAACACACACACACACAATTTCAGATAGCTCAAGTGGCATTATGCATTAGATGTAATTAGTGTGAGTGTGTTTTATGGCCGTTTTGAGATGAATCCTCACATTTTGTCATGTTGGTAGCAGGTTTTGGTGCTAGGCACTAATCTGTATACATGTATATAGATCAGTGATGCTAGGCTGTGACGTCGACCCCAAAGTTCGAAATTGGCCTGTCCACTATAACCAATAGGTGGCGCACCGTTTTTTGAATCCACCAAATTGAAGAAATGGCACAGTGAAGATAGATACATGTATACTGTTTGTCACTACACAACCAGCCAGAATTTTAATTGCAGTTATATATTTCCATTTTTTTCTGTTTGATGTATACCGTGTTTCATGGCTATGTTTACTCCGAATACCAGCTACATCAATCTGAATGCTATAGAATATATAAGAATGGCTCTTTTATGCTGTAATGGTTGCAAATTGGTTAGATGTTCATGGAGTTTAAAAAGACAAACAAACAAAATAACTGGAGGAATTGAGACTAAATTGATAGCAAATGTGAATTGCAATTGTGAACGCATGAGTCTGGAGTGTGCATTTTAATGGTAATGTGCTCCGAAACCTTGAAAACTGAAGAAGTGAAAGTCCAGCATGAGCAAAATAAAGAACATCATATAAATGGCGAGTCTTAGTGACAACAAGCTGATGAGCATTGTAGAATAAACATTGCAATACAGCGGACACCCGTATAGGGAGACCACATGCCTATATAGGCCACTATTTGGTGTTTCCAGTGAAAAAAAACACATATTTCATTGAAACCTGTATTAAAGTAACCTGTACGTAAAGACCACCTACTCATCAAGACCACAATTCCTAGTCTCCATTTACTGGTCTTTATATGCAGGTTCACTGTTTTGCGATTCCTCTCACCATGTATCCTGATAATGCAGTAGAGCTTAAAATCTGTATTAAAGTAACCTGTAAGGAGAGACAACCTGCTCACAAAGACCATATATCTTATTCTTTTCATTGAGCAGTCTTTATAATTTCTTTTGATTTTTCTCTCACCATGTGTCCTTATAAGGCAGTAGAGCTCAAAACTTGTATTAAAGTAACCTGTACTTAAAGCCTACTTGCTCATAAAGACCACATTTGTTTGTCTCTATTGATTGGTCTTTATAAACAGGTTCACTGTTTTTTATTTTTCTCTCCTCATTTATCCTTATAAGGCAGTAGAGCTCGAAACTTGTATTAAAGTAATTTGTAAAGAAAGACAACCTGCTCATAAAGTCCACATTTCTTTATAGTCTCCATTGCTTGGTCTTTATTAACAGGTTCACTATTTTTTGTGATTTATCTCACCATGTATGTTCCTAAGGCAGTAGAGCTTGAAACCTGCATTAAGATAGCCTGTAAAGAAAGACCGCCTGTTCATAAAGACGGCAATTCCTTGTCTCTATTGATTGGTCTTTTTAAACAGGTTCACTGTTTTTTGTGATTTCTCTCCCCTTTTATCCTCATAAGACAGTAGAGCTCAAAACTTTTAATAAAGTAATTTGTAAAGAAAGACAACCTGCTCACAAAGACCATGACCCTGTTGCATAAAATTACCATTGATGTTAATTTTGCTACCAATGGCAATTCATATGGAAAGTTTTATGCAACGGGCCTTGATCTCTTATTCTTTTCATTGAGCAGTCTGTATAATCTGTTTTGATTTTTCTCTCACCATTTATCCTCTCTTTAGGCAGTAGAGCTCAAAACCTGTATTAAAATAATCTGTAATTTACGACCACCTGCTCATAAAGACCAGGGCCCCGTTGCATAAAACTTACCATTAATGGCAACTCTGTTATCAATGGTAACTACCATGGTAATACCGCTCGACAGCCAATCAAATTCAAAGTTTCCACAAAAGTTACCATTGATGGCAGAGTTACCATTAATGGTAAGTTTTATGCAACGGGGCCCAGAGTTCTTGTCTCTCTTGAGTCTCAAGTGGTCTGTATGTACAGGTCCCACTGTATTATACGCAGGGGTAGCACCTTATGATGATGTCCTACTAGTATGTGTCCATTGGTGTAACTGATACTTGGCTTCCTTGAGGGCAACCTGCAGTCATAGATATGACCCGTCTATGACTCGCCCTCCCCAGGGTTGGAACAGTGCTTCATCATGCCGACAGCTGCTTCAGTTAGCGGTAGTTGTGTTTGTGTATTGTCACTGCACCTCAAGACAGGGTAACGCTTTTGTAGGTCAAAGAAATCAAAATTTTTGAAAAAAAAAAAACACAGAAAATGGAAGAAGATACTGTATACAAAATTCCCCCACAATATTAGAAAAGGAAACTGACCTTGAGTGGAATATTTTGAGTAGGTTATGGAAGGGTTTTCCAAAATCTCTGCGGTTTGTGTATCCGAGAAACTGAGACCGCATGTGGCGGTTCTCGGCTCCGAATGGTCGCACAGTGGTCAGTTGTTATCCGCGGTAATTCAAGCAGTGTGTGCAATGCAAGAACAGCTTCGCTGCTCACTGCAATACAGTGTATGAATGTTGACTTTAGTCACTACGTTTCAAACGTAAACAACGATGGTTTTTCACTTTTCTTGAGAATGTTTGTGAAGCTGTGACTGTGAAATTTCATACATGTTATCTTTTGGGTCATTTGCAGATCCGGGCCGAGCTCCATGACTTTTTTTACTATTGCTACCCTGTATGTAACATGAGATAATTCTTTACTAACCTAAGAGCACCGATGCAATGTACCCAGTGGTGTCACTTTGAATAGACTGTATGTACGCATGTACGCATGATTGTTCCCGTTTTCACGCAAAGAAGGGATTATTTTTGAAGTGTGTTTGAGAAATGAAAAGAAACGGTCTGTTCTGATGACAGTGACTCAGAGGTAAAGGGTCTTCCTTCATGAATTGTGAAAAGGTGGAGTTGTGTTTGTGTTTCTGAAATGTTACAATAGAAGTGTTTTTTGTAAAAGTGCACGTAGTGCTTAAAATGCAAAAAATAGGGGTGGGTTTTGTTCTTTAGGTCCCTGTTAATTATTGCTCGTTTTTGTGTGAAATACAGGTTGAAATCAACAGAAAAAAATCTTGAAACAGCACAAATTAAGGGGTTATTTTTTTTTTACCAAGAGAACGATCATGTGTGCCTTAGAATGTGAAGTGACACCACTGGGGCAAGGTAAAGTCATACAGTTCTATTAAAGGTCTGGAAATGTTCGATCTATTCTCAAGAAACAAGCATATAAGGCAGAAAACATAATCTCCCTCTGCATCAGGGTGTCATGTGATGCTAAAGTCTTTGGCCTGATTTCAAATCCGGCATTATCCTTATGAATGATCTTATGTTTTATGAAACTCACAGTAGAAAAAAATTGCTGTGCAAGTCTGCTGAAGTATATATCTTGTTTTTATTGTTACTGATCCATTAAACACCATTGCACATTTACATTATAACAGTAATGCTAAACACGGGTACAACATGAAAAAAAGGGGGAAACATTCTGACAAGATATTTGTATAGATCCATTGCGATAATTATGTTGGGTTTGCAAGCGACTATACCTTTCATGTCATACATTTCAATTGATTCATTATGATTGAAATTGTCTTTACATCTGATGCTTAAGTGTGAACTGGTGACTTGTGCAATTTTCTTTGAATGTGCCTGTTTTAGAAGCTCATACACAAAACTAATGCACTGTGTACTTCATTCACGATTAAAAAATTAGAGGAATACGAATACCAGTTGTTAAATTTGTAAGTGCTGTTTGAAATGGAGAATGTGCGCATGATCAGTATTTTTTTAAATAATAAATTTGACATACATTAAAACTAATTCATATGATACTTTCAAGCTATTTTTGGTAAAATTAGATATCATGTATTCATGTACAGAGATTAAACACACATTTAGATATTTTACACAAGCTTATAGCCAAGTATCGCCCTAAAAAAAGTATTTCGCATTTGCAAATGAGTGGTGCCTCGGATATCACATGTTGTTACACATTACATGTAAAATAATTATTTATAGGCTAAAAAGTATCAATCTCATTTCCATTACAGTACAATGTAAACCTACATTCTGATTAGAGATCGTTTACATATACTATTACAATTGCTTGGCAATAATGACGGTGAACATGTGAAAATATGCCAAATGACTGGAGGAATAATGTTTATAGGTTGTCTGTCTATCCGTCTATCTGTCAACAGCTGGTTTACGCAATTAATATATAAGAAAGCACACAGTTCCATATTACCTGGGACTGATACATTATTTTACGGTTAGGTGTCATAAAGACTACTTTATATATATTACATGCTAGTGGCACATCAATCCATATAAATTGATGAAAGCAGTTATTAATTTCCTCAGTTGAATCAAGGTTGTTCGTGTGTTAATATATAAAGCTGCTATCAGGTGAAGATGTGGACACACTGAAAGAGATATCCTAAGAAAGACGAGATGGCAAAGTAATTGATGGTCATAAATGGCATATTGACATGTTCAACGTTGAACACACCATCATACGTTTGCAAAATACAAATTTCTATGTATTAGTTATCATTCACATTACAAGGAGCATATTTCTATTTTGACCGATTGTATTGTAAAGGCCTGTACATGAACACTAACTACAATTCAAGATTAAAAAAAAAAGATACATTTTACATCAATGTATTAAGGACAGAATCTTTGATACCTTTTTGAGACCCGTTTTTCATTATTTTTTAAAAATAAGGGTATAGGTACAGACGGAATCGATTATTGCTGTCTCCTGCCATAACGGCTATTCGCCGAGTTTCCTCCCTCCTTTGAAACGGCGACCGCTGCGACAAGTTTGTTACTTGTAGCTCGTTTAAAGCTTTGCTGCAGCGGTAAATCCCTGGCTTAAAAGCGCACGAGCAGCAACCGCACATCGTTTCCGCGTGATTTTTCTTTGATAATGGCTGTTTCTTCAGCGCCTCATCTAAAATATGAAGACTGGCAGAAACAACTTAATTAGAAGAAAAGTCTTCCACCTAGTTTGCTGACTTATAGACCTATTAAACAAAGGTATTCTTATACTGATTACTAATGTATTTTTTCTTTGTTTTACCACCTTGTGCACTACTAGACAACGTGCAACTTTTTACAAAGCCACTCATGAAAAAGTGTCTCTCGTAGGACTATCTGTCTAAACGATCACACTGACAACATGTATACGGTGCAAAATCAGAATTAACATTAGAATCCTTCGCTTAAACAAGGATTATGGGGTACCGCCTATCTGTCTACAAACCAGCCCCTCTAAAATTGCTTGAAGTTGCGTATGTGTCGTATTGTGTTCTTGCATGCGTGTGTCCGCAGCTTGCGTTGCAACTCCTGCGATTCCTTGCGTTTCGACATGGCTGCAGCGAGAGTACAACTACCTTGCTGCATTTAGACGACAACGAGATGTGCGTGTTGTACAGATCGCGCGTCCGACGCACCGTCCATGTGTGGTAAACTTGTAACTACCGGAGGGTAAACTTGCGTCTGCTTTCAATGCCAAACTTTTTCAAATCTGGCAGACACCGCAAGATGATCTTGAACCTCCGTGCACCCCCTTGCAATGAATGCACGTGTTAACTGAGTACATAAACAAATGTGGCAAACTGCAAAAGACTCAGAAATATATTGGACATGTGGAATAACTTTCAAGGTGCTCCTGCGTTCCTGAAACTGTACACCTCCGTGTGTCTGACGGAATATTTTGTGTTCAAGCTGCACGACCGGTTGTGGCCATGAATCTCTGAAGGACTTAACTCAACCATGTCAACGGTTACAAAGCAGACGGCAACCCTCTCGAAACTGTCGATTCACTGCCGCATAGATAAAGACATTTGTAAAGTGACTGATGTATCTGAGCTGAAAGACCACATAGAGCATGATAGGGTACGTGATTCCTAGGTGTTGAGTGACGTCATCTGGTAACTGGTCGATCACTATATCGGGGATACAGAGGAGGAAGAAGACGGCCGTCGTGATGATCAGCATCTGCGTGGTCTTGTGTTCGGACTGGTTTCTTCTTGAGGTGCCGTCACTGGTCACTCGCGCGGTCTTTGGTCGGCTGCGCAGCGGCGGGGCCGATTCGGCTTCGCGGGGCGCGCTAAATGGCTGGCCAGCCACGACTTCGACTGCGTCGGACGCGATGTCCAAGGTCACCGATCCTTGATCAGCGATGCCCGCAGAGCTAATTACAGACACCATGGAGGTGCGGGTGTTCTCGGCCGTGATCTGCCCAGGTGACGGCAGTGCTCTGACGGTTTGTTGATGTCCGGGTCCCTGAGCAGTCCACTTCCGTTTAATTGCTTGATGCTTACGTATGCATTTGTAAATACAACCATAAAGAATTGCAATTGCGATCGCAGACAGGCATATCACGACGATTTCTGAGATGGAATACGCGCGTCGTATCCAATGCACGTCGCCGTAGATGGTGCACGAGAAGTCATCACCGCCTATATTGATTGATTCTGCGAGAAAGAAGAAGGGAACGGTGAGCGAGAAGGCAACGGCGGCGCAGATCGCTGAGATGTATGTCGCTAGACGTGTGGTAATTCGACCAGGAGCCAGCGACATACACACAAGCTGATAGCGGTAAACGGCGATGGTGATGGTGATAAACAACGCAGCGTAGAAGGTCGATCTACTGCCGACGACCTCGAAGACGCAGGCCCAATGTTGCTCGTCGTGGAGAAAAGCGACGGCCACTTTCGCTCCGAAGACAACACTCGCAACTAAATCGACCAAGGCGAGCGCGATTAAACCGACGTCGTTTGCATTTCGGACCCCTCTCCGGACGAAGACGCTGATGATCAGAGCATTCCCTGGGACGCCCAAGACCACGGCGATGCTATTACTGACCACTCGTGCCAGAAACCAGGAGCTCACCGCCATTTTGATACTTTTACATGCACATAGATCAGACCTACTCATTAAAATGTTGCTCCTATAATACTCGGAATGCCGATCATTTATCAATCACATTCAGCAATGTCCAGACTGGCCTGCTTTCTTCATTGAATACTTACCACTAAACCACTGAGGAACATCCGATTCTCGCTCTTCCACAATATCAGATGTGTCATGGATGCAATTTTGCACCTCTCATACATATTGCGCCTATAGGCCTAGAACAGAAGTTTGTTCGATACACAAAGGGTTAGCGATTCTTATACCTGCGTCATGCTGTGTGTCGACCCGCGTACAAGTTAGTTCGTGAACTTAAAATGATATTCATTCCACAAAGACTTTGGTAAACAGATCCGAAAAAAGGGTAACGGCCTAATGTCCAAAACGTTCTTGCAATTATCGTTATTGGCACATACACGTATGGAAATCATCTCTTCTCGGTTAATATGCTTGCTGATACTCAATGATCTCAAAAGACAACGGAAAGCTTTCCATTCTAAAATCCTGCCTCCGACATGTCCGACCTTCGGCGCAGCTTTCTCTTGTATAGTGAGCAGATTAGGCTAGAGCAGTCAGTGCGACTAACAAGAACGACAGCAAAGGGCGAATATGGGTTACCTTAAAGTCACTTTATTGGTACAGTATTTGCACAAGAAAGACACACATTATAGTATTTGGCAAAGAAAAGGTAAATGCACACGCGCCACTTTGTGACTATCTTAATATCGTTGTTCACTTCTAGAATTTGGTATGAAAGGCACGAACCCTATCTGTGGTATATCACAGAAACGCACACGTGCATATATAAAGACAATAGCCGTGTAGGTGGTTGTCATAATGTGTCACGTCAGTCCACAAAATGAACGTTCTGGGAGGTTGTTCGACAACCGTAACTATGGGGATAAATCTGGTCCGACAATGATGCTTGCTCAAAACTAATTTCCGCTCTACATCTTCTCTCCTTCTTTCTCGCAACATGGCCTCCCTTTAAGGAGAAGTTAACATTAAGTTGCCTCAACTTTTTTTATTGAGCCCGTTCGATTTCAATCAAACGGGCTCAAATAAAACTTCACTGACTTGTAAAATGGCTGCTTTTTCACAACACATTTTCCTGATTGTTAAGTGCTTTCAAATCATACACCTACGTGCGTTATGTGGTAACCCCGTCGCACCGCCAATATTTGCCATTGTAAGTATCATCGGAAGACAACAATTATTGATATTATTTAACTGTTGTACCTTTCTCTCTCTCTCTCTCTCTCTCTCTCTCTCTCTCTCTCTCTCTCTCATTCTTTCTCAACTCTCTCACTCTTGTTTTCATTTTACTCAATATCGCTCTCTCACTATTTTTCTTTCTCAACTCTCTCTCTCTCTCTCTCTTGTTATCAGTTTCACTCAATATTACTCTCTCACTCTTTTCTTTCACAAGTCATTATCTTTTTCAACTCTCGTCCTCGTATATTTCCACTCATTCACTCCCGCGCCCTCTCCCAGTCTTTTCTCCTTTGTCCGCTTTTCTGTCTTTGCAATAAATCATCTCTTTCTCTCCTGTCTTTTCTTCCTCGCTTATTTCCCAGGCCCGCTGGTTCCTATGAATTGATCTACGTCAGTTCCTGCATATCCATCTTTTGTGGCTGAGGTCGATGAGATAGCAAATATGAAATGAAAAACTTAATCGGCTTTTGTCCAGATAATTGAAGTCACACACAGTATTATATTAAATCTATCAAAATAGCAGTGTTTGTAAAAAGATAAAGACATCCGCTCCTCATATCGGTTGCAATATGAAATTGATATGATAATATAATATAATTAATATAATTAACAAAACCAAATGAAAAGATACGACTATATAATATTCTCTGTCATATAACCAGGAACGATATTTAAATGCATGGATGTAGCTTCTATATATGTGCATTACCTTTTTTTCCCGGCAGCAGTTATGCGCATCAAATACAAGTTTATTTGAGGTTTGTGTATGCATGTATGTGTGTGTGTGTGTGAGTGAGTGTGTGTGAGTGTGAGTGAGTGTATGTGTGAATGAGTGTGTGTGTGTGTGTGTGAGAGAGAGAGTGTGTGTGAATGTGAGAGAGTGTGTGTGGGTGTGAGTGTGTATGTGTGTGAATGAGTGTGTGTGTGAGTGGTGAGTGTGAGAGAGAGAGAGAGAAAGAGAGAGAGAGAAAGTGAGTACGTGTGAGTGTGTGTGTGATTTTGATTCAAATCGCATTCATGAATAAAATAGCTGACAATTGTTCATGTTGGGCCAGCTAAAATGGATGAATCCTGGTAGAGGACGCTACCGTGATAGTTCGATGGACAATAACTAATTTTGATAAAACACCGTAAATATTAGTCAGTTGACTTGTGACTATTGTAACCTGATCACATGTGTTAGTGCCCTAGTACATCTAGCATATGGCAATTTGAAAGCAACAGCTCACTGGCTATTGACGCGCACGTGGTAATATCGAGCAATGACTGGTTACGGAGTGACACGTACCAATAGACAGGTGATAGAAGGTCGGTTTAAATTACTTGCAGAACCCTTATTAAAGCTCGACATTGTCATCAGGTATGAGACTCATAGAGAGCAATATGTCAAGATTCTGAAAACAACTGGGCATTTTCATTAACATAATACATGTACTGGCTGAAGAACCATATTCTCGCGTTGAGATGTAATCCCGCGTTACTTACGCCCCCTCCCCCTCCCACACACACACAAACACATACCGACATCTCTCTCTCTCTCTCTCTCTCTCTCTCTCTCTCTCTCTCTCTCTCTCTCCCTCCCTCTCTCTCATCTCTCTCTCTCTCTCTCTCTCTCTCTCTCTCTCTCTCTCTCATCTCTCTCTCCCTCTCTCTGTCATTTTCAATCTCCACCCTACTTTCTTTCCCCCTCTCTCTGTCAATTTCAATCTCCACCCTACTTACTTTCCCTCTTTCTCTCATCAAGAAATCTATCTCTCTTTAGCGGCATTCCTTCGCTTTTATATCTTCCTCTCGATTTAATTCTTCCCAACTTTTCCCTCTCTGCTCTCTAACGATATCTCATCTCACTCTTTATTCACACATTCTGTCGCTACTTCGTTTTTCCCATCATGATCGTATCTCTCTCTCCAAACCATCTTTCCCTTTGCCTTTAAAATTTGCCCACTCATGCATGACCAATGGGATTAATGTGATTTTCACACAGAAGTTAGTCAAGAAGTTAAGGAACAATCCTGCCAAATTGTTTTGCCCAAAAATTCTCCAATTAAAAGTTATGCTATTTTGCTTCGGGGGTATTTACTTTTTTTGTTGTGTTTATTTCCATCAGCCTATTGTATCCCATTTCATTGTCATGCCATGGTCACTTCTAACGAGGGACATCCGTTTTCAACTAGTTCTAATATACAGTATTAGTCACAATGTCAACGAGTGGCCTACGTGTTAGTTGAGGTAGCCTGGTTTCCAGGCGCTTGGGCATTTTTAATCCAAACTACATTTCAATAAATGGGTCTGGCTGCAAGTAGACTAACCATTCTCAGTTCTTTCTCCAGCTCGAGATGAAAAGAGGAGAATGAAAGAGTGACTGGTCTTGTGAGCATTAGACTCTTTATTTTGAAGTTTGAATTAATCATGTCCTAAAGTCTGGAAGCCAGACTATCCTTGAGACAGATGTTCATGTGTAGAGATCAGTGGTTAGTACATAAACGTTCCGGCTGACAAGGCCATAGAACGATATCTATACTATACATGTATAAGGCATAGAGCTAATTAAGGCAGCATTATCCTAATGCGTGTGTATAAGCACACGTACGTGTGTATGCCTGTTTTTTAAACCCTTGCGTCCATGATTTTACCAACCCATTTCCAGGAGGGTGTGTGTGTGTGTTGGGTGGGTGGGTGGGTGGGGGGGGGGGGGGGGGGTATCATTTGTACACACACGCCAATCGCTCACATTATTACTCGCAAATCTACGCCGGAGGCATATACACACTACACCATAATTCTTACATGCATTGTGCACACACGCACAATACGCAAGTATTGACGGCAGTGAGACAGTGATCACACGCTATAGAATTACACTACACTGTATTAGCTAAGTTTTCCATAGAAACTGAAAGAAAACTTTACTGTCCATCTGGCATACAATTTATTTTAGTTATGTTATTTTAGTTATGAAAGCACTCATATTCTCAGAAATTTTTCAGAAATACATCAATTTACAGGAATGGCTGAATAACACCCTAAACCTCAAGTTTATTTGGCCTTACCGTACATACTTGACATCGGCAAAATATAATCAAACAATGAATCTACACAAAACATAACAATAAAGCATACAAGTATTCAAAATGGTGCCGAGATGACCTTTGACCTCATCAACACACATGGTATTACCCAAGTATCATTTGTACCAAGTATGAACACAATTGATGCAGAAATAACAAAAAAATGAGAGGAAGATGTACCAAAACTTTAAGAACAAGCCCCTGCACACCTGTGCCAAGCTTGATCCCACCTGAAATTAAGAAACGTCCTTTAGTTCAGAAAAAACTTCAAAAAAAAAAAATGATCATTTGACCTTTTGACCCCTAGATGACCTTTGACCCATCAGCCTTATGAAGAGACACTTGTGGTATTAGGGTCATTTGTACCAAGTGTGATCACAATTTATGCAGAAATAGAGAAATGAAAGCAAGTCAAACGAAAACATTGAGAAAAATTATACACACGGCCTCATACCATTTGACCTTTTGACTCCAAGATGTCATTTGACCCCATCAGCCTCATGAATACACATGTGGTATTACCGAAGTATAATTTAGCACCAACTGTGATCACAACTGATGCAGAAATAAAGAAATGGAAGCAATTTAAACAAAAACACATCTTTGTAACAGACCAACAGACTAACAGACTAAGAGACTAATAACAGACTAACAGGAAAAGTGATTACTAGGTCTCTGCTGAACTTTACTCAGGCGAGACAATAAAACACGCGATAATATTGAAATTGTAAGCTCATATTCCCTGAGTACATTTGTATTATGAAATTGTCAGTGATGGATAACCCGATTTATTTTTTGTAAACATGGCAGTTGGAAATGACAATTAATATCAGTACAATCATTGCACAAATGCTTTTTATATTGTAAGGTCACGTTACCAATAAGCGATGTAATAATAATTTCTTAAAATATCTTTGACTTTTCCATGGCGGCTGTGTTGTTCAGGTTCACCCAATGCATTTTTTATGTACAATTGTTATGTACATGTACTATTATTTCAAGAAGTTAACATTCTATTCTTCAATAGAGTACATGTACCGAGGTGTTGTCGTCATATCCATTTTGATGCACGTCTCTGGTTCTAAACATCATCACTCATGTGAGAGATTTGCTGTTCTAACATTGTCTAGTGGGCTGTGTAGGGCGTTCCTACATGAGAGTCCCTGCTATGATCACCGCTGTTTGCTCTACCCTCATAGTTTAGAACCAGTTGTCTCGACAATATGCTCATATGACGTCACACTTCGGTGCTCTATGAAACATGTATGTAGGTAGGACTGCAAAGCTTAATCACACCCTCCTCAGTCTCAATACTAATTTTAATGCACATTCATAGACTTTGTGCTTTGTTATTATCAATTAGTAATTAGAATGTTTGATCTAGATGCATTTTTTATTTCTTCCTTCTCATCATTTTTTTTTTCTAAGCCTGTAGCGACGGTGTCAAGGCCAAGGGAATGATGCGCTTTGTAAGAACCGTGATATTATTAGTGTTATTAATTATAATACTCCATGTGTTTTACTATATCAAATATATTCTTTTACAAATAACTAGAGAAATTTGAAAGATGGACAGACAGACAAACCAAACACATACCCGGTATTGCAATCAGACCACTTTGTGGCAGAGATATATGGTGGGGGTATAAAAACATACTATGTACAAAGTTCAGCTTCGCTAGCTCAGTTGAAGGACATACACACACAGGTACTACTAGTGGTCCATATATATACATATCATATTCTGAAAAATATAAGAGAGTGTGTAAGCAAAAAATACAAAATATATTGAACATTACTATAAGAAAATATGTAAATAAAACTACCAGATAAGCATTTCTATTAATATGTATTCAGCATGACAACCAGACAGAAACAGGTGGAGAGGTGGCAGCCAATGTCATTCAATATCTGACAAGGGAGCGTTAATTTTGTATCACACACTGCAGAGGAAGAACTGGTATTTCATCGAAACCTGTTTCACTGAACAGCAACGATCCACCCACGTCTTCTAGATATAAAATTACTGGAAGGCTTTTGTGTAAATCAAAAAGAACATTACGTAAGCCATAATGTGCACTTCTTCAGCATTTATTTATTCCATGTCAAAGAGTTCATTGCAACAGGAATGATGGAAGTGTATGCCATGATGAGACTTCACAATCTGACATGACTTGTCTCATTTCGGAGATAAAATTGTATATAAAGATATCTATATGCACATGTATATACATGCACTATTCCACTTTAATATTTTATGCACACAATAGTGACAATACACATCATTTCGCCAGGCACTTATGAATGGGGAGTTTTCCACTTGCTGAACATGAATGATTTTGTTCGGGAGACAAACATCCATATCCAGCCTGAAGGCAATTTCTTTCTTTCCTCAGGAAAAAAAGGGGGATGGTGATTTAGATCTTTTGTGAGCCAGGTATGCATAACAAATCTAAATATCTCATACAAATTTCAATATTTATGATTTAGATGTGTGCTCTTTTAAGCAAAAATAAAACCTTGTCCTAGGTTTTGCAAGAAAATAACCAGTTTGCACAAATTTCGGACAGTGGGACTATACATACAGTCATAATTCAATGTAGAGTACTAATAAATATTATTTAGAAAATAGCACAACTTTTGGGAACACCACATGTTTGTACCATTTCAGGATATTTTACAAAGTAAAGGAAAAGAATGAGTGAAAAGAAGAGCCAGGGATTTTCATTTATACTGTATTTGTAGTTATTGTGTGCCAATTTAAATATGATTTGGATACACATATGGTACCAGAGTTAGGATAATTAGGAAAAAAAAGTAAATTTACAAAGATGCAGAAACAGACGAGAATGAAATGAGGAAGAGGAAAAATGGAATAAATAGAAGGGGAAGGGGAGGAGAGGGATAAACATCTGGTTTCAAGCCATATTCAACTTTTATGCACCATTGTTGCATTTTTGCCCGCGTAACACACAAATCGTAGTGTGCAGGAATTTGCCTGACACACAAACTGCACACTTTCACTACAAATGCTTTGATTCGGCTCACATATTTTATATTTTCATTATTACATGATGGCATTGTGCGTTGTGGTCACCTAGGATGATAGAAGACACTCTTTGGAAAGCACTCACAGGTAGTCGAAATAGTAATCAAAGTCCCAGTCCTTCTTCCCTTTAGCCAGGGCCTCCCTCTCCTGTTTAGCCTCATGCATCTTGATGGCTGTGAAGCACTTGATGAAGTCTTCCCCTAGTGCATCATTGAGCACAGTGTCGCTGACGAGGGCCTCCAGAGCCTGCTCCATGTTGGTAGGGAGAACCGCCGTCTTTGGAGGGATGTCGTCCTCCCTGTAGGCCACGCCGGTCACCTCTGCGGGCAGCTGGTACTTGTTGGTGATGCCATCGATGCCCGCGGCGATGATCGCTGCCATCGCGATGTAGGGGTTGCATCCCGAGGCTCCGGCGCGGTACTCCAGGTATGTGCCCCGCTCGCCATTGACCTTAACACGGAGGGCTGTGGACCGGTTGTCCACACCCCACGTGGCGTTGACCGGTGCAAAGGCCCACGCCTTGACCCGCTTCAGGCAGTTGACCGTGGGGGCTACGAGGACCTCCAGGGCAGGAGCGTGTGCCAGGAGTCCAGCCATCCACTGCTGGGCCACCTCGGAGAGACCGACTGGGCTGTTGGCGTCGAAGAGTACCGCTTTCTGTCCGGTGACGTCCCACAAGGAGTGGCAGTAGTGACAGGAGCTGCCACTTTTGTCCAGGTAAGGCTTGGACATGAAGGAAGCTACGTAGCCATGCAGCTGAGCAATCTCCTTGATGGAGGTCTTGTAGGTATGGGCATTGTCACCAGCCCTGATACCAAAAGCAGGTTTGTACGTCACCTCCAGCTGCCCGGGCCCGTACTCCGATTCCACGGACTCTACATCCACCCCCACCCTCGGCAAATCCTCCATCATCTGCCTTATAAAGTCCCTGACTGGATACATCCGCAGCGTCGCTCGAATATTGATGTCTGTATTCAACGGCTTCCTAGTCTTACTGTCAATGAGGTAGAATTCGTGCTCGTGAGCCGACAGCAAGGAGTAACCCATTTCCTTTAGTTTGCCAAGCTGCTTACGTGCAAGCACTCTTGGGTGCGCAGACACATATTCCCCTTTATACGTCGGCTCAATCAAGATGCGGGCTGTATTGGGCTCCCACGGCAGCACCTGGAAGGTTTCGTAGTCAGGAAACATCAGCCCATCCCCATAGCCCACCTCTTCATTATAGCCGGTTCCCGATATCACAGTAGCATGCACATCCATTCCCAAGTGGCCCAGATAGAAGTTGAGACCTCCGCTGGCCTTCTCCTTGAAGTGGCGCGCTGGGATGAGCTTTGACCGAGCGACGCCATTTGTGTCCGTCTGCTCAAACCGGACAGTGGTGATGTTCTTCTCTTTAATCTCCTCTAGGACCTTGTTCAGACTCATCTTGTTGATCTGAAAAGGCAAATGTTTGAGTGAACACAAGTGAGGTAAAAACACATCAGAATCCCCAAACACTACACAACAACACAACAAACTAGGCTCTGCGACATGTACCTGCTAAGACAGCTACTTTCTGAGGCAATTTCACCAGAGGACAGTCACCTCTGAGGAAAACGAGCAACCTAAACTAAGCGAGACCCATATAAGCCAGGATTGCCAATTGTCCAGGGGGTGGTTGCATGTTTAAGAGGATCATTTTCCTCAGAGATAGCTTTGACCTAGAACAACTACCCACAGGA
Source organism: Arbacia lixula (assembly GCA_963669155.1). Taxonomy (NCBI): domain Eukaryota; kingdom Metazoa; phylum Echinodermata; class Echinoidea; order Arbacioida; family Arbaciidae; genus Arbacia; species Arbacia lixula. The sequence goes on along the minus strand of OZ022582.1, from coordinate 6,785,125 downwards.
CAATTGACAATACTGTGTTGTATAGGGGTCTCACTTAGTTAAAGGTTGCTTTCTTCAGCCTAGGGTTAGGGTTAAGGTTAAGGTAGGCCTGGTAGGGTCAGGGTTAACCCCAACCTATGAAACCCAGGATTGCCAGTCAATCACCCCTTATGATAACACATCCTAAGCTGAAGAAGTACACTGTTGAATTTGCTCTTGTTATGCTTGTGTTTACCATTACATACTTCAGTAAGATTACAGGTCCTGTAAGGTTTACCAAATACCGTGAAACGTGGTGTAAACTTTTACAAAATCAAATTCTGTAGCACATTAGATGGTCAAGCCACCAGTGTAATTAACATATTTGCCCTGTTGTGAAATACACTTAAATCATAAAAAATATTAATTTTCAGTCTGTTTTTTTTCAAATGCAGTGGACTTTGAATTATCTACCGGTTCATGTTATTTTCCATTCAGCAAAGAGCTCCGGTGAAGAAAAAAAAATGTTTTTTTTTGTGAGGCTTGAAAGATTATTCAAGGCATGTGCATGTATGGCACACAATTTCCCAGCCTTGAAATCATTTTGAGCCACAAAGAGCTGATCAATATGTTTGTATGTAGGCATTTGTGCACAAATCAATGGCGCACAAATGCCTCAATGCCGCACTGAAAAAAAGTCTTTAGTTTTCTTAATCCTGTGCATGGGTTTAGTTTTCCTGATATACTTTGATCAGTTCAATCTCACCCAATCATTTTACCTTTCTATAGTCCTGACACGCATTAATTTATATTATCATTGCCAGCTATTAAACACTTAAAGGGCATATACTGTACCGGGAAGGCAAAAAAGCCTTCAACATGTAATTGTTAGCAATCTTCTTGCCAATGGTCTTAAATTCATGTACATGTATTGTCTATTTTGGAAGCCGGTTGAAAGTTATTTGCCGTTAAATGATCTACATTTGGAGTAATGAGTGATTAAATCACAAATCCTCAAAATATTCGGGCCGAGCATTTTGAGGATTTAATCATTAATCATTAATTACTCTATATGTGGATCATTTGAGGGCAAATAACTTTCAGCAAGCTTCTAAAATAGACAATACATGAATTTAAGACCATTGGCAAGAAGATTGCTTACAATTACATTTTTTAGGCTTTTTTGCCTTCTCAGTACAGTATATGCCCTTTAAGATATGAATGTGTTTAAAGAATGTGATCAACCAAAAGGCCTAAAAGGCATTATTGGCAGTGATATACATTACAGCTCAAAGGAATTGACACAGGTAAAGGGAAAGGGAAGAAAGGGAAGGAGCCGCAGTTTTAAACCGCGGTATATTTTGTCCAGTTCAGCATGAAACATGATGCTTTAGCCTAAAATGCATCATGTTTCATGCTGAGCTGGACAATATCTACCCTTTCTTCCCTTTCCTTTCCCTATGCCAATTCCTTTGTGCTGTAGTGTACATGTAGAGCAGTTTAGAAAAAGCAGTATTTTGTACACAAACCTATGCGAAATCTTCCTTTTTGTTGCGTAACCTCTGAACGGAGTGTCCGTTTTTTTTTCAAACTCTATTTCAAAAGTTGCAAGACATACACTTCAAGAGGCAATTAAGGTGGTTCCCGAACCATGAGTCTCGCATGATTTTATAATCGATAAACAGTGCTAAGTTTTTTTTTCAAATATATAAAAATGGTGCCGAGATGACCTTTGACCTCATCATGCTCATCAACACACGTGGTATTACCCAAGGATCATTTAAATGTACCAAGTGTGATCACAATTGATGCAGAAAAAAAGAAATGAGAGCAAGAAAACTTGAGAAAAATGATGCACACGGACTCACATCATTTGACCTTTTCACACGTAGATGACCTTTGACCCCATCAGCCTCATGAAGACACATGTGGTATTACCCAAGAATTATTAGTGTGATCACAATTGATGCAGAAATAAACAAATGAGAGCAAGTCAAACAAAAACTTTGTGAAAAATGATGCACACAGCCTCATATCATTCAACTTTTTGACCCCTAGAAGACCTTTGACCCCATCATCTTCATAAAAACACATGTGGTATATACCCAAGGATCATTTGCACCAAGTGTGATCACAATTAATGCAGGAATAAAGAAGTGATAGCAAGTTACACAAAAACTTTAATATTTTTGTAAAGACATGGCCTCATATTATTTGACCTTTTGTCCCCTAGATGACCTTTGACCCCATCATCCTCAAGAAGACACATGTGGTATTACGCAAGGATCATTTGTACCAAGTTTGATCACAATTGATGCATAAATAAAGAAATGAGAGCAAGTTATTAACAGACCTACAGACTAACAGACCAACAGTCCAACAGACTAACAGTAACACTAACAGGAAAAGTAGGTCTCTGGGCGAACTTTGTTCAGGCGAGACAAAAACGGTAATGAAAAGGAATGTTGCTATGCTCAGCGGTTACGCCTCAATCACGGATTTCGTAAACTGACCCACCCTATAAATTATCTAGTCAGAAAAATAAACTTCTAATGAACTTAAATGTACCTCTAACAAAAATTATTAACTATATGATCTCTTTAACAGTATACTAAACAATCAAACTCAATGTGCACAGGGTCGTAGACTCTTTTCCGGAGAGCCAGACACCTGCAGCTATGCAGCCACCTCCTCAACTCAGTGACGTGTATCTGCATTCGACCCACTACAATGCCGGCGTGAACATAATCGGGTGTTGAACACGCGCCTAAAATCAACCAGCAATTCAACAACTGCTGAACTTCTTCTTACCCAGGTCGAAATTCCCATAGAAACCAGTAGAAACCAGTAGAGACCGTCTACTGGTTTCTACTGGTCCAGTAGAGTCTACTGGTCTGAAGAGGAACTACGAAATCAAACCAGTAGCAACCAGTAGAAACCAGTAGAGTCTAATGGTATTGAAGACCAGTAGAAACCATTAGAATCCACTGGTCTCTAATGGTTTCTACTGGTTTGACTTTGTTTTTTTCACACTCCTTCTCAACCATTAGATCTCACTGGTTTCTATTGGTTTCTACTGGTCTTCAATACCATTAGAATCCACTGGTCTCTAATGATTTCTACTGGTTTGACTTTGTTTTTTTTACACTCCTTTTCAAACCATTAGGTCTTACTGGTTTCTATTGGTTTATACTGGTCTCCACCAGTAGAATTCACTGGTCTCTAATGGTTTCTACTGGTTTGACTGTATTTTTCACACTCCTTTTCAAACCATTAAGTTTCACTGGTCTCTAATGGTTTCTCCTGGTTTGACTTTGAATTTTTCACACTCCTTTTCAAAACATTATATCTCACTAGTTTCTATTAGTATGAAAAAAACAAAGTCAAACCAGTAGAAACCATTAGAGACCAGTGGATTCAAATGGTATTGGAGATCGGTAGAAACCAATAGAAACTAGTGAGATATAATGTTTGGAAAAGGAGTATGAAAAATACAAAGTCAAACCAGTATAAACCAATAGAAACCAGTGAGATCTAATCGTTTGAAAAGGAGTGTGAAAAATACTAAGTCAAACCAGTAGAAACCATTAGAGACCAGTGAATTCTACTGGTAATGGAGACCAGAAGAAACCAATAGAAACCAATAGAAATAGAGATGCTCATGAATATCCATGCATGTATTTACGTGTCCTAATTTTGTACTTTTAAATAGATGACCTCCACCTAACCAGATAAAAGGAATTTTACCAAGTAATGATTTCAAGTTTAAACGTAAAATAGTGAATGTCACCTACTTAAGTGAAGACAATAATGATAACAACAACAAAAATGATCTTCTTAAATGTAAGTTAGAGTAACCAATATCTTATGAACCTTATAACCGTACTGCTATATATATGAAAGTCTGTGAAGGAAAGAGTAGGAATTAAGATAGGTATAGGATAGAATAGGAATAAATATAGGATAGGATTAGGTTAAAACGATAAGGAAATATGCCATAATTCGGATTATCATAATATGATATACTAAGTCTAAATCGTTATTTCATCAATATTTTTAATTTTGATTCCTATTGGTCTCCTGATGGCTCCAGTAGGTATTCTACTAGTTTCTACTGGTATTCTGATGGATCCAGGAGAAATTGCTACTGGTTTCTACTGGCACTCTACTGGTATTTTTCTAATGGTTTCTACTGGAAATCATTTCACTTTCCATATTCAAACCAGCAGAAAAATTCCAGTAGAAACCAGTAGGAAGCTCTATTGGATCCAGTAGAGATTCCTACTGGTTTCTACTGGTCTTCTACTGGTCTTCTACTGGTCTTCTTATCCCCTACTCCAAAAGCACTACCCCTCGCCCGCGAGCATCACCTATACCCCATGTCAGGGCCAAAGGACCGGAGAAATCCCCCCTCTCAAGGCCCAAACCCAACACCTTCCCCTAAACATACAGATACCCCGCCATCCCCCAGTAGCTACTTATCCCCAGACCCCAGTGCAAGAACCAACCCACCTCCCCCTTCGAACTGTAACAAAGTCCCCTCATTAAACAGCCCAAGTACAGCCAGTGACCTTACCAGCCCCCAGCCCAAACTGGTTTTTCGGCCCGGCCGCGCCTCTGCACTCTCCCACAGAGCCCTCCTCGAAGCTGCCTTCCATACACTATCCTCAACCCTGCACGTCCTAAACATCCCCGGCTCTCTCCAAAGCCCAGAGCTCCACTGCAACCTTCATACGGTCCACCACCAAATAATCAACCTCACTCAGGCAAGCTTAACACTGCTATCACCCCCGAGAGATCCTCCCAAAACCTCCATATAGATAACTCCTCAACTACCAAACTCCTAGACCCCCCACCACTCCCATCCCACTCACCCAGCCTGCGCATATGCACCTTCAACTCCAGAGGTATTCGGAGCAACACCCCATTTATACAGTCTCTCCTGAATGCCATAGACATTCTCTGCCTCCAAGAGCACTGGCTGGCCCCCACCAACTTAGACAACCTCCAACTGCTTGACAGTAACTTTACCGTGTTATCAAAATCCCACAGAGACGAAATTACCCTCGACCTACCTCGCAGAGGAAGGGGACAAGGAGGCGTTGCCCTCCTGCTCAGATCCTCCTCCTGCACCCTTGTGCAAAAAATCCATTGCAACTCCCCAAGAATACTCGCAGCACTCATCCAACCCATAGGCTCTTCTCACTCCATACTGGTAATCTCGTGCTATCTACCCAGCGGCAACGACCCCCCACAGATCGCCGAGTATCAAACCTGCCTCAGTATAATGGAACACACACTAGTCAATAACCCAGCCCAAATCCAAATCATCGCCGGCGACTTCAATGCAGACACCTCCCTTCGCACCTCCAAGAAAAAATCCATACGATGCCTGCAAGAGTTTTTGTCTCAACAACGCCTAGTCAGACCCGCCCCAACTGGTCCCATAGAAAGCTCCTTCACCTTCATCTCAGATGACGGAGCAAGAAAATCAAACATTGACGGATTCATCTTACCCAGCGACCATAGCCATCACCTCAACAAAGTAACCATCCACCCTGAACACCCCCTGAACACCTCAGACCACCGACCTGTTACGGCACACCTCCACAATATCGCTGCACCGCAGAAAGTTTGCCCTCCGATCCAAAACCAATTCCCCCCCCCCTCAGTCCCTCCCTCGCCTCATTATCCACTGGCCCTGCGACAAAAATTCCATCGACTCCCTCTACACAACACCTCTTGAAGAGGCCTCCAAATCCATATTCGCAACCCTCCCTTCACTGATGCCTAACCCAACCCAAATTGACGAAACCTTCCACATCCTCCTCGACTCCATGATCACCCTTTCCAAGGCCCTCCCTCACCACTCAAGATCAAAAAAACCTACTGGTAAAAAGGAGTGGTCTCCTAATGTCCAGCTCTCCTATGATGCTGCCCTTAAAAACTGGCGCTCATGGAAAGATGCTGGAAAGCCAAGGTACGAGGGCCCCATCTGGGACTCCTACCACCTGGCAAAGAAAGACTTCCACAGGGCACTCCGGCAATCCAGAGCTGCCTGTAGACTCCAGTTGCTCACAGACATCGAGCAGGCCAACCCTTCCCTCTTCTACAAACTGGTTAACTCCCAGAAAAACAAAAAGCAATCCGATCTCCCGCACTTAACATACAAAGACATCACCTACCCCAACCCGCTCATCGTCCACGGCTGGGAAAAATACTTCCGCGACCTTTCCACACTCCAGGATCCCCCTCCTCATCCCTTACCAAGTCCCCTGAATAGCCCCACACAAGACCTCCCAGTAGGACCCAACCCCATCCCTGCCTATCAGGATACGCTCCCCTTCCCCACCTCTCTAGGTGGACCCCTCCTATTTAACTTCAAGGAACTCAACCACGCACTCTCCCTCCTCAAACAAGGCAAGGCAAGCGGTATAGACAATATCTCTCCAGAGCACCTCATCCACACAGGCCCCATCACGCGCAGACTCATCCTCCTTCTCTTCAACTTCTTCACCGCCAACTCCCATCTACCGCAACCCCTAAAAAATGCCCTCATCCTTCCTATCTACAAAGGTAAAGGAAAACCAATCCATGACCCTGCCAGCTACCGTGGTATCTCCCTAACGTCCACGTTCTCTAAACTCCTGGAACTACTCTGCAAGCCACATCTTGAACAATACCTTCTCTCCCACAATATTCCAGATGAGCTACAATTTGGCTTTCAACAAGGCAGATCCTGCATCCTCACCTCCACTACTCTGCAGCTCATCATAGACTTAAACACCCTCAACAAAAACCCAACTTATGTCGCCCTTCTGGATGCAGAAAAAGCCTTTGACTCTGTCTGGCACCACGGCCTCTTCCAAAAATTAAACCAGACACCCACCCACACATCCCTCTCCACACTTCTCTCAGCCTCCTACAATAATGCTGAGAGCTACATTTACTGGGCTGGGAAAATCTCCAATGCCATTCCTCTTGAGAGAGGAGTACGGCAGGGCAGCGTCCTATCCCCCACCCTCTACACCCTCTTCCTAGATGACCTCATTAAAACCCTTAGGAACTCCAAGTTAGGCATTCACATTGGCAAGAAGTTCTGCGGCGTTATTGCCCTTGCTGATGACGTTGCCCTGTTGGCCTCCTCTCCCACGGAACTCCAAAACATGCTACACACCACCTTTAAGTACTCCCAGAAATGGCAATATAATATCAATCCATCCAAGAGTGCCATTCTGGCCTACAATGAGCCTAAGAACAAGATCCTGCCCCCTCACTCATGGTCCCTCCCCAATAATAAACCCATCCCGGAAGTTACTAGTCACCCTCATCTAGGCATCATAAAATCCTCCTCCACATTTGACCCATCCAACAACATATTCTCCAAAGGACTCCACACGCTATTCTCCCTGACTGGTACCGGACCCCAAGCCTTCTCCCTAAATCCCTACCTAATGGCCAAGCTCTGGACCACCTACTGCATCCCTAGGATGCTTTACGGCTCTCCCTTACTACCCCTGAATAAACGCATGTCCGCCAAGCTAGAGTCCTCCCAATCCTCACTATTTAAAAAAATCCTAGGTCTCCCCAAAAGCTCTGCAAACGAATCTGTCTTCCTCTTAACTAGCATCATCCCCATCTCCTCTCAAATAGACCTCCAAACACTCCTCCTTATAGGCCAACTCCTCTGTCTTCCCCATGATCGCTTTGAATTCTCTACCCTCCTAGCTGCTCTCCCCACTTCCTCTCCCCTAGTTACCTCCTGGAAAACAATCCTAACTAAGTATCAACTCCCAACCCTCCCTGACCTCATAAACAATCCCCCTGCCTACCCCCTCTGGAAACGCCTCGCTAAGTCTACAATCCACAATACCGTAATCTCCGAAGTCACCTCAGCCATCAAAGCAAAAAAGTCACTCTCCTCCTGGTCCACAACTGCTCTTCCGCCACCACTCCACCTCTACTACCCGCCCTCTCTGCCTCCTCATCTCCGAATCGCCATCATCTCAAGAAGTCAACTAGCTACGCAAACCTACCCCGTCCAACTCCGCCTCTACAAGCTAGGAAAAACCCAAGACCCCATCTGCAAATTATGCCACACCGCCACGGAAGACACCACCCACTTCACCGCACTCTGCCCAGCACTAGCACAACATCGCCGATCATTTCTTCAGAGATTAAAAGACCTAGCTCTCGGTCCTCATCTACCTCTCCCTACGTCACCCCATGATCCGTCCTTCGTCACACACCTCCTACTTCCGTCTTCCTCGCTCCCAACCCACCTTGCACCCCAAATCGTCACCCTTCATCTCCAACTAATAAACAAGCTGCACCAAACACGCTCCACAACTCTTTCTTCTTAACTATGATTCCCGCCAATCTCCCGCCTATCCCTCCACCTAACAAGATCCGCGTACCCCTGGGCCCTGCCCTGATCTCCGAAGAACGGAGGAAGAAGAACAAGAAGAAGAAGATTGGATCCAGTACAGATTCCTACTGGTTTCTACTGGTATTCTACTGGCATTTTTCTAATGGTTTCTACTGGAAATCATTTCACTTTCCATATTCAAACCAGTAGAAAAATTCCAGTAGAAACCAGTAGGAAGCTCTATTGGATCCAGCAGAGATTCCTACTGGTTTCTACTGGTCTTCTATTGGATCCAGTAGAGATTCCTACTGGTTTCTACTGGTATTCTACTGGTCTTCTATTGGTCTTGTATTGGATCCAGTAGAGATTTCTACTGGTATTCTACTGGCATTTTTCTAATGGTTTCTACTGGAAATCATTTCACTTTCCATATTCAAACCAGTAGAAAATTTCCAATAGAAACCAATAGAGATTCTAATGGTTTTTCTCTACTGGTTTCTACTGGTTTTTCGTCCTGGGATTCTACTGGTCTTCTATTGGTCTTGTATTGGATCCAGTAGAGATTTCTACTGGTTTCTACTGGTATTCTACTGGCATTTTTCTAATGGTTTCTACTGGAAATCATTTCACTTTCCATATTCAAACCAGTAAAAAATTTCCAATAGAAACCAATAGAGATTCTAATGGTTTTTCTCTACTGGTTTCTACTGGTTTTTCGTCCTGGGTAGCCAGACTCAACCTATCCCTGCACTTAATAATGGAGAGGTGTGTATTATCAGTGCAATTATAAAAGTGCTTCAAATAGCACAAAAAGAACTACAACTCAGTCACACAATTAACAGCCATTATTAAAACGCTTTAATAATGGGTGTATAATTGAATACGAAAACAGGCTACTTAATTACCTCGCTCAGTCCTCGGACACTTGACTTAGCTGATACTGATACGGACAGTCCTTCAAAGTTCAACTTCAAGTTCCAGTGGACCAACCACGGTGTAGTGAAGCAATGTTTAATTGACGACTTATCAATCAAGCAGAGCGGCGAAAGCAATAAGACATGATCAATCGAGATCTGACGGACGATCTGCGCGAAGCATTTAGCGAGCTGCAGAAACAAGTGGGTGGTACACACGCCGCGCTCAGCATGTATGCTCTGATTCGAGGTATAAAGGGGAACCTCAACCATGTCAACTGAGTTATCGACAAACACGGGTGTGAACCTCCATTCATACATCATTGCATCGGTGCCAAGGTCCAATGCATGCATCGAATCATGCATCGACGGACGATCGACCCGCGCGCACCTGTTGATTTAAGGCGCAGGCAGGTCCTCTGATCGCGTGGGGGAGGGGGGGGGGGGGGGGGGGGCGGGGCGGGGCGCGTGGCACTACTATGGTGTGCGAGGGGCGTGCCTCCCCCCTCCCCCGATCCCTCGGACCCCCTCCCTCCTTGAATCGCCGGTGGCATTTCGTTGACTGATGATTGGCTGGTTAGGATCGTTCACAACTTCGTCATGTCTCACGCATTTTGGATTTGAACATGGTTGATATTTTGCTGGATCCTTACCCTTCTACAAGGAGAGGTTGAAAAATACTGGTATTTTCAAATAGTACAATAGATTCCTCTTCAGATGATCTATAAGTGTTTAAGGCTCAAAAGCGATTGACATTGAAATGTAGAGTTTATTTTCATTTTCATTTTTTTTAATTAGAACCACATATTTATCTCGAATTTGCAATATTTTCCTGCCTGTTTTAATTAAATATTTTTTTTCACACTTAGTAAATCTCGACCTCCAACATACAGTTGCAAAAGAAAGCGTACGAAAATATGGTTTATTCATGGAGATATCGCAGTTTGAAAAGGAGACCTTTTGTCAAGTGAAGGTCACGACTACCGAGCTGAAAATAAAAGAAGCGTATTTTCTGGGGCCTGCCTACTGGCTGAGTACGTTAATAAGGTTCTTTCGCTAGCATGGTTGGATCTAGTTCATGCCTGTCAACCAATCAGGTAACAGGATAGGGATAAGGTGTACAAAACCAAGGATGCATGAAGCGAACACGTACTATAGGTTTTCCCGCCCAATTTCGTAAACTCAGCAGCCGAATTAACTATAGGTTCATTCAAATTAGAACGAAATTTAATGACGGTGTAGATCATCATGCAAAAAGCAAAATTTGTCGTTCAATTTAATTTTAGGAGCATGCGATTTCATACTTTTGTCATACAAAAATGTAGAACGGGCTTTCAATTCCAAAAACGTGCAAGGAGCATTCAAATTCGCGCCGGACAGTCTGCAGTAAGAATTCGGTTATTCAATTTAGTGAACAGGCATACATTTTTGACATTTGTGCAGTGGTTTTCATCTTACGCTAATTTGTCAATTTGTGTATTTCTGTTAGAATAATTATATGCACAGTTTCGCATGAAGAAAGGTGATGTGATTCATTAGCTTGTAGCTCTCAATACACCGATAACAGTCGTCAGAGAAGGTGGGCTATTTCTGACTTTTCCTATAAGTTCAACCGAAAGCTACATACAGGGCCTGCACAATCCTGAGAGAGGTTGCAGTGCAGTGCATCGACACCATAACCCCTGCAAATGCACCCAGTAGTACAAAAATTCTCAAACATATATGCCTAGATGCCTGAATCGCCAGGAAATCAACGGATGAAGCAGTGCACAACATTTACCATGATGAAAATATATGAAGGGTGATGAAAAATATGAAAATGTAACAAAACAGATAAAAAAGACAATACACCTATTCTTAAAGATCAAATGAAAACAATGATATCCATCATATAACCCCCTAAAAAAACTGTATGAAGCAACGTATATAAAATGAAATACAAAGAATATCAAAAGAAAAATATGAATGAACATGAAATAAAAACTATGAAATTAAAGATGAAACACATCTAAGGAAAAGGGAAAAGGAATGAAATAATATTTAAGAGAAAAATAATACCCTATGATGTGAAATTACAGAAAAGGATCGACGTCCCCCCCCCCCCCCCAAAAAAAAAAAAAAAGCCTCACGGGTCCAAAAAGAAAGGATGTGATTTTTTTTTTAATTGAATGACCAAAATGCGAAAGAGGTTGCCCATAGGCGAAAATGAATACGCAATTCGGCGATAATTCCCCTTCTAGTAAAACTTGGTGAAATTGAATGACAATTACGAATTTCGAAATTGAATGAAGACTCGCTCTTATTTGAATGTAAAAACTAGAAAATTAAGTGAAACAAAAATGAAATTTAATGAAAACAGTTTGAAATTGAAGCGCGGGAGTGACAAGTGGGCCAAAAATTCCCGAACATGAATGCATGTTGATGAAACTGATTGCTGTTTTGACGAATTCGGCCGGGAAAACCTATACCATAGTGCTATTTATGTCAAAGATAATAACAATCATCAGAGTTCTGGATTAAACGTTCAAATCGTTACAGAGTAGATTCAGCAAATCCCTGTATGTGTATAGCAATACTCATTCCAAAGCAAACTCCCAAATTTACCAAGGATATTTAAGTTACGCCAAGGATGTTTCATCCTTGGTTACACGGAGTACCATCAGTGCACTCTTCTTCTAAACACAACCAAAAAAGTAAGTCCCCCCTCCCCCCTAAGCAAAATAGCATAACTTTTTATCGAAAAGGTTTTGAGCAAAATAATATAGCAGGATTGTTTCTTAACTTATTTACTTACTTTCGTGTGAAAATAACATTAATCCAAATAGTTATGCTTGAGTGAGCACACATTAAAAGTAAAACTGAAACTTTTCAAAAGTCACAAGGGTGCTGGTTTATGCCATTTTAACAGTACATTTTGACATTTCTTGTGCAATTTTTATAGTATATTCACTCAACTATGACACGAAAATGACTTCTAATGTTCAAATAATGTGTCATGTTACATCTTTGTCAAAATATCTAGAGTTTTATTTAGGGATGAGTATTTTTCAAACGGTGCTCACTCAACCAGAACAATGGATTAAGTGTCGGAAAAAGGTGTTAGTGCATCCAGAGATGGATGATAAATAATGAAAGGACATAAATCATGCACCAGAAATAGAAATTCATTAACAATTCATAAGACATATTCTCAAAATTATTTTGCCTTTAATATGTGCTCACTCATGCATGACTAGGTGGATTTATGCGATTTTCACACGGAACTTAGTCAATATGTTAAAAAATAGTCAATATGCTCAAAATCTTTTCGATCAAAAGCTATACTATTTTGCTTATAGGGGGGCTAACTTTTTTGTTGTGTTCAGTCCTCAAAGAATGCTTTACAAAGATTTTCTCTTTAATCTCATTTGTTCGAATCCGCCGATTCTCTGGATAAATTTTGCCTGGATTTGACGCACAGGCCTAAAAAAGTAGGATGCGCAGAAAAATTTGAAGAAATATCCTCGCCCTATAGGCCTATGCTTGCGAAGTTGTGACATGTAATACCTACAATGCATTTATAAAGATTCCATCGAGGAATATGTTTCATTAAGGTAAAAGTCTTATTTATTCGGTGTTTCAATGCTATTTTATCAACAAACATCTTGTTCGAGTTTGTGCAAGGGAATGAATTAGAGGATGTTGGAAGAAAGATTGACGTTACGTAATATTTTGAAAAAGAAGGGGAAAAAAGAAAAGAAGGGTGGTGGTTCAAACCATTAAACGAGAAATCGGCATTAAATTAATGGGCCTCCATATATTTGCCACCCAAAACAAAGAAGATTTGCGATTTGTATTTTTTTGTATTTTTCTATGTGTACTTGTTATTTTGCATAATGTTGTTATGAATAAGGAATGTAATGTATATATATATATATATATATATATATATATATATATATATATATATATATATATATATATATATATATATGATAGTGTTTATGTTAATATGTTTATATTGATATGAACATATTAATATATATATCAATATGTATATATCAAGGGAGGGGGTGGGCGACAAATAGCGAGAGAGAGAGAGAGAGAGAGAGGGGGGGGGGGGTGAGAGAGAGAGACACACACACACACACACACACACAACGAGAGAGGGGGATATATATATAGCCTTAGGGAGAGAGAGAGAGAGAGAGAGAGAGAGAGAGAGAGAGAGAGAAATTATCATGGATGTAGCGAGAGTGGGTCCTCTATATGTTTCGTGAATACATTAACATGAGAAGGAAAATTAGGTAGCGAGATGGCGTTTATCAACAAATACTCTACAATCATGACAATTCAAGTGGTCTAATTTGCCATTTAGACATTCTCTACAAAAAAGACAAAAAAGCGGACGGTCTTGCGAATTATACATATGTTTTTTGTTTATTATTATAATCAACAAGCTGACACTATCTACGTTACAATGATTCTACGCGATACTACTTATGTAATAATGGTGTCACATTCAGTAAGCAGTGTCGTGTTAAAATATGAGAGTAATGACATAAATAGCGATATAAATACAATACAATAGCGTTTTTGTACAACATGGTATTATTTACAAGCTTGGGATTCTATCGTTGCCCAATATAGTACATTATGTATTCCTCAGAGCGTTTTGCCAAACAGATGGCTATTGACTTAACATGGTTAATATGCTACAATGCTTAAAAAGATATATACATGAGTCTTCAGTTGTGTTTTAACATTAAATTGGGTTAACAAAGCGCATAAATCAAGACATAGTTTGATTTATTAAAGTAGGAACCGAGAATGTTGGATTTTAAAACAGGGATTTCAAACTTGACACAATTCACAAGGCGTAACTTCTCATGTTGAAGTTAGATCTTTCACACTGAGCACGCTACGCATGCTTAGAGTGTTACTTCTAACTATAATGTTGCTCGCGCTATCATTCACGCGTCTAATTGTGCGGTTCGGAGAGCTACTTCATTCTTGAAGTACCAGTCGTACAAATCTACACCATAATTAGCAAATCGCATTATTTGGCACTCAAATGGTTGATTGCCTTTAAGCCAATTAACATGCTCAGAAACCATATAGTAACGAGAATACCGCACGTATGTGAGGTGAAGGAATGGAGGTTTGGAGGGTGTAATGGATCGTAATGATTCCAAAAGCTGTAGCTTTAATAGATTTGAGAGTGTTAATTATAATCGTTATAGAGTACCGAAGTATTTGTTCAATTGATTTGAGAGTAAATAAAAAATATCTTAAAAAAAAGAAAGAAGTGGTGTCGTCATATCCATTGTTATGCAGGTTGCTGGCTCTAAACAACATCGCTAAAGTGAGGTTTCCACTGGTCCGACATTGTCTAGCGGGCTAGTGTCGGGCACTCCCAAAGAGAATCCCTGCGATGATCACCTATATTTGCTCCACTCTTGTGGTTTAGAACCAGTCGTCTTGACAATATGGTCATATGACGTCATACTGCAGTACTCTATAATGTGCCGTGATAAACTTTCAAGGATTAAATATACTGGAGCAATAACCAACACATCAGCCTATTCTTTTCTTATACCCAAATCAATTCATAGGCCTACATAATGTATGTTGGGTTACATAAATTCAATATTACTTTTGACAGGCATAATCCCTCAAAAATCTTATATTTGAAGCTGAGAGCTTTCACAACACCAGTTTGTTTCTGACGCGTATGTATTTCAAGGAGGAACCTGTGCGGCATAATATAAAAACTTAAACGTTAAGGGAAATAAAATGCCGGAGTGTAACGTGTAATATGAGCATGTTGTCAAGTAAACTGGTTCTAAATTATGCGGGTTGAGCGAACATGGGTGATCATAGCGCGGACTCTCCTCATGGCTGTCAGAAATTAGCCCGCGTCGTACCAGTAAATATTCCTGTCTTGAGAGGAAAGTTATTTGAAACCAGAAACTTACATAACAACGGGCATGACGACACCACTTCGGTGCGGAATAAAACTTATAAGAAAGGGGTAGACGTTATTTCGGGTACGAATATTAGTTGATTTCAAAGATTTTTATCATTTCGAGATGATTCCTTCCTGGTTCATGTATCCTGATATCAAACAAGAATAGTACCCATGGTGATGGTTAAACATATTATGGGTCACGTACTCTTTACCACCTCTTCCCCTTGGGTGCTGTCCTGAAAGAAACTGAAGTCTTAAACTGGCTTAGACAAGTCAGTTGGTGTAAAAAAAAAACTGTGCTTATAATAGGCCAACTACAATTATGAATTCTAGCTGCGTAGTAACGCGTAATTACATTCACCTGTATTTTGATACTCAGTTTCAATAGGTGGAACGCATAGTGAATCTATAAGTTGCTGCTACTCGGACAAACCTCGGGCAAGCTTTGGGCCCACACTATGAATATGGTCTTTTTTAAGCAAAAAAAAAGACAAAAAGGTCCCATATACAATTTATCGGCGTAACCAAAGACCAGATTCATAGTGCTACGATTAGTAACGTACTGTTTGTACGACGTGCAATGATATTTGCATAGCCTACATTACCAAACTGGTTTATTTGGCCTGTGCGTGTACAAATCGGAGTTTGGATGGAAGGGCGTTTATAACTTAATGCGACTCAATTTGTACAACAACAAGCATCTGTTTGTCAAGATGACCATAATTCAATTTAATCGGCATTAATATGAGGTCAAAGTTGCCGATTATTGTCAATGATGGAATTGATTGTCAACAAACCTTGTACCTTCCGCTTGAATTTGTGCTTACGACGAACGAGAAAGGCTTACATAAGAATGATATTCATTCACATATACACCACTGTATTGACCACCTGGAGAATTATCCTCTAATAGTTTAGCTCATCCATTATTACCCATTCTGACCTAGTTGGGTACAAGTGTTTTTTTTTTTTACGTGTGCAACCATATTTGACCTAATAAGGTACTTGCTCATTTTAAAGCTTACTGTCGCAAACCATTGTCAGACTGACAGTGAGTCTGTCAAAAAGGACTAGGTAGCATAATGTCTGTACATGCCTTGCGACAAGGTCACTGGCAAATCAAGGTGCTGGTCTAATTTTGCAGACAGGTGTTTTGAGAAAGTCCCGTAACTGAGTCTGTGTGGATTACGTGCATGCCAAAAACGGGCTTAACCTCATAAAGTTTGGGTGCGTGCTATGATAATATCCATAGCAATTTTGACCCTTTCCACAAAAGTAGAATAACGACTCTTAAAAATATATTGATCTTTTAGATGTATTCAGCCCGCAGAATGGAATTGGGTTACAAGGTTGTGGTTGTCAACGTGTACTTTCGTGCTTGAAATAACGAGGACTCCCCCCCCCCCCCCCTCCAAAAAAAAAAAAAAGTGTCCAGCGATGACGTCATGGAAGTAAGTCTAAAAACTGAGCCCTCTTCGTTCTCGGTGATTGACATCTGAAAGACACAGAAACACATCGATATATTAGGATATGGATTAATAGGTGAGAATGTGAGACGTTAAGGTAAGTTCATTAAGTTCGTTCAGCAAGTTATGATAAAAGCATAAGCACGAAATAAACTTATTAGTGAATATTTAACCAATATTGGTCAAGATATAAGAACGTTGTGAATGTTTCAAATTTTGATTTTGTGACGTTACAAATTAGAGGTGCTCTCCCATGATGTTGTGTACTACTTTTTTCACAATTTTTTTTCTGTTCTTTCATGAAAGAATACATTCTTGTCATAGCGGTATGTGTTAAAAACATGAGTCTAATGACATGTTAAGTGCACATGTAAAATGATAAATACCCCTTTGAGAAAATGGATATGCTAAAAAAAAAAAAAAAAAGTATACACAGCGTAATGGGAGAGCACCTCGCAAGTGACGTTACAAAAAAAATAAAATCAAATAACTTTCTTTTTTTTGACGGATTTTCATCAAACCTTTACTAATATGTTTCTTTCATGCTTCTGCTTTTTAACTTCAGGGGGAACTATCTCTTTAGTTATATCTTGTTGTTGCTCATCTTCTTCTTGTTGTTGTCGTTCCTCTCCTTGTTTTTCTTCTTCATCTTCGCTTTTGTTATCATCTTCATTTTCTTCGCCTTCTTCTTCTTCGTCTTTCTCACTAGCCCAAGCCCTGATGTTCATGTGGGTGTGTTCAGTGCATTGTGCTGACATTAAATTATAGAATGCGTACAGAGGACATACCACAAAACAAAATCAAACTCCATCAGCATTGAAGCCGAATCTCCCCAACCAGTATTGTTAAAATATTATCAGTGAGAGCGCCATCAACGTCCTATGGATAGATTGGTTCCGTGTTCCATTTGGATATCTGATTATGATTCTGGACCATTTTTGTTTGCTCATAATACCCATTATCATCTAAAAAAAAATATCCCAAAATGGCTGAAAACGCCCATTCAAATTCTTCTTCATACTTCTAACGTCTGGCCATTATCTGTATGATAATCTAACATTACTTTCTTCCATGGCCCACCGTGATTTTTTTTTTTGTAGCCTCCACAAAAAAAATTTTTGAAAATAAATTTTCGACATACACCCACTAGTAGTAAGGATAGCATGCTCCATCCTTAAGTGAAAAAAAAAGTTGGACAAAAATTTTGGAACCAGAAGGATTTGAACCTGGAATTTATTGCTTACCGGGCAGCGATGTAACCGCTCAAGCTATTTCCAGTTCACGGATTAAGACACCATTAAATGGAGAGTCTCATTCAATCTGACTCACTAATATTCATGATTATATAGGACTCTGAGGTATTTGTTCCCATGTTATCGTGTCTTAATCCACGGTCTTAATTACCTTACAGGATAGAGTACGCTATCCTTACTTCCACTGGGTGTATATGCCTTAAATGAGTTCAGAAAGAGTCTCGATCGCTTGATTTCGCAATCGATAAACAGCGCTTAGTTTTTTTTCAAATATTTTTTAAACCTTTTGACCCCTAGATGACCTTTGACCCCATCAGCCTCATGAAGAGACACATGTGGTATTACCCAAGGATCATTTGTACCAAGTGTGATCACAATTGATGCAAAAATAAAGAAATGAGAGCAAGTCAAACAAAAACTTTGAGAAACATGATGCACATGGCCTCATATCATTTGACCTTTTGACCCCTAGATGACCTTTGACCCCATCATCCACATAGCAACACATGTGGTATTACCAAAGGATCATTTGTAGCAAGTTTGATCAAAATTGATGCAGAAATAAAGAAATGAGAGCAAGTCAAATTAAAACTTTGAGAAAAATTATGCACATGGCTTCATATCATTTGACCTTTTGACCCCTAGATGACCTTTGACCCCATCATCCTCATGGAAAAACATGTGGTATTACCCAAGGATCATTTGTACCAAGTGTTATCACAATTGATACAGAGATAAAGAAATGAGAGCAAGTTAAACAAAAACATTGTGTAACAGACCAACAGATCAACAGACCAACAGACCAACAGACTAACAGACCAACAGACTAACAGACTAACTCGTAAAGTGATTACTAGGTCTCTACCGAACTTTGTTCACGCGAGACAAAAAAATGTTGTTGCTTACTTGCACGTGTGTGGATTCAAGGTGTTCGGTTCTTGACAGCCTGTTTGTAGTCTCTCTAGGCACTCGCACCCACACGAGTTATCGTTGAAGTAATGTTTGCGTCTTCTACACGTCCTGTAACAATGAAATCATAAAAAGTCATCATAATATGACGTATAAGACGAAACAAATACTATATTTATCCAAGGATGATTAAAGGGTAACTAAATTAGAAAAATAAGTTCCCACTAATCTATGTAAAATTATCCAACGAAAACGAATTTTACATTTTTTTGCCGCAATAAAGTCTCATTTTGACGAAAATTTGAAAAAACGCACACCTCCAAGTGACGTCAGTAAAGTCAGTGCCCAGTCGAATGCATACAAAATGCCATAAAAGACTCCGCTTTTTTACTTAGATTGTACGGAAGTCAACAAAGGGCCATTTTCGTAATGTATTCACAACTTTCCCCCTAACTGCGTAGTAAAGCGTTATTGCATTCACCTGTATCTCGTCATTCAGATTTAATGGATGGAATGAACTTTGAATCTATTAGTTGTTGCTACTCGGACAAACCTCGGACAAGCTTTGGGGTTCCCATTGGTAACGTATTTTTTGAACGGAGTGAATAAAATTTGCATACATAACGAAAAAGGTCAATTAGAAATTTTTGTTGACTTCCGTACAATCTAAGTTTAACGGCGGAGTCTTTTATTTCATTTTGTATGCATTCGATTCGGCACTGACTTTTCTGACGTTACTTGGAGGTGTGCGTTTTTTTCACATTTTCGTCAAAATGAGACTTTATTGCGGCAATCAAATGTGAAATTCGTTTTTAGTGGATAATTTTACATAGATTAGTGGGAACTTATTTTTTCTAATTTAGTAACCCTTTAAGTAAATGAATATCCATCCCTTTAAACAATGTCGACATCGATTATTCATGCCTGGCAACTGCAATCAACAATTTTACGATAGGTCATTTTTTTTTTTAATCATGCATACATTTCAACTTTCGTTGATGAATTGGTAGTTCTGCCAGAAGTGCTTGCAGGATATCAGGACAAGCGAATACGAAATTTGATAATTTCTATATAGATATCAGTTTGGACGCGGCTGGGCACAATTCTCATGTTACCATTCTGAAAGGAATCTATAGTAACGGTTTCAGCATTTTTTTTTACTGGAATATGATGGGGAGCACCATGACATTACTTTTGCAAATGTTTTAACCCCGTGATATCATGTGAAGTTGTTTTATTGGGGAGAAATGGAAAGACCTTTGGTTCGATTGTTGAAGAATAAAGTTTAAAGTCATTTTTCTCAGTAGTGACCTCCCCATCCGCTCCCTAGTCTAGCTTCTAGACATATTTGATCAATCCGAATTCGTGTACACCGGGAAAATCTTCGGACTGGCAATTCTCAGGGATCGCGCACTAGCTGCATTCCTTGCGCTCAGTTCCTTAGCACGCTGTGTACACGAATCGGACTGATAAAATACGTCTACAACCTAGACTATCTACTCCCCGCCTCTTCCGTATTAAGGCGTACAATCTACAGTCGATATCCTCCTTTCCTGGGAAATGGCGGTGGTAAAATTTTAACTTGCCGATATTTTTGTTTCCGATCGACAATTTTGTTTACAGCATCTTGATGTCTCCATAATTCCTGACTAAATCGATGCCTTATAATCGAGCTTGCCCCTTTCACTTCCCGAACAATCATACATAAAATATGAGTCAAGTACTTAATTCGTAACAAATAACACCATTTAGTAGGACCATGATAATTCTAATTGTCGGGACATGTATCATTCCTGACACCCCAATGACTGAATATGATATGAAAGATGATCATGAATTACGCAAAAGCCGGAAATATCCACAACTTCGATCGCCGAGGGACGAATTTTTGATTAATTCCAAAGGACAAGTCGCAAGTATGTTTTCAAGCCGAACGAGTTTGAGAAACGGGCCAAGGGATGAAGGCCGACTTCGCTCCTCGTTCATCAAACTTCGACGCGGCGTTGCGTCTAAAGGCCCCGCACATGACACGATCCAATCAGTCGTGCGACTCTGTGACTGGCTGAATCGCAGGACCAGGTCATGGGATTCTCTGCAAGTGGGTGACGTCATATTTCCTGTCCTAGGTCCTATCGACTGCAGAATCGTGGCAAAATCGTTTCGCCTGCCGTGGCCATTACACACCCGACAAACGACTGATTGATTAGCCCTGTATGCACCACTGATGTAGCTTTGCACAAGTAAGGCACTTTAAAGGGATTGTTCACCTTGAAATAAAGGTGGTTTCAATGGAAGGAGACACATAAAAGATACATATTAGTGGAGGTTTGATGAATATCCGACAAAGGATAAGAAAGTTATGATCTTTTAAATTTTTGATTTTGTGACGTCATGTGCGAGGTGCTCTCCCATATGTTGTGCACCATTAATTTTCGAAAAAAAAGTAATTCTCAAAAAGATATGCAACCTTTTATCTGTGCTGCATGTGATACATAATGAGAAATAGACACATACTTATATGAAAGATACAATAATTCCGTTGTCAAAAACAGAAAAAGAGAAATTTATGGAATCATTCTGTACACAACTTATGGGAGTGACGTCACAAAATTGAAATTTCAAACGATCATTACTTTCTTATTCTTTGGCGGATTTTCGTCACACCTTCACTAATATATTTCTTTCGTGTTTCTGCTTTGATTGAAACCAACTCATCTTCAGAGTGGACAATCCCTTTAAATCTCACAGGGCCGCAGTTTGTCTCGCATTGAAAGAGTTAACCATTTTATGTACCAGACAAAATGGCGCTGTACGGGATTTGTGTGTGCTATTTGCGGTGTATAAATTCGCATGTGGCACTTGAAAAATTGATTGAAAGCAAGTCCATTGACGAGTCGATTAGCACAGGATGTGACGGAAGGAAGTGGCTTCCGTTGTAGTATCTCTATCGTTGGAATGCCAGTGTAAAAAAATCAATAGGTTGAATTCATTCGATATGTACCCACGATCGGACTCTGTCCAATAAGAATGAAACCGTGAGATTACACTGAATTGCATAAAAAGCAGGACAGTGAGAGACACAAACTGAGGCAAGTTTTAGAAAATTAGGAGTCATTAGATAAACAGAAAAGGTTATTAGTGTTTAAAAAGATTAAGCACTAATCACGCAATCGTTGCTATGTTGATGTTGACAAGTAATGTTCGGTGTCTTGCTTCCAACAACCATACACGCTGTATGTACCATGTATGGCATGTGTCTTTATCGTCCATAATCAGTTATCATTACTGTCATCTTTACCTCCTGTGTACTACCAGTATTGTACAATAATCATCATCATCATCATATTTCAGGGATCAAATAGTTAAAGTGTTATTTTGTATCGTTTCACGTTTAAAAATAACAATCAACCGATGTTACCGTAACATTACTCAACATGGAATTGTTCTGATCCTGCTTTGTTTTCATAAGGATGTTTTGGAATGTTCTATGAATAGATCAAGGTCACTATATGATGTTTCACATCACTTGATGATTTTTTTTTCCTGTGATATTTACCAGTTATTACTCACGCACTGTTTTTTTTTTCTTTTAGCATTACATATACTCTGGGCGTTTATAACGGAAGTATATCATGATGATACAAGTGTGTGGATTTTTTTCGGGGATTTCTGGCCACGATTATGGTTACACAGTGGTATGGTGATGTATCTAGTGACAAGTTTAATGGTTGTTTATTAAGTGGAATAACAGTGGAATACTAAATATCCGCAATTAAAATATAGATTAAAAGCTTCCACTCGTTGAGGTATAAACGGTGTTAAGTCAAGTCCTCGCTTTGACGTCACAAAAAAACTCTCTTTCCTTTTAGTACTTCATTATTCATGTCTTCGAGAATTTATATTTTTTCACTTGTATATAACGCTTTTGTGATTTTTTTCTTTCGTTAAAAAGAAAACAGCCATTGTTCTTCTGGTGGTTGAGAACTTGACTTTGATGTATTGATCGAAACATTTAGTCGCGCCTTTGAATACTGTCGTAAAGGTATAAAAATGGTAACATGGGACAGTACTTGTAGTATTTGTATTGTGGTTAGACGGTGACAAGGTTGGGGTCGTGGTGGTGGTGGTATACAGACTCTATTGTCAACCTGTTTCAAAATGTGTGTCTGGAGGTAAGGCTACAATATGACTGATAACACCCCCCCCCCCCCCATGACTGTCTATATTCAATGTCTTTCACAGGTTTTTTTCTTGAAAAAAGGAGTCGAAGAAAATCATTGTTAGCAACTTATTTTTAATCTTAAATTAAAAAAAAAAACGATAATCAGGGATAAACAAGTTAATTTTGATTGGCCACAATATATACAAATAAAAACAATGACAAACCAACCGAAAACCGCAAACCAACTTTCTAGATAGCAATTATTAGTAACGGACGGAAGAAGTGCAGTTGGTAGAGGTGGAAACGGTTCGTGGGGGTGGTGCACATGGTGGAGGTGGGTGTGGTGGTGATGGTAGTGGTGATGGCGGTAGTGGTGACGATGGAGGTGGTGATGGCAGCAGTGGTGTTATATGAAAACATTACCGGACGTGAGGGCGGACTGTTGCGATGTTTAATTTATTTTAAACAAGATGCAACGTACGTATAAATGCTATTTAGAAAATAGTTACACTTTCGGTAACACCATATGTGTTCATTCACCTGAATTCACTCAGGACATTTCAGGATATCTGACCTTCTTTCTAAATAATAGCTATATAGCTATAGCTATATGTAGCTATGGAAGACGTAATGAGAGTCTTCAATGTGATTCATACCTCTCATTTATTGGCGCATTGCAGACGCAGTCGCAGTGGAAAGAGTCCCAGATCATTCCCGCGGGGCACTCAAACTCCACGGCACACTCGCAGTTGCAATTCCTGTGCACCTGGAATAAAACAGTTCGACAAATTCAAAATAAGGCTACACTATAGAATACCGAAGTGGTGTCGTCATATCCATTGTTATGCAGATTGCTGGTTTCAACAACATCGCTCAAGTGAGAGTTCCACTGGTCCGACATTGTCTAGCGGGCTAGTGTCGGGCACTCCCAAAGAGAGTCCCCACTATGATCACCGATGTTTTGTCTACTCATGGACCCTACCACTCATTCTCTACTCCTGTAGTTTAGAACTAGTTGTCTTGACAATATGGTCACATGACGTCATACTCTAGTACTCTTTTTTGACGGGACAGGTACATGTGTTATTCTTTTACATTTGGATATATTTCTTTTGTTATGATAGAGCGTCATTCCTCACCTGAGTGCATACTAGAGGAACATGTTTTGATCGGGATCGATCATCGCAACAATGCCACCTGAACTCTCTTATGCCACATGAGCATTTTGTCAGTAATACACGCATATCACAAGGAGCTGCGGCTGTTAAACCGGCACACACATTGTTAATCATTACTGAATCACCGGAAGAACAATGTTTAATCATTTTGTACAAAACAACAAACTTCATAACACTTGTGATAATTGTTGGGTCCACTACTGACCAGGTTTGGTCGTGTCCCTGAGTTCTACTACTTCGTTTGTTAGTCTAGCCCTGACACGCATGCTCGTATCGTGTTTGGTTACATATTTTAGACATACCATTTATCCCGACGGAACCAAAGGAGCATGCGTGTGTGTGTTTTAAGGCCCCTTTGAATAGAAACGGGTCTTATATACCTCTCTCGTAGGATGACAGTCCTCCGGTTTTAACCGACAGCCACATGTACACGATTCGTCCTCTATCAGAGGTAGCGAAATTACGCCGCTGAGTTGGAGATGGGACGAGTCCGGTGATGTGGTGAGGCGCAGGACCTGCGCAGCACGCAGTTAAATGCAGAGTTAATATCAAAGTAAACATCAAAGTATTTACTTTACTGGCGGAGCTGTGTAAATACATTTCAACAGTTCTAGTATTGAGGCTGTCACATATACGATTGATTATCATCAACTTCATCACCATCGTCATCACCCATGTCATCATCCTCATCATCATCATCACCATCACCATCGTCATGAGCACCATTCTCATCATCACCATGACCATCATCATCACCCTCATCATCATCACCACCATCATCATCACCATCATCATCATCATCACCATCATCATCATCATCACCATCATCATCATCATCATTATCATCACCATCATCATCATCATCATCACCATCATCATCATCATCACCATCATCATCATCATCATCATCATCATCGTTATCACCATCACCATCGTTATCACCATCACCATCATCATCATTGGTATATTATGATCATTATCATTGTCAAAAACATAATAATTATTGTATTATTTGTATTTCATTCATTTTGTTATACATGTATTCATGTTCTAGAACATCCGCGCTATGTACGAAATGTCACACGTATCTACTATTGCTTTCTCATTTGGCGTATTGGAAATCAAGCAAAAACTAAATAAACCAAAATCAAATAAATCAACATCACAACATCATCTTAAACGCAACATCACAATTTTGAAGTTCAATTTTATGTGATATATCACCACCTTCATCATACCGCCATCGTCATCGTTATCATCATCAGAACCATCCTCACAATTACAATTGATCTAATGAAATACATGACCATCATCACCATACAACCTTAATGATCATCCCCACCGTTATAATTTACATTATTCACTGCCAATCATAATCGCATAAAGAACTGATATAAGCTTTAAAGACAGTCAATCCGTTTGCATTTTCCTTTCGATATGTACTATCATGATCCCCCGAAGGCCTATTTTTACATAAAGTTGCAGAATTTGATATCATTCCTCATCAAACCCACTCATTCCAGAGACATAACACTTCCCGCCCGCGTCTCATTTTCAACATCATTATAAATCTGTACTACCCAAATGAGCAGCTGACGCCATGGGCGACGAGGCTGTTGAACTGATCGAAATTCCCACGCATTCTCCCAACACAAACTAACGGTTTGGAATGACGCCGAAGGCAATGCTTTTGGAGGGGGCGTGTTATTTTGGATTGTCGGCGAACGAGACTATGATCTCTATTTCCATTCATAAAAATATATTTTATTGATGAAAGGGCCAAATTGCAGTTTTACAATGGGTAGAAATAAGCAAAATAGAAAGCATAATAACTTCTTTAATTTACCATTTTCATGCATTATGATATGACAGAGTTTAATAAAAACATGAGGTCAAAATTCACATCACAAGCCATCGGCTTTCTGGTAATGCCTTATATTCATTGTTCATGAAAGCTGTTTATTCTTGTTTTTTAAATGAATAAAGAATTGAATTGAAATTCTCAAAAAGGAAAATGGAAATGTATAACATCACATGATGATTAGGCCTAACTATGCGGCATTTATTTACCATTTGTTTTATTTTGTGTCCTGCGTATACTAATGACCGCAGATTATTTTAGAACTGTTATTAGAAATGTCCTTGAGGTATGCCGTCAGTGACTGTTACAGTTATTGACAGGGGCAAAATTGATATGATATTCCCTTTGTTAAAGTTAACAGGCCGTCCCTGGATATCCCTCCCCCTTCCCCTCCTATTCGCAACGTCCAGGATAAAATGTAGATATCATCTAAAAAAAGAAAAAAAAATGAACCACCATCAACAAGTTATGTAAAGAATAATAAAGAGTGGCTCCCCCGTTCTAAGATTCCAATTATGGAACAAGCTCTTTACACACCTTCCTAACCAAAAGCAACACATCCCATTCCACACAAGCAAATATTACTCCTACTCAAATAACCAAAATATTAGACACTCCCTTATGTTTTTTTAAAAAAATTAAATTTTGTGACGTCACGTGCGAGATGCTCTCTCTCTCTCTCTCTCTCTTATATTCCCTCTTATATGTTGTGTACAAAATAATTCCATATGCTATTTTTCTGTTTTGGACAACGGAATTTTTTTTTTCTGTACAGGTATGTGTGTAAAAACGTTTTTCTAATGATGTACGAATACACTGGTAAAAGGGTGCATGTATTTTTTTAGAAAATGCACATTTCGAGAAAAACTTGTACACAACATATGGGAGTGCACCTCGCACGTTACGTCACAAAATTGAAATTTCAGAAGGTCATAACTTTCTAATCCTTTGACGGATTTTCGTCAAGCCTTCACTAATATTTTTCTCTTATGTGTCTCCTTTTATTGAAACCAAAATAATTTCAGGGTGAACTATTTCTTTAAAGAGCGTACGTACCTGTACTTCTCTCATGACAGTGTTGTTAGACTCGCACTGCAGAAGTTCGGTGGAACAGCAACCTCCGCACCGGTTGAGAGTGACGCAAGGCGGCCAGTATACCGCGTTGGTGTCGACCTCGTCTCCAGCAATGCTTTCTGAGACTGCCGGCGGCAGTTCTACGACGGTTGGCCGTGGAGCGCACGGCGGCATTTCCGCCACTAATTACGAATGAAATTACAGTGAGAATAGTCATGATGGTGTTCTTATTCAGTAAATTGATATTTAAAAGCGATGATTGCATCTCAGAAATAGTTTGAAAATCCTCGCTTAAAACGAAGGATGTACGGCGGCAAAATCCTGTTAACCCTTGGGTGCCTGAGAAATCAAATGCATCAATGGTAGATGAAAATTTAATGGTAAATGTCAGACATGTCTACTTAGCCCACGAATCGAAAGTGCTCATAGAATTAACATTTCGAGTCGCCATATTTTGTTGAACCCTTTCGATGTCTCCATTATTTTCGCCTGGTATGATCATCATTATCATAATCATCACAACCTTCATTATCATTACCGATATCACTATCGTTATTTCATATATTGTTTTTATTTATATCGTCATCAATAGCAACACGAAAATAGAAAAAACAACACCGTGAGCGTAAAACGGTATTCTAAAGGTTGTCTTTTCCGGTTATACTTAAAAACCTTTGAGAGGAGGTGTACTTCTATTTCATATTTCATACAAAAATGAATTAGGGTGTAAGACGTTTTAAGCACGAACCTACTTTGATTGCAGGGACGGATATCTTTTTCTTTCTCAGGTAACACACACATTCGCACGTCACAGTGCTAAAAAAAATATTAACCACTAAAACACGCAAACTAAAGTTTCTAACGGTTTATGTTAAAAACACTGAATTACGAAATAATCACTTAGCCCTTTCCCCTCCTTATTATTGTTGTAAATTTAATGTTTTTGTCCTTATTGTTTTTATGTCTCCTCTATTAATTACTTTCTTTCTCTTTTTTTTTTTTTATTTTTTTCTACTTCCCCTTCTCTTTCTCCTATCCGTTTATATTCACATTCTTCATCTTGTATTCTTCTTCTGCTCCTTCCTTTTCTCTTCCTCCTCCAGCTCTTTCTTTTTCGTCTTCTTTTCTCCTATTTTCTTCTTCTTCTTCTTCTTCTTCTTCTTCTTCTTCTTCTTCTTCTTCTCCTTCTCCTTCGTCTTCTTCCTCTTCATCTTCTTCTTCTTTCCTCCTTCCCCTTCTTCCCCTCTGTCCTCATTTTTATCTATATTTATTCCTTTTATCCGCATCCTTCACTTCCTCATCATCCAATTGTTGTTCGACATCTGCAGACCACTTTCTTTCACATGTAAAACAAGCTAGCCTGGGTTCAAGTCTGTCGGACATTAAAGAAAAAAGAAACTACCACGTGCATAAATTCTCATCTAGTCCCGGCTAGACTAATCCTCCTTTCTCCTTAATTCGTGAAGAACGATAACGGATAGTCTACTGCATTCAGACCTGTCTATCGTAGAGTTTATAATATAAATGCCCAACGGCCTGGGAGTAAGGCTAAACCAAAGCAAAAGGAATATCCCTTGACGATGGGGTGATGCGGAATACATATTTAATGATGTCCGTGTCCCCTGGTGTTCAAATTTCGTCGCGTTTGAAACGTGGTTCCACCCGACAGACAGTCAACAAGAAATTATTCATTCGCTTGACATTTATAACGTGACGTCATCATTTTCATTGAGAATTTAAGCAGATCAGTGGGTTTTTTGTTGTTGGTGTCTGAAGAAACATCTAAAAATGGGAGCAAGGAATAGAAACACAGCTTGGATATGTCAAACTACCACAATATAAGATGATCATTCAATGCAGGATGTCTCCTAAACAGCGGGTGCTTTGGGAGCAATAGTCGACCAACCTATCAATAACCTCATACCAACCTTTTTTCGTTTCATTTTGTAGGCGTGTAATTGAGAGGAATCGAAAGGCAGTCGTGATTTTAGCCAGGACCTTTTTTGATGAATAGTCAAAGGCTGATAAGTCAACAATTATTATCTATTTCGGTGGATAAAAACTTGATTAGAAGTATCCTACATTTCCGCTCTTTTTGGTCCTTTATAATGGATGTGTGTATGTGTGGAGGGGGGGGGGGGGGGGCGCGGTCGGCCGAAAATAAAGAGAGGCCGGGAAACAAAACAATTATTTCCTCAATCGTGTATATTGTATGTATGATTATACATTTTGTGTGTTTGTGTGTTTGTGTGTTTGTGTGTGTGTATGTGTGTGTATGTGTGTTATGTGTGCGTGTGTATTTGTGTGTGTGTTTGTGTGTGTGTGTGTGTGTGTGTGTGTGTGTGTGTGTGTGTGTGTGTGTGCAGATGTATGTAAAGTGCAGTTCAACCATAGAGCTATGAGTTCAACTCAAACTTGTCTGATCTAGATCAAAGCAAGAACATACGCGTTCATGCAAAGCACAAGGTAGATATTTTGAAAGTTTTAGTTGAGCTTTACTAA
Organism: Arbacia lixula; assembly: GCA_963669155.1. Taxonomy (NCBI): domain Eukaryota; kingdom Metazoa; phylum Echinodermata; class Echinoidea; order Arbacioida; family Arbaciidae; genus Arbacia; species Arbacia lixula. Next base: position 6,755,530 of record OZ022582.1, on the reverse strand, counting down.
GCAAAATACATTTTTATATCCATGTTTATTTGTAGATGTAGTATTCCCCTCCCCCTCTCCCCCCCCCCCCCCCCCCTTTCCAAGTCTCCCTCCATCCCTTCCGCTCACCTTTGATTCCCATTTCTATTCCCTCCATACGCAATATTATACAAACATTGCATTGGCATATAGACCTCCTTTTGGAGTGAACCTTATCAATAATTCAAAGAACTGAACACATTTTCTGGCTGTCAACACGGGGCGTGAAATCTAGCACATTAAGTATGAAATGAATCCGAATGATGTTGTACGTATCTTTTCTAATCTAACTTTAGCCATAATTCACAATGTGAGCGGTTGTTTGTGACACAAAAATGTGACAACCATGTTATCAAGTACATCTTCAATCATAATCACTGGAGTTATCACTAAGAAACATTGTTCATTTCTAAAATTAGAAGCTTTTATCGATAAGCTGACTGATTACTATTGAAACTTACACGTTAGTATCTGGATGCTCGCTGGCGCCTGTCTGATTAATCCTTCTTTCAAGAGAGCTGTTCAAAAAAAACACACAAGCAAACAATAAAACAAGTTATGAATAAAACAGGGAAGTTGAAATGACGCGAAAGTCATCGTTCATCCAATGTAAATATTGTTTTTAAAACAGTATTCGCTCATGATGCCGAAAACACAAGGTTATTTTAGTAGGTCAAAATAGGAGAATCGTTCCCCTGTCACCCTCCTATTCCGTAACAGACACGAGCGCGCGCACACACACACACACACACACACACACACACACACACACACTCTCTCTCTCTCTCTCTCTCTCTCTCTCTCTCTCTCTCTCTCTCTATCTATCTATCTATCTATCTCTGGGGTCGGGTAAGAAGGCAGCGCTGCCCTGTTGCACTTTTTCTTGCATTACGATGAATTTTCGACATCGGAAGTGAAGGTTGTCTGTTATCTAAATAGAGGCGATAGCGAATTTGTTGTCGGTAATAATCGATCACTCCAATTGCTTTACATTAGATCCAGTTAACAATTTTCTAGACGGAGACAATGATAAACCTTCGACTTACGACTTAAGACATTTGCCACTGATATTGTCTGCTCCTCGGACTCCTCCCCGGACTCTTCCGAAGATTGTTGACCAACGATCGGCTTCATCTTCGGGGGCACTCGGATATCAACTGCTTTGGCGTCGTCCTGTCCACGTTTACTGTTCATTATAACTACACGGCGACCACACAAGGCAAAATATAGACGAAAGTCGATTTAGATCTTAGAATAGAAGTAGAAAAAAAAAGAACCTCACGGCTCTGAAAAGACCTATATTTGTTGCTTAAAATATATATCTTTTGAAAAAGTGGGTGACTCGATCCTTTCAGAGTATTAACGCAAAAACAAAGAAGAAGACATCTAATTACAATCTTTACAACGGTGGTGGTGTTGGTGTGGGAAGGGGGGTGGGATACAATGTTTAAATCTTCTCATATCATTACAATATCATTATTCTTGTCAATGTTATAATCATTACAATCATAATTACAGATTTAATTAGCATTATCACTACAATTTATATTATGATAAAAATCGTCTTTATGACTTACTTTTTTATGAGGATGACAATAACAAATAATGATGACGATTTTCAATGTAATTCACTTCACAATCATAGGAGAGATATAAGATTTGCATTGTCATGTACATATCTGCGTTAGTTGCTTGTACAGACATATTTTGAAAATGGAACAAGCTTGGAAATGGAAGAATGGAAAAACGTTGAATGACATGGAATGTTTGATAGATTTTTAGATCATCTTGATTTCTCACCTGTATGTGGATCTACATGAATGACTTTCATGAGCTCATCTACGGTTGTGATGTCTTTTAAGCTGTATAGCAGGGATGCAGGTATCTGAGAGATATCAGGAGATAAAGAGGATGCACTGACGAAATTTTAAAAAAACCCACAAATTACAGCAATAAAAGTATAAAGATCTTTGCAACTGATTTCCACATCAATTCTTCTTTCTCTACTATTGCCATTTATACTACACGCACTACCTATACCACACTACTTTTGGTGTTATTACTTGTAATACTATTACTCTTGCCATTGGTTACAGGCCTACTACTACTTCTACTACCACTACTATACTACTACTACTACTACTACTACTACTACTACTACTACTACTACTACTATTACTACTACTACCACTACTACTACTACTGCTACTACTACTACTACTACTACTACTACTGCTACTACTACTACTACTGCTACTACTAATACTACTACTGCTACTACTACTACTTCTACTACTGCTACTACTACTACTACTACTACTACTACTACTACTACTACTACTACTACTACTACTACGTTTATTGTTGTTACTAAATGTATCAACATTACTACCATTTCTTCTTTTTACAACTATTATTGGCATAATGTACCTGTACTGCAATTAATACCAACAAAAAAAATCGTCAAGATCTTCACAATTCGAAGCTGCTCCAAAGTGAAATTACTAAATCTTTAAATGGAGTAAGAAGCACACAAAAAGGTGACAATAATGTAGTTACCATGATAAATACATTTTCATTTAAAGGAAAAACAGATCCAAATTAGAAATACGTAATGAGCCTAATGTAAAATCCCTCTGGGAACACAAATCCACATGGTCACACTGCATTTCCTCAGTTGTGACCCTCTTGTCAAACGTGTCCATGACTCTACAAGTTGTGTTAATTCGTGTTGAAAACGGGGCTGCCTGTGGTTTCAGTAAAGCCCACAGCATACGACACGATGTTGCCACATTTCTGAAGTACGACTGAAAATGTGACGTCACGTTCTTGCACAAATCCAATGACCGAGTCCTGCGATTCAGCCAGTGGCAGAGTCGCTCGATTGATCGGATCGTGAAGTCTGTTCCGGTCTATAGATTAAAGTTTCAACAACTCCGCATTACTCTCATGCAGAAAATGATAACCTGCTTTGTCTTCCGAATATACCGGATGTTGTTGTTGCCTTGACAAGCAGACTACATACAACAAGCGCGATATCTTGTTCTTTATTGCGAAATTGTCATTGACTAAAGTTAAATTAATTTCAATTTGTTTGTGGAAATATACGATCTGTTTGTCGTAGTTTCGTATCCAGTAACTATGAGGAAGTGTCTCTTTTTATTGTGACGTGCCTAATGGCGATTATATACATTTGTTCAGTTCCTCAAAGGTGAACAAAATGATGATGTAAATTATTTATGTCCGGGTTGCATATCCGCCATTATTTGTTGGATAGATAACAGAAAGAGAGATGGAGAGACACAAGAAAGAGAAAGAGAGGGGGAGAGAGAGAGGGGGAGCGAGAGAGAGAGAGAGAGAGAGAGAGAGAGAGAGAGAGATGGAGAGAGAGAGAGAGAGAGAGAGAGAGAGAGAGAGAGAGAGAGAAGGAGGGGAGGGGAGGGGTGGGGTGGAAGGGAGACAAACGAGAGACTTCATAGATGGGGAAGGGACGAGTGTGTTGGTAGTGGGGTGTGCGTGTGTGTGTGTGTTTGTGTGTGTGTGTGTGTGTGTGTGTGTGTGTGTGTGTGTGTGTGTGTGTGTGTGTGTGTGGGGGGGGGGGGGGGTTACAGGGAAGTGCAGAAACCAGGCGAATAGGGTACACGTGTTGGATGATATATTATTTAAGGTGGAAACACAGCCTTAAAGGGATAGTTCACCCTGAAATTATTTTTGTTGCAATAAAAGCAGAAACATGAAAGATACATATTAGTGAAGGTTTGATGAAAATCCGCCAAAGGATAAGAAAGTTATGATCTTTTCAAGTTTTGATTTTGTGACGTCACGTGCGAGATGCTCTCCCTTATGTTATGTACAATTTGTTTATCTAAAAAATATGCATCCTTGTACCTGCGTATTTGATACAACATCAGAAAAACGTTTTTACACTCATACCTGTATGAAAAAAAAAACATTCTGTTGTCAAAAACAGAAAAGAATTATGGAGTTATATTGTACTCAAACATATGGGAGAGCACTTCGCACGTTACGTCACAAAATTGAAATTTCAAAATATAATAACTTTCTTTTCCTTTGACAGATTTTCGTCAAACCTAGACTAATATGTTTCTTTCATGTTTCTGCTTTGATTTTATCTTCAGGGTGAATAATACCTTTAAGGCTATTTTCAGATCTTGTCGTCGGAGTAAAAGATGACGGGGGTGGGGTGGAGCAAGTTTCTAGTTCTGCTTTTGTGTTCAAGTGTTAAATCTGTAAACTGATATCTTCTACTTGTGCGGTCTATAAGCGACTACCGGCCTTATATTCTGTCATCTGCGTTTGATGTTGTTTCGATCACCTGCCCCTAGGGGAATTGAATTTGGGGGAATAAGTGGCGGAGTTGACTCGAGAGACATGATAAAGCTCATCTTCAGCTGCTTCAGGATAGGGGTGTAGTCAGCGAGTAGGCAGAAGTGAGGGCGGGACCGAGGACTTTGAAAGCAAGTATAACGTCCAATGTTTTTTTGAACGGTATCAACGGTTAACGTGCTGCCTATGATTAAAATGGGATTTGTCAGTAATCATACAGTTATACTTCTCCTCCCCCTTCTTGTTCTCGTTCTTCTCCTACTATATACTTCTTTTATCTTTTTTTCCTTTTTGTTTTCTTTTCCCTCTTCTTCTTCTTCTTCTTCTTCTTCTTCTTCTTCTTCTTCTTCTTCTTCTTCCCTTTCATCATCTTCTTCTTCTTCTTCTTCTTCTTCTTCTTCTTCTTCTTCCCTTTCATCATCTTCTTCTTCTTCTTCTTTATCATCTTCATCTCCTTCTTCTTCTTCATCTCATCCCTCTTTTCCCCTTCCCCTTCTCCTCCTTCTCCTTCTTTCTTCTCTTCGATATTTTCTCATCTTCCTCCCCCTCCCTTATCCTTGTTTTCTTCTTCTCACTCGTCTTACTTTAAGTTTGCACCAAAGTTGTTAACGTAAGCCATACGCCAAACGACCTTTAGGAGCTTTCTATAGTTTCGTAGACATTGTACAACAAACATTACGTTATACAACTTCATACTTTCTATGTCCATTTGCACCCCATCCCCTATAACAAAAAGAAGGGGAAAATTCTTCGTCAACAATCACTTGACCTAGATGAGAGAAACATATTATAGTCATTGCTTTCTCGGTTTCAAAAGCTGGGGCAGATAAAAATAGACAATGTATACTGAGAGTCGAAAGTCTCCGGTCAATGGTAATACAACACCGTCCTGTGAATATTTCAAGTTGTCACATGCATTAACAAATGGAACCTGGTCTAGATTTTTATGAAGCGAGTCCTTAGTTAATGGAGTCCACAACTGATTTGTTTTTAGATACGGAACGAGAACCTTTTAGCGTCATTAGCCTTCTCATTTGCTTCTTGTTTACTTGGTCAGAACTGGTTGAAAGGGGTGGGGGAGGGGTCAGTTTGGGTAGCCACGCCAACTTCGTGAGCGATATCGGTAACAGTCACAGACGTGCGTATCATTTTTGTGCAAAAGGTCAATTTGTACTGGTTTCAAGACCAAATATGTATTTTCAGTTGAGGGCTGAATCTTGCTTTAGTCAATTCTAACGAATGCTTAAATTCTTATCAAGCTAAAATGTTGGACTGACAATTAGGAGGCTTGGACCGCACACGTTCAAAATCAAATACACTCCTCCCCCATCCAAGGCGGATTAGTTTAGTCTCTGATATTTTATTTATTGATGAACTACCAGGGTGAAAGCTTACCCTTTTAACATTATAATCATGATAATGGGGGAAAAATGAATTACTTGTTGATGAAACTTGCAGTTAGAAGTGATGAAAATCGAGAACAGCGTTAAACGTAAATCAGCTCGTGCTGTCTACAGCGCACACACAATCCCGATTGCCACATGTTGGAGAGGGATGAATGATTGGTTAAGACTGAAGCTTTCATCCTTTCCTTCTTTTCTTATAGTCGGCGTAGTTTCGTCTTTCATGACGAGAAATCTTGGCTTTGATTGACTTTGGCGCGTATAAATAGGGTCATCACAGGCAGGCCGTGACATATGTGGTACCATGATAAAGGGTGCTTAGGGGGTGAGCTAAGAAGTCTTCTCTCCATCTTCCCCGTCATAAAATAAGGCCACCAGGCAGACATAGAGTTACCATCCCCAACCCCCCCCCCCTCATCCCGAACCTCCAGCCCCACCCCCACCCATACCCTCCTGCCAGAATACATATACACATGAATTTTCTCCTAACCCCTCCCCGTCCCCTCCACCTGCATCTGCACCCCACCCTACCGCCTGCCACAAAGTAACTCGACGTCATGCACACATAAAGTTATCTTCTCATAACCCCTCCCCTCCCCTCTCCTTCCACTGCACCTCAATTCACCCCACCCCCTGCCAAAAATTAACTCGACGTCATGCACACATGAAGTTACCATCCCCTGACCCCTACCCCACACTTCCGTACCTCCACCCCACCCCTACCCCCTTGTCAGAAAGTAACTCGACGTCATATACACATAAAATTACAATCCCCTAGCCCCTCCACTCCCCGTGCACCTCATCCCCATCCCACACCCCTGCCCCGAACGTAACTCGACGCCATGCACTCCAATTTTCAGCAAGGGACTCCGTACCCCTTCACCTCCCTTCTCTAAGCTAGTATCCATGGAAATCGAACCGTGACTGCGCAGTTATGGACAATCACAGTATAGATCGAAATATTTTCATGTCACAAGTAAGTCAAGTTCGTCAATGACGAGAGAAGTATGGAACCAGGGTTCCCTAGGATTTGCGTTGAGCTCTTCAAGGAAAAACGGAATTATTTCTCATCGCTTACTCAATCGTTATCGTACCTCTAGCGACGAATCGTACTATCTGCGGTAAACAATTTCCCATGTGCTTCTCAATAATCAAAGCCGAATATTTTGATCGCAATTCTTGCTTGTCGTTTTTATTTTATATGGTTTCTTCTCTGATTATTACTCACGACCTATTTCCAACAAGATTATTACAAACATCGCTTTTACATTGACAACAGGCGGAAATCATATCAGCGTGATGAATCAGAGATGAACGTGCAAGCGGATTTTTTTTTTTACTGTAAACAAGTGATACATTTGTCATAATTTGTCAAATCCCAGTCGGAAAGGATCGAGGCAGCAGTAGTATTGAAATTGTTGTTTTTGTTAATCAATATTTATAGAAATTGCCGCAGGAGTGCTTTATTACATGTGACTTCTGAAATGAAGTGCTTACAGTAGAATAATTATAATTGTCATAATCACAAAGTAAGATTTTCAATCATATTTTCGCATAAAGGCACGGACATATTATGTGTAACTATCTATGTTTTGTCGTTCTATGACCTTTAACTCTCTTAGTACCAATGGTAGATAAAAATATGTAATAAGGCAATGGACTTTTCCTGGCTTGGTACTGAGAGGGTTAACTCTTGATGTACCAGATAAACTGCTACTCTATGGGATTGCATGTATTGTGAAAAATGGCATATGTAGCACGCAAAGTGTTCACATTGCGTGGTGAGCCATACTCGTTTCGATTGGCATGATTGGTGTGAAGAAATACATAGCCCCTTGAACACGTGTTTACTTTGCTTAGTGTAGGACAGCCGCTTCCGGCCTCGGTCAAGAACACTGCACTTGACTTTAGAAGTGTACAGTACCACATAGTGCAGGCCTAATAGAGTCAGAGGGGCATTCACAAGCTTTCTTCCAGATTAATACCACAGGCGCCCCAAACCAATTGATAAGTCAAGTTCAATGAAGCATACAAGCGCAATGTTATTCTTGATGACACATATATATGTTAAAATGGAATTTTACATGATGTTTAAATGTTTCAATGAACTTACATTCAAACATTTCCTGAATGCTTAAGTGGTTATGTATAATTATCATCAGGTTTTCCCTTTCCACTTAAAACGTTTTAAGGCCACACGAGCCGCTTAGTCGTGCGACTCTACGACTGCCTGAATCGCAGGACCCAGTCACAGAAATTGTAGGTGGCTTTATCTCTCTCTTACCGATTTGCTTCTCTCAGTCACAACTGCCAAGATATTTCTACCTTCATTTGACTTGTCCTTCTTTTCACAGACGCGAAATTATATATTGAAAAAGCCCTCTTGTAATCACGGGAATGGAAGAGGGCAGACGGTAATGAATGATGTTGACCTCTGTTTTGTCTGAGAAATCTATCACGCAAACGTGATGTTAATTCAAATTGTAATTAAATATGTCGAAAGTAATTTGATTTTGAATAAGGATGGACATGGAGGGTCGTGATGGGGACAAGAGTGTGTCGCAAAGAGAGGGCGAGAGAGAGAGAGAGAGAGTCCAAAGAGAGGAGAGAGAGAGGGGGGAGAGAGAGGGGGGAGAGAGGGGGGGAGAGAGAGAGAGAGAGAGGGAGAGAGAGAGAGAGAGAGAGAGAGAGAGAGAGGGAGTGAGAGAGAGAGAGAGAGGGGGGGGGGGTGAGAGGAACGAAATAGAAAGGAATGGAATAGAAGAGATTAAGACAGTGGAGCAGAGTGCGCGAAGAGGGGAGGGGGTGATCGACAAACAGACAGTCAGACAGACAGACATAAGGACAGACAGACAGACATAACAGATGGAGATACATTTTTGGCCCACTTCAAATAACAAATATCTATTCAGCAAGCGATGGTAAACTTAGTTGAAGACAGCAAAATCACACCCCATTAACTCTTTGCTCGACTTTTTTTTTTTGGACTGGTAATACACACAAATCCCATAGAGCAACAGCTTATCTGGCACACAAATGGTTAATAACAATGAACGTTCCAGTTCCATGTAGACTTTTTTTTTTCAAATTCAATAATCCCACAGACAAAAGTGTCTATAAGTTGTGAATAAATACACATGTGACTCACACAGAGATAATATGAAGAAGAGAATTTAAACTAGTTCAGTTATATGATAGATCTTACGTAAGAGAAAACTTAAATTTAGTTATAATAGTTATTTTGATGTTAATAGTTCTTTGAAAGAAGATATGTATTTTATACTTTTTGTACATTTTCATACATAATTGCGAAGCATAACTATTTAGTATCAATCACATCATTTTTAGTCACCAATTTATGATGTTTCGCTTGTGTGATGCACGTGGAAGCATTGATCCACCTTCTTCTTTTGTTATGTTCCACATCAGTTGATTTATATTACATTTTGGCTTACAGCATTTTTTTGTGCATTCTATGTTCATGTTACTATGTATTATTGTGTTATTTGTACACAGGGCCTCCAGGGAGAACAGTGCCAAGCTCACTTATGAGGCTATCCTGTTTAATGAATAAATAAATAAATGAATAAGTTCATGCCATACCTCGCCACCAACAGATGTGAAGTGGAAACAGGAGACTAAGATCGTCTGCAAACAAAGCCATCCGATAAATCCCATAGCGTAACTCCAAAACATCGCGAAAGTTGCTTGAAATTATTATAATCCGCCAGCTGTTTTCTCCTCAGATTTGCTTATCTGCTCACACGTGCAATAAGTCGGAGGATGCTTCGTCAAAATGGGCAACTATCTCCTCGTTGTCATTCTTAATTGAAAAAAGGTCTCTGTGATCCGACTTGTTTTTGACGAATCAAAAGAGTGCTTTCGGATATGAGACCATTATACACTGGATGAGCTCCTAAACGCGCGCACTTTGGAGCGGGCGTGATTCCACGAGTGCGCTTTCGCGCGAGATTTTCATCGGATTTCATAAATTCGGTCACTCAGACCGCGCCCACGCATCGGCTGCTGTTATATCAGAGTTCCTTCAAATCTAAACTGGTATAATCCTGTGCACCTAATATAAAGCCAGCTCGAAACTATTCCACAATGGTGTTCGGTGTTTCATGGTTGTGATTTAATTACGACGAATAATATGTCATTTTCTCCTCGAATTTAGAAAGTGTATCAACTATGTGTTTACTCAACGTTTCCTTTCTCATGTCCGGCTTCCCTTACGTCAGCCAAACTCGCTCATGACATTGGTAAGTATCTAGGCTACGCGAAATAAGGCCCGGGTAGTTCAAGTACTCGGAGCATCTAAGCACTTGGGAAGTCAAGAGACTACAAAAACAAGCGAGCCTGGTTAAGTCAAGGTCACCGGTCATGGGGAATTCAACACTGATTTATTTCCCGGTCTTTCGTTAGTTTCGTGAGTTCCAAAAGCACATTCTAATGAAAGTGTTAGGCCTTAGTGATAGTGCCCGTAAACTAAAAATCTTTCTTTGTCAAACCTTATAGGGACACCGCAGCAGGGTATGGCATTGGTGCCGATATGATCAATACTCATTGGACTGAATTCACAACGGTTGTTAAACATCATACGTGTGCTAAACCTGGACTAACTTTACGGGAAGCGAAAATAAAACATCAACATGAAACATTATTACTGATTCAATATCGTTGATTTTGTCCTTGGAAGCACTCTGATGTATTAAGTTTATCCACAGAATAATTACTGCTAACAATTGAAAGTACACACTGTTGTGATTGTATGATGAAAAGCAATGATTTTTGTGACGGCAGCAGATGATTTATTTTGCGCCCCATAAAGTTTGTATACGTTTAGTACGCGGTTTAAATTTAACCACCGTTGTGAAAACGGGCCATTCATCTTGGGCCATTGGATCCCGCATATAACAACGCACTTTTCACCAGAGTGCAGAAAGCTAATCGTGACACCCACGTATACCTACCTACTCCATTTCGATACGCTTCCGCCGGATGATAATGATGGAACATACTTGCAAAAAACAACAATGAGTCAACATTACTATTAATACAAATCTCCGGTCACAGAGATATCGATGTTATGGGCCTACCACATTTATGCCGCGTAGGTTTAGATAAAGCGGCCTTCAGCGGTCAGCAATCCAGGGTAGCTAAAAAAATGTGACGTCATCATCGTGAGCGGGCAGGTGGGCGTATGATTCATGGTACCAGGTTTATGATCACCTGGTGACGTCACAAAAACAGTCAAAACGGACATCGAGATTCCTGAAAATATAGAACTCTTTTCCGTTTTAGTGGCTGTTGAAGGCTGAAAGTAAAGTTTACCTATTTATCGAAGCACTGGAACAAAAATGATTTATTAAACTTCTGTTAAATTTCCATGATTCCAATAAGATGAACGAACTTTTTAATAGTCTTGTTGAATTATTCTAAACGGTCGTTGAATTGTTAATCCATATTACATAGTAACCGTACGCATCTGTAAAGAAATGTGAGCAGCACGAATGTTTCTCTCGAATATATTAGTTGCTGGTTACCATGGTTACCATCATTTTGAATTATAAATGAGTTTTCATTCAAGCTTATTGCCTGATAGATCGTCTCAGCGTATCTTACATTCCAGGAAAAAAAAAGGAGAGGGAAGGAAAACAAATTGGGAACAAAGAAGACGACAAAAGAGGATGGGCCCCGTTGCATGAAACTCACCATTGATGTCAACTTTGCGATCAATGTCAACTTCTATGGAAACCGTGAATTTGATTGGCTGTCAAGCGATGTTACCATGGTAGTTGCTATTGATAGCAGAGTTACCATTAATGGTAAGTTTTATGCAACGGGGCTAGGAGGAGAATGGCTAGAACCGTAACGATTGGGAGAATGAAACAGGTATAGAGGGAGAAGAAGGGAAAGAGGACGAGAACAAGTAGGCGGGAAGAAGACAAAGTGAGTGGGTAAAAAAAAGAAGGACAAAGGAGAGAGGGGTGAAGATGAAAGATTGAAATGAAGGAAAAGGACGAAGAGAAACACTCGCATTGCTAAAGCGCTTAAAAGTGTATTATGTTGTATTCGCTGACCTACTAGTATACGAGGGGGGGGGGGGTGGTGGGGGGAGAAAAAAAATGAACGGAAAAAAGGGAAATGAAACCAAATGGACGAGGTGTAATTTTACTAGTTAGTCGTAGTGTATTTGTGTGTATGTGCGTGCACATGTGTGTGTGAAAGCGTTTTACGTGTGTACGTATGTGTGTATGTGCGTACGCAAGCATGTATGTGTGTCCTCGTGTGTGTGTGTGTGTCTGTGTGTGTGTGTGTGTGTGTATGTGTGTGTGTGTGTGTGTGTGTGTGTGTGTGTGTGTGTGTGTGTGTGTGTTAATGAAATTCTAAAATTTATTCAGACGTGTATCAATTATTTACGTCTGCGTGGGAACGATTCTTTTGCGCCACTTTCATCCGAAAGCCTCAAATCTTGCCCAAAGAGTATCAAAGTCTGACGTCATATGAGCGTGTTGTCAAGACAACCGGTTCTAAACAACATGTATATATGGGTAGTGCAACCATCGGTGATCCCAGCGGGAACTCTTATTGGGAGTGTCTGTCACTAGCCCGCTAGACAATGTCGGACCAGTAAAACTCTTACTTGAGTGATGTTGTACAGATAATGGTGACAATATAATGATGATATGGGTATTTATGCCCATAGCGCTTACAATCTTCAAATACTACAATATAAATGAGAAGGAATAGAAAAAAAGTTTACTGAGAAAATAAGCACGCTTTTAAGTGTCTTCTCTTATTCTCTTATATTACGTGGGAGACTATTCCATATTTTTGGAGCTGACATACTGAAACTTTTGTCACCCATTGTCTCCGAATTTTCAGGAGGCTTTTATCTGACATTGAACGTAGAAGTAGAAACAAATTTGCAATGATTATGACGACACCACCTTGGTACTCTGAAGTACACTTTCAGACAGCGTCGTACTCAACAAGCCCGCGTTGGAAATACTGACGGTGGTCGTGTTAGATTGAAATTACGTCTTACAATAGATATACAGTGCGTCCAGGAAAAAAGGAAACCCGTTTTTGGAAGTCGATAACGTAATCATAAAATACCATATTATCATAAAAATGACAGCAATATTGAGAGTAAAGTATCTCTTTTCATTTGGTACCAAATTCACGATGAATTATCCACGCATGACTGATTTCAAGCAATTACAAGTGCTCGATGTCAGAAACGTTTTGCGCAGAATAATGAATGTTGTTTGCACTACGTTGATGCTTCCTTACAAATCTTGCCCATTTGTCCTGTGCAACTTGATTTTGACAATTAATTTTTAAACACCTGTTGCTCCTCAACGCATGACTCTTATCTATTATGTTAGGTATCAAATGAAAGAAGAAACACCGTGCTTTCTAATGATGTGTATAATAGTCCATTACTTAATTAACGAAAGAACACAGAACCTCGGTTTCCTTTTTTCTGGGACACACTGTAGAGTTCCGAAGTGGCGCTCTATCCATTGTTGTGCGGGATTCTGGTTCTAAACAACATCCGTCGAGAGAAAGATTTACTGGTCCGACAATATCTAGCGGGCTGGAATCGCTTCCTCTCACTGCGAGTCCTCGCCATGATCACGTACCAGTGCTTTCTGTACCCATAGAGCTTAGAACCACTCGTCTTGACGATATGCTCATATGACGTCACACTTCGGTACTCTATAGGTTAATAGGCTGTGAGGTGATATATGTGCGAACGGGGAGACGGAAGTCGATATCAGCTGTAAATGTTTTTAAATGGATCACATGATTATTATCCTCACAACGATGACAAAATAAAAGCATTAAATTGCAATCTTCATGTCTGCCGAAGAGCTACGTACGACATTCGTTGGCGGTGCAGACGATGGCACCAATCTTGGATGACGTCAATTTTGTTTACTGCTGGCGAGGCGCGCCCCAGTCAGAGATAAATCACACACAAGTGCCGAAAATTGAGAAACATCATCTGCATGTAAATAAGTGATGGATCTTGTTTCTCTATTCCCTTGAACTTGGGCTCCGTCTTTCCGTTAGCCTTGGTTCGAGTTTGGAGTGAAGGTTTTATTTTCTGATTCATACAAACCGTGCGAACACGACTTACATATAAATCTGCATCTGTTTTTGCTTCGTTGTTTTCCGGTAAAATTGTCAAATTCTTCCTTGATAGAATCATAAAAAATGCAATATGTCTTGTATTTATGTAGATGAATAATTGATTTACATGGGAAGGAGGGAGGAAGAAAAAAGAGAGAAAGAACAAAAAGAGATATAAAGAGGGGGGGGGAGAGAAGGGCAGAGAGAGAGAGAGCAGGAGAGAGACAGAGAGAAAGAGAAAGAGAGACAGACAGACAGAGAGACAGAGAGAAAGAGGGGAGAGGGATATATTTATATATGTATAGTTAGAAGGAGTATTGGTGGAGTGGGGGAGGAAGAGAAGGGAAGAGAGAGAGAAAGAGAGAAAAACTGTGAAAGCCTTGGTTTCAGACAATATTGAGCCCTGGGGAGTTGAGTTTATAAGCGTTAAATAGTGAATCGAAATTTGACGAGGAAACCCTTGGTTTGAATTTCTGGGAACTCGTTCAACTATCGTGTGATTTACGACACAATTACGATTGTGTTAACGATTAGTGACACGTATAAAAGGATTCTACGAAAGTGCTTAGATTTCTAGATAGCTGGATTCGCGTTTGTATGATTCTCTTCTGAGATTTTTATGTCTGCAGGAAGTATAAGCCTTTGCTTACATAATGATCGGTTCCAGGCCTTTTCACATTTATTTTTGCACTAAAAAATCTTTCCTTCTTTCCATCACCATCAGAATGAGAGGGTTCTTTCTTCTGAACATTTTCACTTTCACTCTTCCTTCGAGCACAATATTATTCCAATTATTGTAGAATCTGATGCTGTGAGACGCCGCTAATTCCCTTTTAAAAATATGTATCATCATGTATATGATTTTCATCAAACTTCGCAACAGATATGATTGCTGAGTGTACTTGTCTATTTCATTATGAATATAGATAACGTTTGGATTATTTGATGTTTATGGAAGGAAATATTTATTCTCTTAAAGTGCGTACCTGCGACAATGTGAAATTATCCATACAAATTAGGTGTTCCCTAATCATCAAATAACTTTGTTACATGTATATGTTTTTTTCCTCAAACCGGTCTTGTTCTGTTTATCATAAGTATTGTTCTGCTTCTAGTGAGAGGAACTTATTTCTGGACCGGAATTCCCCTTTAACAAGCATTATAAGGTCCTAATCATTATTGTGTAAGTAGTCTAGTTACTACCATGACTACTTCGTTGATTTATCAATATAATCACAGTAGAAACAAAAAAAAAACATCCCTGACACGCAGACTAGTGATGTGATATTAGAAACCTCTATCTGTATTAAAAATAAATAACTCGACTTCTATATACTTTGTGAACCTAAATAGAAGGGTACCACACATTCCGTTGTCCTACCTGTACGCATTATACGTTGGCGTTTGTAACACGTGAGTAACACATTTGTATTCTCTTCACGATAAAATGACCTTCAGATATTCAATATTTCCGCCCATGCGGGTACTTTTTTTTTCTCGACTGCAGTCTATGACTTTATTGTCCTATTTGTCATTTTCGAGATAAATAGCGGTGATAAAGTAAACAGTGTTGCGTCATAACGAAACCACATGAGATAAGTCATCCCCGTCTTTCTGTTTGGATTTTGCCTTTCTATTGTGGAGTGACTTTGATTTCCCAGGTCCGCAAGCTAGGCACGCGATACTAGATGATTATCATGCAGAAAAGTGCGTTCAAATCGCACGAGTCATCTAAAGTAGCCAGCCGTGGGAAGGCCCAACTCCTGCTGGGCCCTGTTGCATAAAACTTATCATAGATTTCATTTGATTGGCTGTCAGGCTATGTTACCATGGTACTTACCAGGGATGTTCGCACGGAAGCGGTTTGCCGCTGCGCCGCTCGCGGCATGTACTTTGTCGCTAGCGTCTTCTTATCGCGACAATGCAATGAAATCGTTCATTTGCAGCAATATGTAAATCGTAAGGGGTCAGCCGGATTCCCCGGTGTGCAGAAATAGAACCCTCTGAAATACCCATTAAGATTGGTATCATCATGATAATGAAACGCGATGGCGGCAAACTTCCGTGTGAACTTACCGGGAGGGCGTTTTATCAACATTTTTAGTCTGACAAGCTGTATTTTTCCGACAGTTACCATAGTAACAGTCAGAGGCTAGTGCCTCTCAGCCAATCAAAACCGAGGATTTCACTGAAGTTGTCAGCACTGACCATTTGGTCAGTGCCGACAACTTTCATGAAGCACCCTCCTGCATGCGCCACAGTCCCCCCCCCCCCCCCCCTTTCAATACTACTCATGGATCCTATGGACATGAAATCGCAGCACTTTGCGGTGTTGTGTTATGATATAACACACCATTTGTGTAACTGGCCAGTATGTGTAGGCCTATTGCTAGAGCAAAACATGCGCACATTGTCCTTCCGCTCTATGAAGAACATAAACTAGGCTCTTTATTTTTTTTTTCAATACAAGTGAAAAGCTTTAAGCTACCATCATCATTGCCATCACCGGCACCATTAACCCCATCGACAGTATTGCCGACATCACCAATGCCATCAGCAGCATCACTACCATCACGTATGGTATCATCGTGACTATCACTATCATCGTCTAATTCGTCTTCATCGTCAATCTCATCATCATCAGCGTCAACAAACATGAAAACAATACACCCAAGTGTAGTCCTGAAAAGAACGAATGATTTCGCTCATAAACGGCTCCTTGCAGAACTAACTTCCCATACAAGAATACCCCGATACTTGCTCATTACACTCTAACACATCTCCCTTCTCACAATCTGACCAGCACTCTCCACAACCTTTCCGAAACAATGCACCGATCAGCCCTTGCCAAGGTCATGTTGCATAAAAATTAGCATTAATGGTAACTCTCTCATCAATGGTAACTACCATGGTAATATCGCTTGACAGCTTATGAAATTCAAGGTTTCCATAGAAGTTACCATTGGTAGTAAAGTTACCATCAATCGTAAAGTTTTATGCAATACGTCCAAGGACTACACATGGTGTAAGTTAACCCTTTAAATGCCAATGGTGAATTTCAGTACCATCAAACACATTCACGATCATATTACCTGGCACACAAGGGTTTAAATTCATCGTGCGGTAAGAAGGCCATGTTTAAAGATACGTTACTCGTACATTGGACAGCATCAACAGAAAAAGAACAACGATGAAGGAATTGAGCACAATTTTACTTTATACAAGAACATAGAAAACTCGTGAACAAATAAACACTACCAGAGATTAATGTGATTCTCCACTGCAGGAAAGCCGGATTATTTAATCCCACATTAGGTAACAAAACTAAAACAAAACCTAATGTGTGTGATAACAAGAGTGCTTAAATATACTAACGGGTCAGTGCATGATTTCAGACATTTTGTGACCAATGAGAACCAGTCATTGTACAAATTTGGTCAAGCAAATATTACTACGTAAAATATTTAAGACTGACCGTTAGAGATACATGAATCAGTGTAAGATTAAAAGGAACCTCAAAGGAAGTGTATATATTTAGACATAAATGTGTCTCTTTCTTCATATACTTTAAACTAATATTAAATAAATACACATAAAGTGATATGACTAATAACATGATTATGAAAGGATGACAGAGAGAGAATGGGAAAGAGAGAGATAGAGGGGGTAATACAACAATTGAATTTATAATCATCAAATTAGATCTGGCGCTAGCAGACTTTTAAAACAAAAGGAAGATTTTCGTTTTCATGAACAAAAATAAGGATATAAACGAAAACAACACGTGGGAAGCAATCAGATTGGGAAGAAGAATGCATTACTCATTTGTTCACATTGATATGACCTCATCACCTTCTAGAAACAGTACAATAGTCTCGAGAAACGGTACAATAGTCTCTGAAACGATGTAATAGTCTCTAGAATCGGCACAATAGTCTCTAGAAACGATGCAATAGTATCTAGATACGGTAGAATAGTCTCTTAATACTCGAGATGAGTTTATTGTTCACCCGCACTATTTTGTTCCAATTCAGTTCTTTAATACTAGACTTATTCAATACCGGCAAGAGGCAAGTTTGTTCCCTAAAATTCTTTATATAAAAAAATCTTTTAACCTTGCTCATTCAACACAAATGTTATAACATTTCTCCCTATTTCTCCTTGCAGAAAACCAGCTGCACACCTAGACAACCATTTTGACAGATACACCAGTTGCATATAATTAATTCTGCCTGGACGGTCTTCATCATCTTTACTCTAGGAGCGACCTCTCTTTGATTGTTCCGACGACACGTGATAGATTTGTTCTCTCTCCTATCATATCATATTGCAGTTGGAAAAAAAGTATAACACTTACACTGATCAAAGAAATTTCTTCTTAACAACTAATGAACGGCATTCCTTCAATAATAATTTAGCATATTTCGACTAATCTTGTGCTTAAGTTGAAACTAATACGAAAATTGGCTGGAAATAAAACGAACCAATTAGACTCTAAGACTACACAATGCTTAAGCTAACATCACAGCACAACTTAAGCACAACTTTGAACTACAACAATAAACTGTATCCTCATTTTCAGTGATAAATTATGCAACATCATATCTTCACACAAGCAATAGCCATTTGTCTTAGTATAAGACGATTTCCACCCTCATGTTAAGACATAAGGAATTACTCTTTCACAGAAAAAAGAAATATCCATTCTAGAATAATTGTACCTACATCGCTGGTTCTTCAAATGATTAATAACAGCGATCAAACTAATACAATATGTACATTTTTGCAAACAAAAACTGAGTGTTATTGTTGCAACACCCGTGCCCTCAAAATCCCAAGTACTAGGAGTCTTTTTTGTCCAATAAACCCCAAATTTGGCCGTTACTCAAATAGAAATCATGCACTTATCAATTTAAATAAATAACTCTTAATATGTGGGAAATATCACAATGTAGCTACACTTCTTTGGAATGGTAAAGCAATATATTATTATGATCTTTAAAGTCAGAATGACAACGCTTCATGATAAATTCTTAATTTTTCAACGAATTTTAAAGTGCAATAAACACCCATTGTTGTCTTAAGTCATTAAAACAGCGAATGCTAAATATTACTCCAAAATATTGCAAACTGATTTCTTTATGTTCATCATGGGATGCCTGATTTGTTGGAAAGAAAAAGAAATAAGAAGCAATACAGAATACAAGATTGCCATGATTGTTTTCTATTTTTTTGACAGGCATTTAAGAGATTAGCCTCCCCCTACCCCCCCACCCCACCCCAATCCCAACTCATTTCCCACTTCTGACTTTTGATCGCACCACTGTAATCTTCCTCTTTGGTACACAAAGTGAATAAATAAAGTTTAACTTCAACTTTCAAAAAATATACCATCACAATATTAATGCTCAACTGAGTTGTACTTTTAATACTGGATAAAGCATTAATGACGGACCCTTATTCATTATCAAGCATTGCTACGGCAGACGGCGTTCGTGCTGCTCTTTGGGTAGGATAGCATATCAAGATTTCAGGATGTTCAACATATTTGCAACATCATTACAAATTACAACTCTAAAAAACAACAACTTGCATTTAGATTTAAGCACTATTGCTCATTTTGTTATATGTTCTGCTACATCTTTTCTAGATAGTACATCATTACAACTAGCTTACCAATCCTCAAATTCAAGAATTAAAAGCTAGAGGTTCCTTTGAGAATTCATCATGGAATTTTTCACAAAGAAACTGTCCACTAAGTATTACACACCATCGTCGATCCTAATTATACACATGTACGATTATAAAATCCCAGTTACACACAAAATTGTGTGGTAATATTCCTAATATTGAGCTAAATTTGATTGATTTAGCTCTTAAAAAGAACACCATACCAGTGCTTAATAGATACGTAGCATTGTCTTGCATAACAGACATCATATGTTTAAAACTCCTATTGAGTGATCAACAGGGATTATATACATTTGTGCAAGTTGATTACTAGTACATTAAGATTGCACTCAGAATCTTACATTCTTATCTACGATTGTATGAATTTGTTCTCTGTTGCATACTCATAAAGCCATTGGACGTTTGTGAATATTTTCACGAGCTCATAGAGCCGAATTAATCCAAATTTCCTCCACTTCTTCCTTATATAGGTAGGGTGGAGAAAAGAGAGAAAATGAAATCACTCTCAAATAGTGAAAAAGAAGATTGCATTTTGTCAGTACTTGTTGTGTTACTGACTAGAAGTGAATGGTAACACCATCGCAATCGTGAATACTGTTGAGTCGCCTTTTACTATACATAATAAAAAAAGGCGGGCATATGTTGATTGTAAGTATAATCAAAATGCTGTTCATACCTCTGCAACTTTGGTCTGTAATGTGTTCACTTAGCTCTAAGTTTGGTAATGTAGCTCCTGATGAAATGGAATTCTGCGGCTAGTTGCTGATGTTTGTCTTCTTATGGGTGAAAGACGTATATGATCATTGTGAATTCAATAACGTTTTGTGAGACATAGGACTGCGAGTGTCACAATATGCACCTAGGACACGACGGAATTGTAATAGCACAGCTGGAAAGTGAAGCACACGAGTGTCGGTGCACTTCTTCGACCATTTGAATGTTTCACCAAGACAGAATGAAAGTGGCTAAGAATACTGCAATAAATGTATCAAATAATCTAACGCTCTAGGAGAGTTAAGTCTTGTTCTATCCCTCTTGATGCAGAAACATCAAACTGATCAACAAGCTGCATATGATCTCATGGTACTCAGGAACCACATCAGGTTGCCTGACATAGCATTAGGATATTGGAAGACATTCTGCTGCCACTGCTTCTAAAAAGACAGAAACTTAGCCATACTTCACTTGCAATGGCCACGATCACGATTCATCATCGTAACTTGTCATTGCAGCACAAGATCATCTTAAGCCGCTGTTTTTAGTGCAAGTACAATGGGCTATTGTTACAGCCTACATGCCTCATTGTGATTTCAGATCCAATGCAAATCATTAACCTAAGTATGTTTTTATTCCTCTATCTACATTGAAATTTAAGTTATTTTCAATCAAAGAAGAAACATCAAAATTTTCATCAAATCTTTATCCACCATTGATGTATTTTTTGCACAATATAGACACTTTGTCCAGCACTGTAAGGGTTAAAATAAGACAGGAAATAAGGAAGGTAGAGAGCATGTAAATTATTGTATTGGGGATAAAATACCTTTGATTTTAAATGGGTTCCATAAAATATAAGAAACAACAAATATTAGCCATTGGACATTGCTCATCATGTCACATTCATTTGACTTTTTTTCATTTGAGTTTTCAGTGTGCTCATGTGGCTTACTGTAAATGAAGATATAAATTGTACAAAACTTGTGTAAAATGCACGATATATCATGGAGTAGTGGCACGCAGCTTACCACCTACAGGAATGGTGTGTCTCGGTAACCATGGGTTACACACAGAGTCTTATGAGCTTGCAAAAACACACACAAGAAAAGTTTCACTCCGAGACAGATGGCTGAAGTAACCTAATGTGAATGATAATGACAGAAAACATCGTAACATCTAAGGGCACTTGAGAGTTTGTAAACTACTCAATATACGAGAATGTGATGTGCATCTCGACATATAGCAGACTGTGTATAGAGTAAACAGTGATGATTGGAAAGCTCACTACAAAGTTCCCAATATTTCAAACTCATACAAACAATATAGTGCCTTGCATACATGTAAAATACAATTACGAGGGAATATTCAAGTATAGAAGCCTCTTGGGTTAATAGAAATCTCTCAAATATATATGCAAAGGTCAAAAACAAAGAATTCATACAGCTTATATTTCTCTACCTGTTTAGTAAGATCAGGTATAGGAACTTTTATATAGATAGATAGGAAGCAAATACGCTCTCCAAACAAAGCACATCTCGACAAAACTCATAATAAATAAAAGTCTGTACAAAGGGGGCGATATGGAATGGAATCGGGCTGTGGCCTGAAAGTAGGGGAGGCAAGATGGGGTAGGGGGAGGAGCCGTAACTGTTGGGGAAGGGGGAGAGCGGTGCTTTGTATTGGAACAAAGATATTTGGCAAGAGGAGTATCGTAGGAGGGCTTACAATATGTACAGAATATACAATGGTGCTGGATGGGACTGCCTGTGTGTGTATGTGTGTGTGTGTGCGAGTGTGTGTGGGTGCCTTATGTGCATGCGTTTGTGTAGCAGGATAAGGGGTGCGGGCAGCTAAGGGGGGGGGGGGGGGCTTAGGTATAGGAGTGGACATGAGCATTGGTTACCAGATTGAACTCCTCAAGATATCCAGTCTTGCAAACAGCCTAACCTACATACGTAAATAATAAAAGGGCACGGTTTTTAAAGCCAATAAAAACGTGTCTGCCCACTTTTAAAATTGGATGCAAAATGCTGCAATGTGATGGTCACAGTACTGAGTACAGCGCAGAGTCTTATCTGGTTATCGCCCTCCTGAATGCCTGATGCCCATGGGGTAGTACTTTGTTCGATTCATCTGGACCTAACATGAAACCCCACACACAACCTTATACTAGCCTCTTGAAGACTTATTCCTAGGACACAATCTTGCAAAACGTCCCAGCTACAAAACAAAAACAAAACACCCTGTCTATTTACTTTATACACAGTAGATAATACACTGCGGTCCATTGCGCCATAACGCGAATGGGGACGGAGATTTAAGATCCCTCCCCCTTTCGTCACAGACCTGCACACAGTAGTGGGCATAGACTGGGACATTATTTCACGACATGGTTAAGCGGTATCGTTGGCGATGTGCCAGCGTTACGCGCCATTCTGCTTCATGGAGTTGAGCTCGATTTCGGTTGGGGACGTGGCGTTGGTGTTCTCAGCGTCGATCAGCGCGGCTTTGGTCGGTAGCCGGCTTTCTTTGGGTCCCCAGTCCGGGGAGGGGCGGAGGAGAAACAGCAGACGCTAAGAATGAAAGAAATGAGATATAAATTGATAATTACTATTATCACGGATATCATTGGTAAAATCACTACCAGCATCGTCACTACTGATGTGACAAATGCTACCATCGTCACGACCATCAGTATCATTATGATATGCAAGTCTTTATCATCCCCAATAGCACTTCTATCACCACTACCAAGGAACATTTGTATGACCACTACATGCCTCTACACCACCATCACCATCACTATTACAATCACCGTACATCTCTCCATCATCATCATCACCACCATTACCATCACGCATCACCACCTCCACCACCACAATTACCACCTCCACCACCAGAATTACCATCACTACATACCTCTCCACCACCATCACCACCAGCACATACCTCTCTACCAACATCACCAACACCATTACAATCACCATATATCTCTCCATCATCATTACAATATTCATCTCTACCATCACCATAATTACCATCATGCATCACCACCTCCACTACCATTACCATCAGTACATCCCTCTCCACCACCATCATCACAGCAATTACCACAACCATCACCACTATTACCACCATTCATCACCGTTTCCACCATCATCATCACCACAATTAACATCACCATATCCATCTCTACCATCACCATCACCACCATCATCATCACCACCTCCATCCCCACCCCCACCACCACCACCACCACCACCACCACCACCACCACCACCACCACCACCACCACCACCACCACCACCCCCATTCCCCCCACCACCACCACCACCAGCTCGTACCTCTTTAAAGCTGTTGCCCTTGGCAGTGAAGATCAGCTTAATAACCATGACAAGTGGGATCATGATGAGAGAGCTGATGGCCATTATCCATCCCAACACCTCGCTCCACATGGGGTAGACGTAGTCTCCATAATGCACCGGTACATACTCAATCAGGCCATATATCGTGATAAACTGTCAAATGGATCAAATGATATAGAGTTAGTGTTAATCTAAAAATAATACATGAAAATCATGTACCTCACCAGGCTGGAGATTAACAGAAATAACATGAAATAGAAGTCAAATGACATGAAATGAATTCAGAACATAACAATGACCATTGTGTACAATACCTGTTAATCCACAAGCAACTGCCATCTGTTTTATAAATAATGCATGATGCTTCTAGTTGTGGGTTGGCATGTGTGATGCACAATGATTATAGTTGTGTTCTGAATTAAATATCTGATACACACAAATGTTTAGATCCAAACTTGTCCAATGTGAACATCTCATTAAATATTCCAAGGATTAGTACAAGAAAAGTAATTGATAAAATGTCACAAAACCTGTCTCTAAAAAATTGACTTTATGATGTGTTAAATTCAGCTTGATGTGAGTTGAAACTGATTTTTAATTTTTCAAAAGTGTTAAAAGTTTTATTTAACCCAATACTCATGAAAAATTAAAAATCAGTTTCAACTCACATCGAGCTGAAATTGACACATCATTAAGTCAAGGGATGTCAAGGGATGTCAATTTTTTTAGAGACAGATTTCGTGACATCGTGTCAAAAGTTTTATTTAAGACCTAGTAGTTGAGTGGGGGAGAAGGAAAGAGCACAAAGTTTGTCTCACCAGGATGATGAGAGGTGTGATGAAGGCCCAGCAGCAGGAGTACCAGACTAGCAACACATTCATGATGCCATGCATCCACTTGTACCCAGCCAGCATCTCCTTGATGTCCGCAGTAAATCGCCGCACACCTAGGAGGGGGGTAAACGGGCCAGAGCCGTCAGTAGTCTGGTTCCATGGATATTAACCATTTGTGTGCCAGTGGTGAAGTAATACACACGAATCTCATAGAGAAGCCATACGATGGCACACAAGGGGTTAAGATTAATCCATGCTGTTCTTAAAGGCTTTCACGCATTGATTCTGTGGGGAGACGTCACTATTTAGCTGCTACGCTTACTTGCGAACTTAACGCACATATGCGGCACGCAGTGAAATGGCTAGCCACGATTCACATCAGTATGTTTTCTATAAATTAAAAGATATATAAAATTAACAACAAAAATACAAATATAGTCATAATATCTATTTTCTCATCAAATTATATTTGTATTTGTTCATAAACATGAATTCAAATATTTAAAATACATGTTAAACACTACGGTGAACCAGTCGACAACTTCGTGACTCCGATCAGGGCCGAAGGTTTAGCTTCGGTAAGGATCGTGCATTCTAACAAGGCGGGCAAATTCAATTCAATAAATGAGCGTTTAAGTTTAAATAAGTGTGCGTTTGGCACGGAACGCAAGGCGCACGCAATATGGCAGCGCGCTAGGGATATATCCTGCATACGATGCGTCAAAGCCTTAAGGCAAGAATTGCTTTACACATGCATGACTGGTGACCCTTTATTGTTCTAAATGAGATACCTCAATTTGTTCCTGTTTTAACACAGTGGGAGTTAATTTCCAGCAATCATTATCAAATTTGACAAATCATCAACTCTGTATTCAGACATTTGTTAACAAAAATTTTAATTGGCGAAGATCAGATTTCAACTTTAGCTGATGGGAATCAAAATCATAGGTAGTAGTATAGTGAAGATAGTAATGTTAACAATGTGAGATATATTATAGGATTGGACTCAACTCTTCATTTGACGGGGCCATGACTTCTACCATTCATTTGAATGAGGCAATGATTGCCTCGAGTTCTTACCATAAAACCAGGCTACGGTGATGCACTCGAACACACCCACCAACATAAGGGAGATCCAACAGCTGTACCAGTTGATCAACTCAAACATATAGATCCCACCCTGCAGAAGAAAACAATCACTAAGATTTACTACTTGATCAAAATATAGTACACTTGCCGATGTGGACATGTGAGTGATATCTCTGTCTATTTGTGGCACTGTTCTGTTCTTCATGAATATTTCTTTCAAAACACATTTTTAAGATTCATATTTTGTGTGTACCTTGATATATCACGCTCATCTTCTCTTCGTCCAATTTATTTTGCCCTTTGAAATATTGTAAGAAGCACTTTGTTAATGAAATGTACCACTATTACAACTCTCCATACCACAGGGGCATAGTCCTCCCATAAGGCACAGTGCAGTGACATCAAGATTTTTATTGCAGTCATGTCAGCTCTCGGCCTTATATACTAGCACACTAGGATAAGAAAGAGCTTGATGGCTAGAGGATTATGTATTATGCACGCTGCATCATTGGTGTAACCATTTGGTCTTTTGTGTGCACAGGGACTATGTTCATTGTTAGCTGCCATAGTACCTGAAGCTTCACAGCCCAGAGCAACAAATAGACAAGGTGCTTATTTAATAATAAACAAAATCTGGTTGTCACTGCGTGGTGCATCGTGGGGTGTCTTTTCTTCCTATGTGCAGGGCTGCCAACCTTAAAACATTTCAGTATTCTAAAGACTGGAAATCAGTATTTTGATGGGAAACATCAATATTTTCAAATAAAGACAAAAGAACAACCCATGAACTAGAAGTTATCAATATTTTGTATGAAACTATCTCAAATTTCAGTATGAAATACTGAATATCAGTACTACTTGGCAGCTCTGTAGGTGGAATGGAGAACTGAATGACGTTACAAATAAATATAAATGAAAATGAAAAATTCCTTCCCCTGTCTTGCAATTCATTCCAGCAATGATAACAAATGTACACAGAGACAAGCAATATTTGAGAGTGACGAGAAACGATGGATGGATGGATACAAAAGAAGGAGAGGTGAGCACAAAGCGAGAACGTACCTGAGTTGCCATGGGAAGCCCCAGGAAGAAGAAGAGAATGCACACTCCTAGAGCGACGAGTGTGCCATGCTTCCGTAGATGTTTGGGGAAGTAGTCCACGATCCCACTCACCACTGTCTCCACCATTCCAAACTGTCAAAAAAAGAAAAGAAATCAATTCAATTCAATTCAATTCAATGTCACTTTCATCAAAGTTTTATCAAAATGCATAGTATGAACTTGAGAAAAAGCACAGATGACAGAGACCTCAAAAAAAAAAAGAAGCACAAGGCTTGAGTGAGCAGGAGGTACCTTTAACCAACATTATGATCATATCATTTTCATCAAAGTTTTATCAAAATACAAAGTATAAACTTGAGAAAATGCACAGATGACAGAGACCTCCAAAGAAAAAGCACAAGGCTTGAGTGAGCAGGAGGTACCTTTAACCAACATTATGATCATATCATTTTCATCAAAGTTTTATCAAAATACAAAGTATAAACTTGAGAAAATGCACAGATGACAGAGACCTCCAAAGAAAAAGCACAAGGCTTGAGTGAGCAGGAGGTACCTTTAACCAACATTATGATCATGTAATATATATCATCAGATAAGATTAGATATAAGAAAATAACATAACAGCTCCTCAAGTATTATGCCATAGAGAACAGAAGTGTGACGTCATTTGAGCATGTTGTCAAGACAACTGGTTCTGAACTATGCGGGTAGAGCAAGCAATGCTGATCACAGTGGGGACTTTAATAAGGAGTGCTCTACACTAATCCGCTAGCAAATGACGGCCCAGTGAAACGTTCACTTGAGTGATGTGGTTTAAAACCAGAGTATGACGACACCACTTGGATGCTCTGAAATCAAATCAAATCTGGGCCTTGTTGCATACCATTCATGGTAACTTTGCTACAACTGGCAACTTCTATGGAAACCTTGAATTTGATTGGCTGTCGAGCGATTTCACCATAGTAGTTACGACTGACGGCAGAGTTTTATGCAACGGAGCTCTGGTCTGGGCCCTTACCTGGGTGTCAAGCCCCACTAGGAAGAGCATGAAGAAGAAGAGGATGGCCCACAGCGGGGCGATGGGCATCTGAGCGATCGCCTCGGGGTACGTCTCAAAAACCAGTCCAGGTCCTACAGATCAAATCATTAGAGTGATCATATCATAGCAGTTTTTAAGTATTGATGCTCATTAGAAATAATCAAAGATTGATGCATAATTCCTGCTGTAATTGCACAAGAGATCTTGTATGAAAAATCAGTGCCAGTCCCACTGTGTGAGCAAAAAGCAGATACCAGTGTTACAAGTATTGACACTCTTTATGAGTAATTTAACAGTGATCCTGAAATGTATTTATACGTTTGTTAGCAACAAGAATTTTAATTTATAAGGATCAGATTTCGACTTATGCTGATAGGGCTCTAAATCATTTGAGAATCTGATTTAGCACACGGACAGGTTACCAGTCGTGCGTTCAGTCGTTCGTAGCTTACGAACAGCTTGGTGAAACACCCCCCAGGTATCAGGATTTAACAGTGGTACACAGAGGGTTAAAGTGGTACTTACCATTGACAGCGACTTTGTCGATGGCAAGGCCTGTCTTGTAAGACATGAATCCCAGCGTCGAGAATACCACAAAACCAGCGTAGAAACTGCTCAAGCAGTTGACGATCGGGATGCAGATAGCATCACTGCAAAGGTATGCGGAAAATACAAGTAGACGACTGTCAGACCAAAGACATTTTATTTCATTTTGTGCAGACTCAGGAGATCTTAGTTGAACTAGTGATTTAGAAATCTGTCTAATTAAAGTTTCATTTCCCATTCTATTTCCCCCTCCCTATCTTCTCAATTGATCCTTCAATGGGATTAATCATTCAAAGTAACAGTAAGAACAAAAGAATTTAAACATAGCTCAATAGAAATGTAAAACAATACACCATTTTCATTATCTGTTCAAATTTGATGCACATGTTTCACACAATACGTTACTATTGGTAACCCCAAAATTTGTTCAAGGTTTGTCCCAAGTAGCAACAACTACTAGATGCAGTGTACGTTCCCCTCATTGTAACTGAATCACGAAATACAGGTGAATGTAATAATGTGTTTACTATACAGTAAGAGGAAAAGTTTTGAATATACTACGAAAATGGTCTATTGATCAAGAAATAAATCTAAAGAAACCTAATGGATGCCGTGTACGTTCCACTCATTGAAACTGAATCACGAAATACAGGGGAATGAAAACGCGTTACTATGCAGTTAAAGGAAAAGTTGTGAATACATTACAATACAATTGATGGCAATGACTTGGCAACTTACAGGAGGCAATTGTTGTTGAACTTGTTGTAGCTGGAGAATGTGAGAACCCCTCCCCAGGCGGGCCCCAGGGAGTAGAAGATCTGTGTCGCAGCAGCGCTCCACACCTGAAAATCACATTTTAGATTTGACTAATAAGTGTTATCAGACGCTATCATACATATTGATGAACGGAATGTGATATTGGATAGGAACACAACTATTGTGGAAGGGTGATGCGTCGATTGAGTGAACGTAATAAATCATCAGTGTCTATCTACAGACCAAGAGTTCATCAGCAAGCCTCTCTCATGTTGAGGTAATACTTGAATGCAGATACTCTATCTACTTTTTCATCTATATCTATCCATCCATTCATTTATCCATCTATACATCTATACATCCATTAAATCTATCTTTATATTCATCTATTCATCTTTATATCGATATCTTTATAAGTATTTCTATCCAATCTATCCTTCCATCTATCTATCTAGCTGGCTGGCTATCGATCCATCTATCTATCAATTTACCATTCGGTCAGTGCACCTCTCCCATATGGATGGGAAACATACTTGATGCTCATGCTCCTCTATTTATCTATCCATTTGCCTCCCTATCTATCCACTTACCGCTCGGTCGGTCAGCCTCTCCCATTTGGGGGTGACGTAATACATGATGCCGATACTGGCGCCCTCTAGGGTCACCCCTCGGATCAGGAGGATGGTCAAGATGATGTAAGGAAATGTCGCTGTGAAGTACACCACCTTTTCAGGGTAAAAGTTGGGAGGGAAGAGAACAAAATATACACAATGGGTAATTCATTCATTCGTCAATCATAGCACTATGATACATTTGGTCCAGAGAAAGGATCACAAGATTACTCTCATTAGCCCATCATGGTTAACCCTAATATTCCCGGTACTTCCTTACGCCTCAATATTTCGGAACAAAATTTCAAGAATTTTTTTTCTGATCCTTCCCGCACATTTTGATACCAAATTTATGGTGATCCGACCTACCGGGCCGGTGTAAGATTACGATTACCGAACTTGTCAAAAACAGAAAAAAAATCATGCAATTGTATTGTACACAACGTATGGAAGAGCACCTGGCACTTGATGTCATAAAATTGAATTTCCTTTGACCAATTTTCGTCAAACCTTCACTAGCATGTTTCTTTCTTGAATTTGTTTTAATGAAACCAACTTATCTTCAGGGTGAGCTATCCCTTTAACTTTCAGGTTTGTCACTTGGTCTCATATGGAGAAAGAAATATTCCAACAAGAGCAAGTTCACCCGTCGTCTTAAATACATACAGATGCACAAACTGAATTTGGACTGGTTTATGTCCTCCCTCCCTGTGGAATCGCCATTATTATTATATATTATCGCCTCACCTTGCCAGAACTCTTGACACTCTTGCAGATGCAGAAGAAGATAACGATCCATGTGAAGAGCAGACAGGCAGCCAGCTCCCAGCGCATCGAGCCCATGTCATCTATGGTATGCCCGTCGATCTGAAGCACGTAGTTACTGCGGGTGGGCGGGGAAAGATAGAGAGAAAGATGAAGGGTTAACACCAAGGACACCCAATAACCTGAAATATCCAACAGATGATGAATATCAATCAAGAAGGTTATAAAACTGCTACACAACATTGTTCTCTATAGGAGTTGTATGCTCTATTTATATTTCTTTCACTTGAAACTTTTTCCATTGTATGGTACTCTCTATGCGATTACTTTTAATGCCCCCATTAATGTTGGTCATCTGAAAAAAAAGTCAATTGTCAATTTTCCCTGTGCAATATTGTTTGTTTAGCCTTCCAAATCTGTTGGAAAGTTAAACTCATTTGAACACAGTTCTCTCCATGTGATTGAAGTATTAACCTTCATTTGAAAGGATGTCTTTCATCTAAAAAATTTGTTTGCATTTTTGAACAATATTCTTCATGCTATATAAGTTTTGTTAATTTTTTTCCTGAGGAACATATTGGGCATCCTATGTGAGGTATCCACTACAAGTGTTATGCCACATTTGCGTGCCAAGGCTGCATGGGTTTCAGCATGATGCATCAGTCTTACAAAAAGCAGGACAATCTAAAAATATACATTTCTTTGAAGGCCCCAATCCACTGGCTATGACTAATTTTATTAAAATTATTCTTTTTTTCTGAAGTGATTGATTATGACACAGTAAATGCATGTGCAAGCTTCAGGGAATAAAATACACGGGGGCTCGGGGCGATTTTGCCCCCGAAATGCTTCAAAGAGCCCTGGAAAATGTCAAAGAGAGCCTCTAAAATTCCCATAGACACAATGTAAAATTGTAGCCAAATCAGCCAATGTGCTCAAAAAGTAGCCCCCGAAAATTTTGAATTAATTTTTTCCCTGGCAAGCTTATTTCAAGACAACATGAGATATATCCGATATGTTCAACACATCAATCTGAAAAACACCAACTTTACTGTCTCTCTTTATAACTTGTTCAAATTCTACCCTCAAATGCTCTGTAATTATTTAAATTTAAAAGTGAAAATGTTTATCAAATATTGATGGCAATACTACTAGTACTACTGATACCACTTCTACTACTACTACTTCTACTACTACTACTACTACTACTACTACTACTACTACTACTACTACTACTACTACTACTACTACTACTACTACCACTACCAACCACTATTACATACAGTGTTAAAAGTAAATGGGAAGGTTTAATATTCTTTGTCCAAGCAGGATGAATGAAAAGATCATTCCTCAGAAACAAAAATAAACTTAGCTTGCATATTATTCAAGACATAATCACGTGATAATACATTTACCAATTACATACAGGTAAACGAATTTTAATAGATCGATACTTAATAAACCTTGCCTATGCCAGACAAAATATTGTACGATGGAATTTATGTGTGTTTCTGGTGAAAAACCACAGACCATGACACATACAAATTTAACTATCAGTAGTCTGTAAGTAAACTAAACAATGAAAGATAGTAAGGAAACAACAATAATGTATGATGGTAAATAAACAAAACAAAATATGACGGTAAGGAAAAAAAAATGTATGACAGTAAGCAAACAAATAAGAAAATACACAGTAAATAAATCCCAGCTTACTAGAAGAACTCCTGAGCGGGCCTCCTGGAGTTGTTGATGCCCAACTCCATGGCAACGGTCCTGTTATCCTGACAGACGTCCGTATTCCAGGTGTTGTTGCATGTCTTCCAGGGCACGTCAGACGTGAAGGACCGGATGAAGAAGAGCGTGGCCCAAGCCATGATGATGTTGTAGTAGATGGCCACCATGCCAGAGATGATGACCATGGCCCAACCGATGCCTGCATGAAGGTGGGGTGGTGTTTATTAATTCCACTGCTCATACCATAATACATGCACAAATTAAAAAAAAAAACATGCATCAAATAAATGCTGCCATGCTGTGATATAATGCTATAGACTGAGAATGTGGAGGGGTCCAAAGAAGCAAAGCTTGTAAGCTGTACCCCTTTAAAATGAAAAAAAATATTTTAAACAAGGTGGTTCGCGAACCAGAGTCTCGCCTGATTTTGCAATCGATAAACAGTGCTAAATTTTTTTTTCAAATATTTAAAATGGTGCCGAGATGACCTTTGACCTCATCATCCTCATCAACACACATGGTATTACCCAAGAATCATTTGTACCAAGTATGAACACAATTGATGCAGAAATAACAAAAAATGAGAGGAAGTTAAACCAAAACTTTAAGAACAAGCCCCTGCACATCTATGACAAGTTTGATCTGACCTGAAATAAAGAAAAGTTAAGTTTAGTTTAAATAATGATGGACATGGCCTCATATTATTTGACCTTTTGACCCCTAGATGACCTTTGATTCCATCAGCCTCATGAAGAGACACATGTGGTATTACCCAAGGATCAATTGTACCAAGTGTGATCACAATTGATGCGGAAATAAAGAAAAGAGCAAGTAAAAAAAAAACTTGGAGAAAAATGATGCGCATGGTTTCATATCATTTGACCTTTTGACCCTAAGATGACCTTTGACCATATCATCCTCATGAAGACACATGTGGTATTACCTAAGGATCATTTGTACCAAGTGTGATAGCAACTGATGCAGAAATAAAGAAATGAGAGCAAGTTAAACAAAAACTTTTGAGAAAATGATGTACATGGCCTCATATCATTTAACCTTTTGACCTCTAGATGACCTTTGACCCCATCATCCTCATGACGACACATGTGGTATTACCCAAGGATCATTTGTACCAAGTTTGATCACAATTGATGCAGAAATAAAGAAATCAGAGGAAGTTAAACAAAAACTTTAACATGTTTGTAACAGACGAACAGACCAACAGACTAATAGGAAAAGTGATTACTAGGTCTCTGCCAAACTTTGTTCATGCGAGACAATATTAATAATCTTGGTAAATTTACTGCAATAATGCAGTAAGCAAATCTTATAAACTGCGCCAGTAAATGTTGCAGCATGTGCATTGTCCTCTAGCATGAATTCGCTACTTGCAACGCTTATATTGCTCAGAACATGTCACCATCACGTATTTGCTCTAGCTGAGGGTGTGGGGAGAGTCCATCGTTTTCAAATTACTGCATTATTGTGGGGTTTTTGGTGAGTATGAACGGTGCTTTTAGAGGCTCGCGAGATATGTTCTTACTGACGTGCGTCGGTGATATAGCGGTACAATGTATTATCGAGATAATGATATGAACGGGGCTAGAGTCTACTTACCGGCAAACAGGGGGCAGGCCTTCCAGATGGTGATGGGTCCCTCCCCACCGTACTGACCAAAGGCCAGCTCCATAAACATCAGCGGCATGCCCGCTAAGAACAGCATCACGAAATATGGGATCAGGAATGCACCTGTAAACCATCAAAGGAAAAGAGAAATAATTAGATTACAAATTCTTGGTTTACTTTTGAACACTTAATTGAGGGAAAAATCTATTCTTTGGCTGAATTCAGGCTTAGATTTCTACTTAATGTATAATATGAATAACGGTAACAGTTGAAAATTGTGTGTTTAATTTATTTACTGCACTTTTTAACTTCTTGTGACTTGTAATCCGAAGCTTAATTTTTGTTCACACTCTCCTTCTGGCTTTGTCATTCATTACGTCCATGTACACTCTCTACCTCTCTCTCTCATACTCCCCTCTATTTCGCCCTCTATCCATTGCACCCCTGTCTCTCTCTTCTCCCCTCCTACCTCCTCTCTCTCTCTCTCTCTCTCTCTCCTTTCCCTCCCTCCTACCTCTCCTACCTCCCTTCTTCCTCTCTTCTTTCCAGGACTGTACATGTACAATTTCGATTTCTATAACTAGAGCAATTGGACCTTTGAGAAATTTCACCAAAAATGTTATCAGTCTACACCCAAGTAGTGATCCATCTTTGCACCATATTTGGTTGATAACGCACAATTGAATTTCAATTTATTTTGAAAAATATCACTTTGGGGCAATTTTTAGGTAATTCTCGGCAAAGTTCATTGATCTTAGACCTCTGACCTTTCAGTTATTTCGCAAAAAATGTCACCAGTCTATCCCCAAGTATTGATCTATCTGTGTACCATGTTCAATGAGAAGTGCATCCTTGGACTTGGATTTATTGTGAGAAAGGTCAAATTTTTGCGATTTTTCACAAAGTTCATTGACCTTTGACCTCTGACCTTTCAGGAATTTTACCCAAAATGTCACCAGTCTACCTCCAAGTAATGACCCATCTTTGTACCATGTTTGATGAGAATTGTATTCTTGGACTTGGATTTAAAGGGTCCCTGCAATCAAAATGCATGTTGGCTTATGTTGATGCAACTTAATATGTGTATCACAAAATCAGTAACGGTTCAATGAAAATATGTGTCCTATATTTTAAATTAATTTTTCTATATTTTTCTCCGCACTGATAAGCCCCGCCTCCAAAAATATCCTCCAACTCAAGATTCTTGTTGTGACGTCATCACAGGTATAAATTAGCAAGATAATAGACATAATTTATGCACAAACTAAACCTTGCAATGACTACCTGCAAGTAATTATAATGTCATCACATGTTTATACAATGTATTTTTCCCCCTTGGCATAGCTAGCACATTTCTGACATAAGGAAACGATAATTCCCACATGAAAGGTTGTTAGGTTGTATTGTGTGAAGACATATGATGCTCTTGTGGGCATGTGGGGGTAGTCATTGCAATGTGTAATTTGTGCATAATTCTGTCTATTATCCTGCTAATTTTTAACCTTTGATGACGTCACAACAAGAATCTTGAGTTGGAGGATATTTTTGGAGGCGGGCCTTATCAGTGCTGAGAAAAATATGGAAAAAATTCTTTTAAAATATAGGACACATAATTCCATTGAACAGTTAGTGATTTTGTTAAATACATAT
Source organism: Arbacia lixula (assembly GCA_963669155.1). Classification (NCBI taxonomy): domain Eukaryota; kingdom Metazoa; phylum Echinodermata; class Echinoidea; order Arbacioida; family Arbaciidae; genus Arbacia; species Arbacia lixula. Next base: position 6,720,133 of record OZ022582.1, on the reverse strand, counting down.
TAAAGATTGTCCGTCCCTTTTGCAAGCTTAAAATTTGAAATTGTCTATCACGATCGTAAATTGAAGAAAGTGTGATTCAAGACCATTTCTAAGAATATAGCATGTTGAAGCTTTCTGTATATGCAAAAAATTTCAGCCGTTAAATTTCAAACCGACTTTTTTCGTACCACGAAAAAAGTATTAGTCTTTGTTACAGTATCTATGTGGTTATTATGCGTGTGTGAAATCCTAATTTTATGAGTAACTACCAAACTTTGGATATGATTCCTTCCATAGAACAATTTTTTTCATAATGCGTTTTATAATTTAATAAACAAATTAATCAATAAAGCAGATATTTCAACACAAACTGCTAAGAGCCTGAGGTAAAGACTATTAATCAGACGTTGTCTACGTGCATTATTTGAATTTTACACTGCGTATCAGTTTCAAATTGTGAATATAGAGCTTGCTAACAGTTCTATATATGTTTTGCCAATGTTTCGATGGTTTTGTGGTGATCTGAAAAAGGGACTGGCTGTCTTTAAGTTGCATCAACAGACGTCAACATACATTTTGATTACAGGGGACCTTTAATGTGAAAAGGGGCAATTTGGGGCAATTTTTCATAAAGTTCATTGACCTTTTACCTTTGACCTCAATCAGATTTGACCCCAATTTTACACACTACATTGGTTTTATACAATACACACATGTACCAAGTTTGAAGCAAATCTGGTTCCAGGTTCTCAAGATATTGCCTAAACGTATTCGGGATGGACGGACAACCTGAAAACATAATGCCTCCGGCCACTTAGTGGCGGAGGCATAAAAAATTCCTGTGAATGCTTCCAGTGGTCTCACCTCCACCATGCATATCTCCTCCACTCCCTCTCCCTTCCTACCACCCCCTTCCTACCTCCTCCCTTCCTAACTCCTCCCCTCCTACCTCCTCCCCTCCTACCTCCTCCCCTTCCTTCCCTCCTTTCGACCCTCTCTCCATAGAACACTCTAGACCAACTCCTGAAAACACTTCCATAGCTCTTACCTCTTGTTCAATCTCCCCTCTCCCTTGTCTCTCCTTGCTCCTATTTCATTACAAAAGTCTCAGACCAATTCCTGCAAAAAGCTTTGTGGTCTTACCTCCACCGTGCTTATAGCACAGGTACGGGAACCGCCAGATGTTTCCCAGGCCCACGGCATAGCCGATACAGACCAGCAGGAAATCCATCTTCTTGCCCCAGCCCTCCCGGTCAGGGAGAGCATCCTTCTCCGTGGAGGCCACCTTGACCGCTGTAGTGTCCACTCCTGCTCCATCACCCGACACGGGCACAGGCTTGTACTCCTGCTGCCAAGATACAGAGGAGAAATGGCCATTGGTGTTGGTTCTACAGGGAACTGAAGTTCATTCGTTAATAAAATTCCTTCATCAGCAGCAGACAATTTGTGTTCCTCCTGCTATTATACAGGGGGAGAAAGGCCATTTGTGTTTGCCTCATACTCCAAAGTACGTTAGGCGGCAGTATTTCTCGAAATTAAGGCAATTGGTTGGATTACGATCCTACCTGCTTGTAGACTGTGGAGTCTCTGATTAAAAAATTGTGTGATATTAGTGACTTTTCGAGTCACCATGCGCCAGGTTATACAAATACGGTAAATACAAATGGACATTCTCGACCTTGCGCCGGAAACATTTTCCTGGCGCAAAGGCGAGAATATCTCACCTATATCTTATCTGCTGGAAGATGGCAATGAAAGGCGCGAAAACAAAATACTCAAGATATGTAGACCAATCGGCTTTTTCATTACACATTGCACTACGTCGCATTATGCTTGGCAAGAGCGTAGGGCGTCGCGTCGGTGCGAAACTTTAGATTACACCGCGGATGACTGGGCGCGCGCTTGTCAATTTGTCGTTGATGTTCCTTCTCTTCGCCCGATTGCTCGTACGAAATGACTGTCAAAGAAAGCTTCGAGGCGTGATATCGCACGGTGGAGTTACTGAGATGTATGATTTGATGAAGGGGAAGAGGATGTTTCAATTTGTCGGCAAATTCTGAACGCATTCATGACTTTAATCTAGGTTAATCACACGGTTTACTGTTATGCTTTAGTGGCTTTAAGGAGTGTTAAATCGATTTAATCGCAATTAGTCTAGGATTAATATGAGTAATTCCACCAGGAACAAAAATGCTCGGAATGGGGACTGGAAGGTACTAGAACCTTTTTTCATGAAACCTCGATACCAAAATAGAAGTGTAGGGTAGAATATATCAACAGGGTAGGCTACTATACTCATCGGCTAAAATTGCGAAAAGTTTTAGAACTAGACATAAATAATACCACGTGTTTGAGTAAATACTACAGAAATTCGTATTGAATATAGAAATGTGGCTATTCCGTTTGGTAAATTTGGTTGAAATTATAATGTAATAAAGGAATAATATATATTATACACTTGATATTTCGCTTTTCTAATACTAGTACAGTATTGTGTTCATTGTTAAATTATTTTTCCACAAGTACGTGTAGCTACTTTTTTAATTTTCTAAAAAAAAAAAAAAAAAAAAAAAGGAAATTATACACTCACGGACAAATTATTGCGAATGTGATATATTTTATACATTTTTTTCTATGTCCGTCCATTAATCGGCTTTGAACATCAAAAAATGGGAACTATACCGGAAAGGATGTTTAAAGAGAAAACAGATGCTACTGGTCGAAACAGTATATTGCTTTATTGCCTATTGATCCGTAGCATAATCAACGAAAACATATTTTGGAAACAGGGTTGCAGAATACATTATGCAAAAGTGCTTTTAAAAGACGATCAATAGGCATTCGCGCACTACTAACGTGTGAGGATTATAGCAATGGTAAAGTGGACCGTGCGTTTTTCATTATAGCAATGCGAGTTCTCTTTTTGAAACAAACGGGGGTGGGTTCTTCTACGACACGAGTCCTTTTCATAAGTACAGGATATTCCTTTTCCATTATGCATGAATAACGTATGGTACACTATAGAACTTATACCCCATCCCTTGTTCTTCTTGATTCACATCATGCATATGTAATGAAGAAACAAATCTTGCATGTTTTGTAATAGCATCATTTATTGAAGTACATCTTTTACTTGATGTGAGCAAAGTGAATTGAATGAATGGACAATTAATAATTGAATTAAATAACATTTTACATGCAAATATAAAGGTGCATAGTCTTCAAACCAAGTAACACTGGCGGTATCAAAATCATTATTCCTGCATCTAAATTATGTATGGAGTTCATGTTGATGGCAGAAGGGCAGACACGTGCAAATACATACACACGTATAAATAAGACACGAACAACAACGAAACAAAACATGCACATCATGATTCAGCGGTATTTAAACCCATTACCAACCTTGGCAGTCATATTAGCCAGTGCTTCTCCTGATGTTAGAACGATCGTCGATGGGCCCAGGTCCTGCCGTTTGATGGTTCTGGAGCGCGGGAAGGGAGGGTGGTGGAAAGGGGTGAGTAGAAGGAGGAGAGAAGATAAGATAAAAGACAAGGGGAAGGTGGAGGTGAAGGAGGAGAGAGAGGAAGAGAGAGATGGACAAATGTTTATGATTTATGAAACGTGTAGACATACAAACAGTTATTATATTAATGGTTTAAACAAAAATCGGAGATAAATTGCGATTCATATGTCGACATCACCATGCTTACCACCGCTGATTTTTTTTTTTTCACAAAGGTTCAAGTTCAGCAATGAGTCCATGGACGACTTCTTCTGATTATCTCCACTTAAAGAAAAGCCAGGGCCTCGTCGTATAAAGAGTTGCGATTGATCCGAATTGATAGCAAATCCAATCCCATAATATCTCTAACGAACATATTTAGGATTGATATAAATCGCAAATCTACAAGCGATTACTTGCAACTCTCTTTAAGACAGTGTCCAGATATCTGATACGAGACATACGCGCTAACCCACACGGGGGAAAATAAAAATTGTGAAGACGAACCAAGCAAGCGCAGCAAATCGAACACAAAGCCTCAGGTGCAATAAGGGGTACACGTTTTCATTCATATAGCGTCCGCTGCCATTGCCATTTGACGGACAAAGCCAAGGCAATGCTTGTATTTTACCGTTCCCACGTGGTATTTTAAGAAGCGAAGCGTCAAAGCGGGACAACAAAAGTTTAAGGATTATGGTCCAGCTGTTAAATAGAACGATTGCAGGTTTATTGAATTCCCACCTCACGTCAAACAAAAAGGATGTTCTTTTCTATGTCCTATTCGACGCGCCGAAATGCTGGTTGATTGTGTGCGAATTTAACGGAAATTAAGACACAGGCGAATAACTATGCAGACTATTTGGAGAGAAGATTCAGAAATACACAGAAGCGCAATTGCGTGTACTAGTATATGACACAATATTTACATGAAAGTTTTATCGAGAAATACTGCTTCAATAGATGATACATGTTCTAAGCGTGATTTTAAATTACAGTAAAAAGGGGTATCCATTTCACACTGTTTTGCAATTATATTCTAATAAAATAATGCTCGAACCTGTACTGTGATATAGCCCCTATTTTAATTTTGTATAGGTACACATGAAACCTGATAATCTAGAATGGTACACAATCAAGTATTCGTTTGTCCTCATATATTACATTACAAGCACTATATGACAAAATTGCTACTTCATCATAGAAACTGTAATGCATGCTTTGTTTTGCAATCTGGCTAATTTTGTATCGTCCAGGTGGATACGGCGCAATCGTGTATGCACCCTATTGTCATGATGTAAAGAGAAAGGATGTATGAAACGTATACACTCTGATTAAGAACAGCTGCCGGCTTAAATATTAAGGGGATGAATCGTACCTTGTATGGCTTGTATCAAAGAAAGGAGATGTCCATATCTTAATGATCACCCGAGGGAAAGCTCACTGCAGGACGCAATGGCCACAACACACTGCCTGAGCACCGAACAAAGACAGTTTCAGCATGGACCCTACCGTCGGGTCCATGATTTCAGGGAGCTTTTCAATATAAGTAACATCTGCTAACAACATGTACTGGCAAAATGTTGAGTGATGCAACGCATGTTTACGAATCGTCACGATATACTTGTAAAACCTCAATGCGGGGGTGGTGGTGGTGGTGGAGGTAGGGGAGGGGAGTGTCATAAGACTCAAGATCCACGAAATGCAGGCCGCATACGTTAATAACTGACAGATTTCTAGGATGATAGTGATACCATAATCTAAATACGTATTTATAATCTCAGGTCAATAGTTGTTGATTAAACATTTACTTAGTGATACAAATACTTCAGAGATATCCTGGTTTGTATAACAGATACGACAGATAGTTGCATACTTTTGATTTATGCATTTTTTTTTTCTTTCCATATCATTATTCGTCCATCGGCAACTTATGAAGTGAAGTGCAGTAAAACATAGTGGGAGAGCTAAAGCTTTCCTCTTCGCTTTGCCTCCCAAGTTCTTTCAATCAATGCCAAGTCTCAATTCTAAACACTAGTCACAATAGAAAGCACACGAAAGTTTACTTCCCCCGGTATACAAAGCTGTAAAGGCCCATGTTAACATCCATCACTAAAGAGTTTTAGTTTGGCACGAGCGTAACTGTCACTCTGTCTGGCAGCAGCTCGTAACAATACGATGCATACTTGTACGATTGCATCATGTCCACCTGAAAGTTACAATATAGGACACGAAAATACCATATGTCTGAATATGGACGAGCTTTGATTTCAGCACTGCGAAGTTCACTGTCGTTGTCAATTTTATTTTCCTTATCACTGTAATGGTGAAGTTACAGCATACATATATGTTTGTGATATCTATCATCTTATTCACTTACAAGCATCATCATGTTTGATGACACAAAAACGAAACGTTTGTCACAACTAACTTACTGAATTTGTGCGAGCCCCGTACCAGGCCCACGCCCCTTATCCTCTTGGGCTACCGCATAGAGCAGTAGCCCCGCGTACCCCCTCGGCAACCCTATCTCCACGAGGTCGTCCTTGGACGCCAGGCGGAGGCTCCGCATGGAGTCGTAGCCGTGTTTTGACAACCGATGCCGACAGTCCATCAGGTCGGCATTCATGAGGAGATCCTCCACGGAGTCAGAGACTCGGGGCAGCTGCGAGTCGTTGGTCGACTGCGCGATTGATACCTCGGGATACGTTGGTGGAGGACGGTCCGGAATGGACGACGATGTCACGCTGATGATGTCGGAGGCTGATCGTCGGGATCCTCGGGAGGGCGACACCTTGAGTCGGTATTCGTCCTCGAGGTTGATTGCAATCGGGTTCACCTCGCCGAGGGCTTCATCACCAAGCTCGGCGTCGTCGACATCGGTGGAAACCACGACTTCCATGCTGTCGCTGATCATTCTGCCCTTGGGGTCGTAACTTGAGGTTGCGAACCTTGACAGAATTGCCTGTCCTCGTGAACTGGTTTCTTCAAAAGACTTGCTCATCGGTGTTTGTTAGGTGCAGTCGAGCAGATGAAAATATTCATACATACGCCTACATACACAGGAACAACTTTCTCCGTAAAGAGCCAAACTTAGTGCTGCATGCGTTCCAGTCGTTCTCAAATATACTCCAAGTTCGCCAAATGAATGTATAAATCCAAGTCATTAACAAGAATCCCTTCTTTCTGGAGTAGATCCGATTTATTTCCGATTAGATGACTGAAATTCGCTAGAATGCTGGTAATCATAATGCGTCTGGTACAAGAGAGAGCACGGGAATTCTGGCTCTGGTCAAACTGCCTTCAGCAGAAGCACTTCTAATCAGCAATTCGTCCGTGAATCAACTCGGGGTTCGATATTTTCCTTCGTCGTCGCGAGTCGATGAGAGCGTACCAGCGAACACCATGAACACCTGGTCAATAATTTCTGGCCAGCAATGAGGTTAGACTCCTGTCAGTCCCTTCCTCGCCCCGGAACAACCACAAAGAAGCAAGGCCGTATCACTGGTACATACGATATCCAGAGCCGGTGTTCGTGTGTTAGAGAAACCATGAATGTCAATACAGTGACAGCGCTCGCTCGTGTCTTCCTTGAGAACACGTTAGTTTTTCCCCTTCCCGTTGTGAACAGCTTTCCTTTATTTCCATGACTCATTAAGCGATGATCAAATCATCTTGGCTCGGACAAATCTAGACAGAACTATCCTTGCCCTAGCTCGACAGGAAGTAATGCGTTAAAACGACTGTGACAACCATCACCCAAGTCTAGCGGGGGCGTGATGGCCGAACAAGGGTTTTTAGCCTCGTGGGACGATCAATAATTTGTGGGCGAGGAACATCCATTTTACAAAATATTACGTAATAATTCAATCGATGTCAATAGAGAGTGGCTATCCACAAAGACCAGCTTATAAATCACATCGATGCTCTTCAATCTAAGCTACGTAATTGCAAATCTCTCGCACATGTTCGCAAAAAACAAGCATCGAGTAAACCAGAGTAGGAGATAGCAGAGCGCTAGGAACATGAGGAAAGGGGAAGAATGGCAAGTGCGCCATTTTCAACTCTTGCTGGACACGAGGTCATCACCCTGAGACGTGCTTCGCGTGAAACTTGCCTGAATGCCCCGTGTCCCTCGAGCCACAATAATTGTGGAATGACTTTGGGATGTCGTTGTAAGTCGTCCAACCTTTTGGACATACCGCCTTCAAAGTGAGTCATCACCGGGTCTAGGTCATCCACATTTGAACTAAGTCTCGACCTTCAATTAAGAATTAGCGTCTGTACTCTGAACTTGGTGATATCCAGAGATACCTCAAGTATGTGTGGAAGTTCACAAGAATCAAAGCTGGGCGTAAAGTCAAATTTTCGAAGAAACGGGGAATATCAAGGAGCTCAGGTAAAGGCTTTTCTGTGTTTGTTCATTATGAAATCACATCATTTGATTGACAGTTTTGACAAAAGGACATACATGTAAGATAACATGAAAGAAGACACGACATTTGTTGAAGCAGATGAACAGTATTTGTGGTGAATAAAGGGTGCGGCGGATCTGATTGGGGGAGCGGGCCGCCTCCCCCATGTCCAGTCATAAATGTGAATTTATTGATATATTTATAAAAACTACAGGTCTGTACAGGATTCTATGTTTATTTTACAAACTAGATGAAGTATCGGTATGGTACGTCGCACCTCTTTCAACACACGCCGTACATTTTGAGTGTACATTACTAGTAATTACTACTTCTATTACTAGTATCATCATATTATCATTGCAGAACATACAGAGCTACTCTGATCAGAAAGGAAGGTTGCGCTGTCACACTGCCGATCTTTCCATGCATTTGCCGGAGTTTATTCTATAATAATTTATGAATATGCGAACTTGGCCCTTTCCTACCAATTGACTGAAATATTTGTTTAGCTTGGCAATGCGCCAATGGTATAATATTCAGTGCTTGTCAACCCTTATGCCATTATACAGAAGGGAACAAGGTTATCTGGAAATGGTAACTATATAACTTCACCGTGCACCATTACCTCAAAGTATACATCAATTCACTGATATTATATAATCTCATGAGCGATCATATACATGCGAGGCAGCACATCTGTGTTGATGCTCCGGTATCTGTCTCTCTCGTTCTCCCTCTCTGTCTCTCTCGTTCTCTCTCGTTCTCCCTCCCTCTCTCTCTCTCTCTCTCTCTCTCTCTCTTTCTCTCTCTCTTTCCGTCTTTGTTCATGGACGATTCCGTCAATCGATCACATTTCATAAGCTGTGATAATTGAGTAATCGATACAAAACATCTGCTTGGAGGTTGGTTTTTTTTTCATTACTGATTACGTAACGGAGGCCTACTGTTCTGACCAATAAAAGACAACTTCAGATTGTCACGACTGTGACTGTGACGCGGAATATGTACGGTATGTCATATAATGTGTGTAGAATGCGACTTCTTAATAATTTGCTCGCTTCGTAAACTTGACGATGAAAGGTAAAAAGGACAAATCAAACCCATTATATAATGAACACGTGTATCACCCCATCACCTCATATTCAGCTTTATCTTATCAGACTTGCGAGAATTCTAACAATAACCACATCAATCACGCTAACTAACAGAGCGTCTACATTACACAAAACACTGATTCACGCGCGAGGAAATTAGCAGTGGAACCGTTAATGGCATAATGAGAACACGCCCACGTCATACACCTGTCCATTATCGCTCAACGCCCGTCTAGAATGACAGTTTGCAGCGCAGAGGGGAAACGGGGGGACTCGCCGAACTCGTGTATTTGGGAAGAGGATAGTCGCCCTCATAAGCTGTGACGAGTGAGCTGATCACCAACAAAAATATATTTTCAATATTACAAAGAGGGAGCATCAGTCTCGACGACTCATGAGGTTTTATCATTATTTTTTTGCATGGATCATGAATTCATTTCTTCTAACTTTAAAAAAAAATAACAACAACAACAACCGAGCACTCTCTTCTTTGGTTCGATGATTGAAAGAATAATGGTTGGGAACTGCACAACACTGAAGGTGTAAGATGGCGCTCTTCCACTTTTCGAACCGACGACATCGACACTGATCAAAATGTCCTGTTTCACTGATCTGATACTATTATGTTACGTGTGTGTCTTATTTGGAAATAAAAGTGAAAATGAACAGAATCGGAGGAAATGTGCCTCCTGCATAGAAGTATGGTCCATAATAGAAGAAAGTTAGTACTGCAACAAAGGACAAATCAAGTAACACCGGTTTAAAATCGAGCGTTCGCCTGGGCCATGCATCATTACATCAAATCCATTATCGTCTTTAAAACCTGTTTGATCCACTACTTCTCATGAATTTTAGAAGAAAACAAAATCCAGGAATTCCCGAGCTCGTCTTGCAACAGGATCCTGGAGCTTAATTACAGAAGCAGTGCACATCCACCGGAAAAATAATAATGCCATCCGGCCGTTTTGTGGCGGGAGCTCAAAGACACAAACCAGTCTGCATGAAGTCCAAAGATTTTGCTTACGTCATCAGAACACTCATGGCACCTATAAGTATTTCAAGAATAAAATCACTCGTCGAAGTGATTAAATTTGATGAATTCATTTATTTTTGTTTTGGTTTAAATTACACAATAAACGTTTGCATCCCATAATAGTCTGTCCATATTTATAACGAGCACGTACGATTAGGTTAAACCTCCAATGGCAATATGAATTAAAATTCATATCTGTTTTATATTCTCATTATCAAGTAATTTTCTATTCATAGTATTCAGTTCTGTCACTACAGTTTCTGTTCTTTCCCCCTTTTTCTATGGGTATACAGTATGTGCAATGTACACGGAACATATATTTTTACCGAAAGTGATTTTTCGTGTTTATGCCGTAACTCATTTGAAGCGTACTCCTCCTACTCGAGAAGGAACTACTACCACTAGTTTTAGAAAACGTGAAAGAGAAACAAAACAAGCAAAGGTCAAATTATATGAATGGAAAGACACCTTGTTTATCGTGATGTATCCAGGGAATCAATACCGATAATACATGGTATATGGGACTTTGTATAGATCCACTCAGGTCGCTCCACATTCAGCTCGCTCAAACAACGACGATGACGTCAATCACAGTGCAGTTGCCGATCGCTAGCCTCGCGTTCAGCATATTCAGTATAAATTTTCGTGAGTCATCGTAGCCTTGCCCAATATGGGTTCTGGTTGGTGGATAGTCTGTCTTCCAGACGCTGTAGTCGGTACATTCCACTGGTCACCGCGATCTACTTTTGTGACATGGGCAGTGAAGGTAATGGGTAGAAGTGGAGATGATTACGTGCCGTTATCATGGCGGAACCGTTCTGCCGCCATCAATCAAAACTCGAGAGGATTCGTAATCCTTCCTGGTATCTAGCCTACTAGGTTGTGAGGTGCCTGGACACAACCCAGTCTGTTAACAACTATGTCTGGTAACACAGACTACGCCCTAATGCCGTCATAGCTCCTCTGGCTTCTAGGGCCATAGTCTGTGTTAGCAGACAAAGTTGTTAACAGACTGGGTTGTGTCCATGCACCTCACAGCCGAGTACCTAGGCTACCTGGTATCTGGAAAGCGAATAAAAATGGAACCCATAGTCATATCAGAATGGTACTCCATTGATTACGGGTGGCGTTGTAAATTTACCACTGCTACCACCCTCTACCCTCTCCATTTAGCAGAGAACGTAAGGATACGACTGCACATATTTCTTCTTCCTTCTTCCCTGACCGTGAAGGGAGGTGTGTCTCGTAGAAGTTCACATGCAACCATAAAACCCTTGCCATTTATTCACACCAGTTAGTCAGCAAGAGTCCCCCCCCCCCCCCCCCCCTCTCTCTCTCTCTCTCTCTTTCTCTTCTTGGAACGATACCTGCAGTCTGGGACATAGACTAAGGTTACTATGGCAGCAAGTACGTGATACTACGATACATGCATCAGCGATGCGATGAGATGCTAATCACCCATTCGGCAATCTAATTCCTATTTCGACTCCGAGCATCGGTTGATATTTAGGGTTAGGGTTAAGAGTCAGGATAAGGGTTGGGGTTCAGAATAAAGGTAAGAGTTTGGATCAGGCTGAGCGTTGAGGTTTTACTTAACCTTATCTAAAAGGGTAGTGACAAACTGTTAATATCATGCTATTTCTCAAAATGTGGATAGGACGAAAAGGGAGCGCGCCAGCCAATTCCGCACTGCACTCAGACTCTAACTCGTAACATAGCACATATATAAACACATGGGGCAGTCTAAAAAACGTGTATTGTATAGCCTGAATTCATCCTACATTCAGAAAAATTGTGTCCTAAAATGTTTTGGTGTGAACTGATCTTTCATGAGTCATGTGAACGGCTCTCTGCTCGGTAATGTGAACTGCTTTTTGCGAGATAACGTGAGCTCGTTCGTAACTAGTTTATACCCACAAACCCGTGTAAATCAATCAGTCACTCAGTCAATCAGTCGGTGAGCGAGAATACATCGAAAGGTCTGAAATGCACAGACTAGCTTGCGTGTGTACCTGTTTATCCCATTGCGACGGAAATCCGGCTGAAGGTTTCAGGCACATATTTTCAGAAACTGTCAAAATAGAGTATGTACAATAAAGCAGCAGACTACTTCGTGACCGTGACGGAATCTTTATTACACATCTCACGTATCGTGGTAGGGTCCATGCTCGTATCAAACGCGTTTCTACTAGACCGTAAAAACCTAGAGGTCACGGAGCGTGTGTACAAATACATGTACGCTTGGCCTCCATGCATTCAGACCTAATAAAATGAAAGTGTGCATTTGTAAACTATATAATACGCGTACAATGTACAAGCCCGCCCTTGTATGTGTAGGGTGAACGTCTTAGTTATTGCTATTGAATATTAGGAATGTATTACCTCCTCTAAGCCATTTTATTCACGGGGCCGTTCGATAAAATCGATGGCTGTATTAGGCATACCGTACGTATCTCGCAATGCTTTCTATTTTGACTCTGCACGGTGTAAATGCGCGTACGATTCACGAATATTTCGTACGGCATACACGGGGACTTGGGAGAAGGGGGGGGGGGGGGGGGGAGTAGAGCGTATAGGGTTGGTATAGAACTTTAGTCTCGTTTCCATACTGTTGGGCATTTCTCCAAGCTGCAAAATAAATACATTTTCCACATGTATGGTTGAGCCGGAGGAGAAATCGTGAATGGGGAGGCAACTGCAGCCAGACCCCTTCATAACAGCCGTAAAACCAGGGTAGGGGAACCGGGGCAACGCACACGTGTGTGGACATAGTGTACTTGAACATGTAGAGTGTACGTGTATGCACACTTTGTGAGGACGACAGCTTGAATTACAGCCATGCCTTGGTAGCTCATATTGCATCATTAAAATACAAACTAAGCCCACTTGTCGTACATGTCCAAGGGGAATAGTGTCACACTTGTGGCGTATCACTTCGCCTGTTAACGATATACCCTTACACCATTAATCAATCTCTTCGCCAACATCATCACAACCACTGCCACACTGCCTTACGATATCGACCATAAGGAAGTACGACAATATAATTAATATTCACATAACGTCTTTCGAAGTTTCGATTCCTGCGACGATTCCACCAGGAAGTTCGACATGATATGTATTCACAATTTCGCATCTGCTAACCATACTATATACAGCATGAAATAAAACAAATAGATTATATCGTATTACTCCCCACCCACCTGCCATGTTTATGTTCAGCACATGTACCGTACCTACCAGCCGCTTGGTGTCCACTTTCTTCTTTTAGTGTTGCAAATGCATTAGCAAGACTTCCAGGCTGTAAGGCATTTCTAGTCTGAATTATTCAATGAAGATGTCTGGATGCAGTAGACTAATCATTGTCAACGGCCTGAGATGAGAGGAGAATGACATATTGACTAGTCTTATGCGACTAGACTCCGTGTTTCGGTTTGGATGAGACGTGTCCAAGAGACGAAATTTCCCTGAAAGCTTCTTTAACAAAGAAAAAAAAAATGTTATGGTATGATGGAAAAGGACGTTGACGTCAATCCTCGATCCATCCATACTAATGGAATAAAGTACATAGGTTAGTTAATAAATGATGCGTGTTACCGAGTGTACTATAAGCATATAATACATGAATTTGTAGATGAATAATTGTGTGGAGGCGCCACCAGTGGTTATTGGTAATTACGTACGGTCTGAGCCATTGTATCGATACATGCTTAAAGATCTCGCGCCCTGACGTTCTGTACCATATGCCTCATCAAGTACTATTACTGTATATTACAGCTAGCCTTGACAGTTTCAGACCCAGTGAATCAGGCTGATTCACAAACTGGCCGACTGACTGAAAAAAGGGTTTGTATTTGTAAACTAGTTAACACAGCCCCGCGCTCCCACGGACAATAGCCTTTGCGATGAATAATAGAAATAGACTATGTTTAGGATGTCAGAGAACAAAGCATTCCTTTCTATATTGATTAGTATTTTATTACCCTGGGCCTTGCAATGGCAATCGTCTTGGGGTCTAACGCCTGAAATCCTGGGAGAGACATCATGGTGCCAAGCCATGTTGGATTTGAATGAACTATTCGTAGTAGGGTCCATGTATGAACGAAGTAGAATCGTTAGGTCATGAACCACAACGTTACAATGCATTTGTAAATCGTACGATTGATATCAAATCATAAAACCGTATAGGGCAACGGAAATAGACCGTAACTTGCAAGGAGCATTGATCACAGCTTGTGTGGGTCTATCGAACTAAAAATGTACGTATATTCAACCGATTCCAAAAATGCAAAATGACTATACTTTAGGCCTTGTAATCCTCAATAAAGAGGTGGCAGGGGAGGTTTGGCAATAAGCCATTTTCGTAATTCACCTGCATTCACAGCACCCCTCCCCCCTTCCCATTCCCTATTAACCGCGTAGTAACGCTTTATTACATCCACCTGTATTTCATAAATCAGTTTCAACGGGTGGAACGCACTCTGACTATAGTTGTTGCTACACGGACAAACCTCGGACAAGCTTTGGGGTTACCATTAGCAACGTATTGTTTGAAAGACAAGCATAACAATTTGCATACATAACGAAATAGTCGATTGGGATACAAGGATATTATTACAACACATGAACTGTGCATTAGCCCATTTCTTAGGATGCAAAATGTATGCAGAGATGTCAAAGCTTATCCAAAATGTTTGTATCAGCAAGTAACAGATCCTCAGTGCAAATAGTCCATCCACTGAAAGTGAGACACTCGAGATAAATGGCAACACGAACTAGATACCAGACACTTTGGATGAAAATGTCCGTTCATTTGACAATCTTAAATTTTACAAAAACTGACTATTGATTATAAAGTCAGTCTATTCGTGATGCAGGCTGTGCACGCAAAAGACGCATCTGCGACACAGCTGGCAAATCCAAAGTGGCACGTGGCTGTTGTTACCAGGCAAATTCTCGTGTATTATCAAGGACGCTTCAGGCATCCCTGGTCGGGTCCATGGTATTACCGATACAAAGACTTTTCTTCATGCAGCTGCGCTGAGTTACAATAGCGCATTGTTGTGGGAACCATACAACTTCACCATTAGTGTCATTAATTAAGGAAATGATGTCAGCTCGCCAAACGAATATTTTCATGACATTTATCTGACACCAATACTAGGCAAATTTCATGAATATATTGTATACATGCACGTTTTAAGACAATACGCTACTTACTAGCCCCGTGATTGACCGAGGTTGGTCTGACAGTCTAGCAACAACTAATGACTTAGCTGCATTGGAAATGCGCTAACCGCGTAGTAACGCGTTATGTCCACCTGTATCTAGTGATTCAGGAAGAGTGAAGTGCACTTTGAATCTATTTGTTGGTATTAGCCGGACAAACATAGGATATAAAAGTTTTGGGGTTACCATCAGTCAAATTTTGTTTACAAGACCCATGGTTAGGCCTACATGACGAAGATTTTAAAAGTGAATCACTAGATACAGAAAAGGTCTTATCAATATGAAGTTATGAAAACGGCTGAATTTATGAAGCCAAAGTTCATGGGGGTTTGGGAAATGAAATACACAATAAAAAGCCGGGTAAAACGATTCTTCACGTTTCAAATTGTATTAATTTTAGATTGCATTGCATTTCAATGGGGGACACACTCAATGACAATTGTATGACTGAATACACACATGTGTCTTCTTTCCTCCTTGACCCCATGCCTATGCTAGACCCGCATTGCCGCACTTTCGTTCCCGCCACTCCGAGCGATTTGGTCTTTTTTTCTCCCCATGACCCTAGAATGAATTCCTTTCCGGTTTCGCATTAGTCTCTATGCCCAGACCCTATATCAAATGGTCGGCGAAAGTGAAGTTAAACTAATGAGTCTAAAATGCATAGAGTCTGACACGTGACGATTTTCTAAGGCCATGCCTAGCCTCTCGATAATGGACACAAGTGGAAAGAAGAAAGTCAGATCCACATGTAGTCTAATCTACCACACGCATGTTTCAGCCAGTGTCTGTAACTGGTGCCCACAGACTACGGTGTAATGGGTCGCTCTATCGGCGGCGCGAAGTGAGGACACCCCATGCAGTGCAAGCGGTGCGGAGCAGACGTCTCGATCGACTTGCGTTCAATATCACGTGCTTACTCCAAGGCGGTAATGTGATCTATGGAAACGATGCCGAGCGCGCGCAATACGACCGTTGCGTGCATTGTCTGATTGTTTGTACGATCTCGTTTGTCCATGCTCGTTTCCAACACATTACGGCTATGGCGACAGACCCATGCATTATTGACTTTCATGACTCAGTGGACAAACAGCGCATGGACAATCATGTAATACTTACGTTTCAGGGCATTTGTCATGTCCGTATTTGAAGAAAGGGATGTTCTCCTGTTAACTAATCCATAACTCCACATTGTTCTCCACCCTGCACTACCGATTTCTTCCCCAACCCCGCCCTATTTCTTGTCTTATTTTGGAGTACGAGAGGAGGTACATGAAACGATCTCTACATACTTCTGTTAATTATCCCCCCCCCCCCCCACCTCTCCCTTTTCTCTGTATTTATTCGCTACTTCTCATAATCTCACCCCACATCTCTCTCCCTTTATTTTCCTACCTCTGTATCCCTTCTTCCCCTACCCCCTCCCCCCCCCCCCCACACACACCACCCCCCTTCTCTCTCTCTCTCTCTCTCTCTCTCTCTCTCTCTCTCTCTCTCTCTCTCTCACCTACACTCGTTTTGGATCCGGATATGGTGTAGTAAGTCACACAACAAATCTGAATGTGAGACAATGTCGCAATACGGTCTGTAACTGCATACTATCAGATACATTCAGGACGCTGAGAGGATTCTTCTCTCTTCCAAGTAGATCCATTTATTTTTGTCTTCATTTCCTTCCTGCTTTCCTCCTCTTTCTCCCTTTTCCCTTCAATTTGTATATAACCGTCGTCATCATTCTCCTTCTAGAGTTAAATTACGAAATATGTCGATTGGCTGCTTATAAGAGTGGTTTTTTTTCTTCTTCATCATTGGGGATACAGGGGTGGGCCTACGCGGTGTACACCACACTACGTGTACAGAGCTACCAACATTAATTCAACAATCAGGAAGATTTGGGGAAATTTCATCAGAAATCAGGGAGATGTCTATCAAAATGCATACAACACAATGACAATGATTTGTCGATAATCAGGGAGATTGGGTGATGTGATGGAATGAAGAGTAGTAATATTGGTCTATTTTCATGGAGTCTCCTGCGAAATCAGGGAGACTTGGCAGCTCTGCGTGTATATTGTACAGCTCCCCGCTAACACATAACACGTTTCGTCAAAGCTGCGAGATAATCATGATCAAATTAGTAATCTGAACACATTTAGTATACGATCGGTTCGGGAGAAGGAGCAAAAACAAAAGAGAAGCTTTTAACAAAATAACACGTTGCTTTATTAACCTTATGCATGAATCATGCATTATGTATGTGGATCAATTACAATCTTTCAGATTAAAAAAAAAACAAATTGTCACAAAACCTTAAATAAACTTTATACAAAAAGGTCAAGTTATACCAAACATTCACTTATCAAATTAAAATAACATTGAACGATATGCTTTTGTTTTCTTTTATTAGTATTTAAGCTATTCTGGACTCGCACATTGACAGCACTGGACAAATACAATCATAACATTTTCCGATTTCCGAAATGCTAATTCTGATGTCCGGATAAAATATATAGGCTAAGGCAAGGACACATCCATGGTTAAGGACACAGTAACAAAAGTACCATTACACATTTTGGATAAAGCGACCAGTGCAAAAGGTAAACAGTGATTTGACGCCACCACAGTTCCACCGTAGGATCCATGGTTCAACGCACCGGTGCAATGAACAAAGAAAATGCTAGGCCAGCTGATAATGTTTTTTGCCGCCGCTGCTTGCCGCCGGTATAAGATGATGCTAGTTTTTCCGTCGCGGCGAAAAAAAATAAACCTAAAAATTGATATTGATAAAGAGTAAAGACGTGGGAACCCAAGGCCAAGTATACCGTTCTGCCAGAACCATAATAATGTCCCATGTTTGCGTCATTTCAGGATAACACGATCAGTATTTTGTTGTTTTTATAGATAAACGAAATTGGGGCCCGTAATCATTATCACTCCTAGCCTTCATACACTTTATTGCCTTTAATCGTTTCACGATGCGATCTACATTTGTTACACTAAGGCGGTTCTCTGAGAAACCAGATGAACTACTTCCGCATGGATCTACCGTCAAAATAGCACCGGATCAGAGGAAGGGCGCTGGACTCGTCCTCCATTCCCTTTGCAACTTTGCAAATATAACTGATGAAGATATAACTCTTCTTCTACAAGTGCCATCTACTCTCAGCAGTTCGGCTACCATGCCTGGACCGCCACATTTCGCCGGCACATTTTCCGTAACTCAGCTTCAGATCCACTGAGTTCTTGGAAAGATAAATGCTAGTAATAGAGGCATGAGAGGGTTCCCACGAGCAGCCATATTGGAGGACAAATCAATGAAAGCCTGTGCATCAGACGATGAAAGCAATGGCTTTTCATGGTCTGGTACACAGGTTTTTATTTTTTGTCTATTGAATCCACGAATGAGGTCGAGAAGGTCGCCTGGATTTTATCACCCAATCGAAAACACTGTACATGTTTATCCAACCGTTGTATTCAAATGAGAGATTAATTATCCCAAGTGGTAGGGTCCATGATTATCCTCGTCTGGGGCAAAATCAGCATTGCCCAATAAAATCGTAGTGATCGATATGCTGCGAACTTCCAAAATAAGATTATGAAAAGGAAAATAGGAGAGGCGAATTCCAAGCACATGACTTGTGTACACGTAGGTCATTATGTAGGTTGTGAAGTGCATGAAGTTATGTATGAATACACACATTGATCACTTATATTTACCACTGCTTCACAACTATGTCTGAAAAATAGACTAAGCCCTCTACCTTCAGCAAGGCTTGGATTTTGTTTCCAGACCTCGTTGTTTCAAGATATGGTTGTAAGACAAGGGTTGGTGTTTTTGACGACACAACCCACAACTTAAAAACAAGGCAAACATACATGTATACCGACAAAAATTGTCGCAGACGACGGAATGCCATTTTTACAGCAAAATAAAACCCGAAAAATCACCCCCCCCCCCCACACACACACACACACACACACACGCACACATACATTTACCTTACAAAATGTGCTTGCATTATGAAAAGTTATCCCGACAGATGGCATTCAGTGTAGAGGTTAGATAAGTCCAACATTACCATAAGCTCTTGTCTTTTAAGATTTATTTCCGATCAGCATGGAAACAGAAGTCTGCACGTGTGGTATTTTGATCAAGGTGATCCATGTGACATTCGTCCCATTTCCATCGTTCAAATGTACTTTGTTTAAATTGTATGAACATCTGTTTATTTTTTTTTATATTCAAAATATGAGTTTGACAATCTATCACGCAATGATTTATGTTTATCTATAACGTATTCCCTCGTCTTATGTACGAGTACCTCGAATTTGTAAGGACAGTTTCTTGGTATACCAGTACCAATTGTGTAAATACTACAAAACAGAATGACAAATCTAGTATGTAGATGAATGTAGATATCTAACTTTCTCATTATCATCGGCACGACTCTTTTCAAAGACTGGCAGTGTACGGGCTGAAACAACGGGTAATTGCATACTGAAACATCTTAATTGCACATATACGTGTACTTTTCAACTTTTTTATACTCAGGCAGGAGTTTTCCTTTTTCATTGCATTATTTTGTGATAACCCTCGAGCCCAGCAGAAGTTATACCAGGAATGTGCCAGATTATGAAAAGTTCAAAGACCTTTGATATTGACTATCGCAAACCAAAACAGCTGTGCCACGCACATTATGCCCATAACTGTCAACGGAAATACATTCCCTTGAAAGGTGTGGAAGTACGCGATACGACCAAAGTTTCAACCTTGGAAGCGGGCATAAACATTCTCGCGTACAACCGTAAAACACTCACTCTGTCGTTGTTGTTTTTTTTTTAACTGATCACCATTAAATTTAATTTAATATTCCCGGACGATAAATAACTTGCAGTGTATATATTTAACAATAACTGACTGGCCCTTTATCTGGTTAGATATAAACTCGAAGTGTAGCTCTCGAATAGCTTGATGATCTCCTTCAAGATGATGTGGGGATGAGAGAACAAGTAAATTGTGAGAGGGTCACAACTCGCAATTTCTTTTTTTTTTTCGGGCACAAACCCTGTAAATCGGTCAAGGAATCTGGACAGGTCTGAGCATGGACTCTTATTAGCTTGGGTTCCAGGAGTACGTGGACTCACAACTATGTCTGGAATTAACTAAGTCTTGAAACATGATCTGCTAGCCTCTAATGAGCGTGTAGGGAAGAGGGCTTAGCCTATGTTACCAGACATAGTTGTGACACAGTGGTAGGGCTGGTTGAACTTAGACCGCGTAACGTGGACTAACCTGAAGGGGCGTAAAACAAATTATCTAATACTGTCACAAAATCATAGCTTTTCATCACAGAATCACAACAGTGGGTAATTTAAATTATTCGCTGTAATTATTATGTGGACAAACTCAATATACCATTGTGATTCTGGGGACAAACTAAAATTATATTGAATCAATGAAAATGTTTTATGTTGCTTTATTTGGCGTCCCATGCACCTCTGTTCAGAATGCGGGCATTAGTGAATAGTGCATGATGCGTTCAGGGTTCGGGAACATCACAGCCCATAACCAAGACTAGGATCCTACCTAAAAGATCTGTGCACCTATAGACTGGAACTGGAAATGGATACACAGACGGAACGAGACAGCGTGCAGCTTATACTTGAATGCCAACTTCCCTATTTCAGGTAGTAACGTCATGTTTTCGTGCCGACTTTTAGAGCCAATATTAATACTAGCTAGTACACAAGTTCTGGTGAAAGTTGGTGCAGAGATCACTATTTCGCTTTTAATGTATGCACTGGTTAGTGATAACTGAAAGGGGGCGGTGGTCACCGCGAGGGAGCGAACCGACATAGCGGGGGGTATCCCCCACGGTTCAATTGTTTGGATTTCCAGCACATCGGGCTGCGTAACCTGCGTTGTCGTGCAGGTATCTCAGCTTATTTGCATCGTCAAAGGAGGTTTAATATGTCATCATCTAATCAGTATTGAAATGTTCCATTAAAGATGGTATACAACTGTGCACTGCTAGACAAATACCACCGAGTTTTTACTATAGAACAAAGGCCGCACACATATACCATGATATAAACAATGTATGATTTACTAATGCATATCAACCATGACAATACAGGCTGGTGTATCATGGTGTGCATCACCTGTTTTGGGCCATTTGCATGCATAGTAAAACAGTGAGGTCAGTGCAGGTAACTTGTATTTGTGAAATACATTCTTGTACTAGATTTTACGTTTTTCGTCGTTTATGAAATCGTAAATATTCATACAAAGCGATGAGTACTCTTTTTGTTTCATTCCGGGAACTTTACACAATCGTACTTTGTGTTTATTATCCGAGTTCCCCCATGTGGACTTCCCCTTGCCAGTTGCCAGCGGCATTACATTAACAAAAGAGGGCACTCACTGGTCCACTGCAGAACCATGTTATGACCTGCTTCGTATGATAATAGATAATTAGATATTGTGTGCATAGTGCCCGTTTTGTAAAATGTAAATATTAAAATCTGTGCCACTTTCTTTCTGGTATGGCGTAACCGTCTGTAAGTCCTATATTTAGAATCACCGTCGTAATTGTTACCCGCCATCGTTATGTAACGGTGGCGATGAATGATTTACATAATGTACGTCGTAATAATGGTATGGCCTGGATTTTGAAGGCTCATGTTGTTCACTTTTTTTTTACGTTTAAAAAATATTTTCACGTACATCGGTCAGCTACAATAAGACTTTCTTTCCTTTATTGCCAAATTTAATACCATTTAACGCTATCTACATTCATACCATTTTGGATGAACATGTCATTTGTTTTTTTAACGCTGCTGTATGTGAATTTTAGGTGAGAAATTTAAGTTGATTACAAATCAAAATAAAGGAGACATTTCGGAGTCTCGAAAAGTTAATTTCCGTTGTTTTTTTTTTCCCTCAACGATCCACGTCTGCAGAAACAGACTGAATTTCACACATGTGTCTGCGAGATCAGACTAGCGCACTGTCCTGTCAGTTTTGCATCCTTGCCCGAGGGCAGGCATATGTACAAATATGTACATATCTATGATAGCTAGTCTTTGCATTTTCGGTCTCTTTGACCGACAAGGGCGTGTGCCTGCAAAGTAGCACGAGTTCGTGTTTATGGAAGCCAGTTGAGCTAAATATGTAGAACACATAGAACTCAAGTACTTTTATTTTTACGTTTACTTTTAATTTCAAGTTTTGTTCATTGGTGTCATGTTATTACTAGTCAAAAGGAAATACTGTAAATCAGTGGCTTAAACATACGTATTCGAATTGCGTGGTGTTTGATTTGTAAAACTATAGCAATCGCCAATGTACGGCGTATACCCATTTATTACCGAGAATGTTCAATGTCTTTGCGTTAGGGAAAGGAGTTCACAATCCATTTGAATTGAACAATTTGATCACCTCCACTAGCAAAAGCAATCTAATCGTAATACAATGTTACGTTCAAATCTCGGAATAAATGAATAATGGACCGCAGAAATTGAAGCCAAATGCACTTGGCGATGTACTACCGCAGTACCGCTCTCCCTCGCTATTTTCAATGTCAATTTGTCAATTGAAATATGAACAGCTTGGCATGCGCTTGTCGGTTTTCAGAAGCCCTACCTAGCAAATCAAATGGCACGTGTACATGGGCTCCCCATTTATACAGTTACCGACAATATGTTAAGACCAGTACAAGCAAGATAGCTGTAATAAAAAATAAAAAAAAAAAGAAGATAGAGAACCATCATAGAATCGCACAAAAACAGGAGAAGATAATAACGGATTATCATTCCGAACTTCCCGACCAGATGTATAGAAGTATGTTGCACGGTATTGAGAACAAAGAAGTGGGATGGAGATTTGTTGTTCTATTTTATTTTATTTTTATTTTATCTAAATTATTGCGGTCAGTCTAAATGGTGTGTTTATCCATTATCATTTCAAAAGTTAACCAGGAAGGAGTAGCCTAGTGTCAAGACTGCAGCATTTTTTAATCCACGTTATGTTTGTCAATAAACGGGTCTGGCTGCCGTAGACTAATCATTCTCAATTCCTTATCCGGCGACAGACGAGGGGAAAACATACAATGTAAATTATGTGTCTAGAGACTCTAGACTTTCTTTTATTTTTTTACTAATAAAATTATCAATGTCTTAAAGCCTGGAGACCAGGCTAGAGACGGTTCGATGATGTACAGTGTGTGTTTGGCCTGCTTTCTTGTGGGGCACCACTACTTATAATATTCCCGTCGTTGTCAGATACATTTTTTTTTTTTTTTGTTCATCGGGAAAATGTCAACAATCTGGGAGCACAGCTGGAAGCCGCCCTCGCCGGGCAGTCAAGGAGCGAACGTTGAAGCCCTGCAAAATGTTCTGGGAAGTTGGTTTAGCATTTCACAACTTCACATAGATGTCCACGCTCTCTAGTTGCGGAGATGTAAGCACTGGGGCAAGGACAATGGGCAATTTATTCCAATATTTCTTGCCGTGCATTAATTGATATAACAATGTATTACATTTGGCCCTTCGGCATCACGACCTCCGCTCAACAGTTGTAGGCCCTATGCTAGAGTGCACATGAAACGACATCTCATTAGGATACGATTTTGATAATTTCTTGAGTTACATTTTGCTTCGTTTAAAGAGATAAAAAGAATATTGAATCAAATTTTATGTCGGACAAATGCATGTCGTACATAACATTGACTTGTGAATCTAAACTGAAAAGCTTACAGCCCTATAGGACTTCTAGTTCTATCAAGTTCAACGCTGAAGTGTACTATTAAACGAAACGTTTCCCTCAGAATAGCAATAAATTTTGATGAAGTTCTCCCATTATTTCCCATGTGGTAGAAACGAGAGCAGTCGGAATGTTGAATCTGCATACACTGTATTCTGCTTCCCGGGCAGCGACATACATGTAACTACTTCCATTACCTCTTGTCCCCCTGCTGCAACCGCCTCCCCCTCCCCTCCCCCTTCCCCCCCCCCCCCCCCTCCCCCTTTCCCTCATCCGACTGAGTATTCTCTTTTCTTCCCATGAATCACGGAGGCGCCCGACCCCGACATCTTTGCCTCCCGGGGGAGATTTTTCACAACTGAATCAGTTGTCTAATGTCACAAATACTTGAACAATTTGTAGACCGAAAATGACACATTTTTTTTAGTACTCCGTGCACGCTTTGATTTAAATACTTGGCAGTGAATAATTTAAAAAAAAAAAACGTAGTTTTCATCAAGATTACCCACATAAATAATGACGTCATCGTTTAACGTGATGCCTTTTCTGTCTATGTCTCATTGTCTGTTCCGGCCTAAGAAATACGGTTGGACATCATGACTTTATGTTCATTAAAAATTGTACAACTCATACTACTGTCATGAGTTTACTATTACTAGATCTTGACTAAGACGTTAGTAATGGTTATTCGTGGATTTTTATCACCCCCCCCCCCCCCCGCTTTTTTTTTTTTTTTTTTTAGCTTTAGACTAGTTAGGGGGGAAAAAAATCTCTCCCCGTCTCATTCCGTGCCGGTGTCTCCTTTGTTGAATTCATTTAGACCCTCCAATGTCTAGGCAAGTTAGACCTAACACTAACAGTTAAAAGTCCTTTGCTGTTTATGTAAACGTTAGATTCAGAATAAACAATTAACATGATTAACAAAAGTCAAGTTAGTCTATGCCGTTAGGAAGTCAAGAGATAAGGATTGCAAAATCAAGAATGGGACTAAAAAAAAATCGTAGATATTTTGTTCACCTAGCATGAGATAGCGCCGGCAAAAATAGAAATAGATATAGATATGTTCGATTTAAGTTAAAACGAAGTGTTTATGAATAACATGAATAAAGGAACTTAAGGAGGTGCTCTCGCAGTTGAACACAGAGTCAAATGTTAATTGAATGCACGGGAATCTAATTCAGTAATTGTCAAAATAGATCCAGCTCAATGTCAATACAAATTATTACACAGTTCGATTATCATATCAGACTCATGTTACAATTCAATTCACGCAGGTATATACACGCTAATAACACCACTACCAGCACGCTGCTCAACCACATCTTGATCTTCTATCTTTTTCTTGGTCAGTAACTTGGGCACAGATAGAATGAAACATGACTCATGTATGAGGCATACCGCGTGGAACTTCTCCCAATAATTTATGTCAACTGCGCTAGCTTGCTGCATATGCACGTCGCACGTGAGCAACCTATTCTTTGTCTCCAAGTTTTTCCGATCACGCACGTTTTACACTCTTGCTTAGCGCAATTCGGATCTTGATGCAAATCGTTTGTCTCGCTCTCAGCCTCGTTTTTCTCGCATGCTGACTAAGAGCAGATGCAGCTCGCGACGATCGTAATGAAATGTGAAGATTTTTCAAGAAAATTAATTGCGATATTACTAATCAGTGTAACTTACTCTTTCTTTTGCTGGGCTGAACTCCGAAAATGAGACTTGGATGGCTACAGTGCTTCAGAAGACAGAACAAGAACGAATCATGACGACCGGTATTCCGAGTTATGCGTCTCACATGGGCGAATATCTGAACGAAAAGTGATGTGCGCAATGCGATCGATGCAAGCATGCGGCATGCATCCGCATATTATAGCTCCAGCATGCAGCAGTGAGCTTCCCTGTGTCTACTCCTACCTAGTTCCTACGTGTGTATACTGTGTGTGTGTGTGTAGAAAGCATTATGTGTGTGTGTGTGTGTGTGTGTGTATGCGATATGGTCGTAAAGCATTACACATGCGCTGCATTGTGAACGTAGCGGTATCGCGCCGCCCGCCCTGTACTTAATTTATACACACACACACACACACACACACACACACACACACGCACACACATACACATACACACGTACACACACACACACACACACACACACACATACACCAGTCAGTCATACTCACACACACCCACACGGAATATGAACACGCACTACATAATGTGCTAAAGTAGTAGTTCAAAGCGTGTGCATAATGTGTGTGTATACATGTGTGTGTGTGTGTGTGTGTGTGTGTGTGTGTGTGTGTGTGTGTGTGTGTGCAGAGGTCTACACTGGTCTACGTAACAATTTGTGTGTCGGACATCTCCATCTACGGCCATGGACTTGGAGGAATACGACGACCAACCGTGGGTAACTACGGAGGGGAGTGCACGAACTTTCTATGCACTTCATCTCAGCAAGGCGAGTGACTTCGTGCACGCATCTTGCTCTGCCCCTTTATAAGGGGTTAGGGTTAGGGTTAAATGTTAATGATGGTGGTATTTGTTAGGGTTTGGGGTTGTTGGTTTAGTTGACTGTGTCTTAGCCTAGTTACAGTTTTGTTATTATGACAAAACGGAGATCAACGTAGATTAACGGGGTGGCTAGCTAAATCCCTTCTGAGAACAAGGAACAAAGAATCCTGTCAGTAAGGATGCATACCGGTTTCTCGCTGGTGGTAGCTGGTCATTGTTACAGTTCGTGAAATCAATAGATCGTGAAAAGAAAGTGTAACGTAATTTTTGTGTACTCAAATTACTGACCAAAGTACTTCACACCAATAAGCCTAGATGTACGATCGCATGTAAAATACCAGGGTGATGGCCAAGTGCTAGTGGAAAGGTAGGTATGATGCACAATGGGCGCTTGTTGTATTCTGAATCAATAAATGATACACAGCTATTTTCAGCTTCAAATTTGTCCAAAAGTGAAAATCCTATTAAAAATGCCAAGGATTATCAAAAGAATGATTAATCAAATGTCACGAAGCCTACTTCAAAACATTGACATAATTTGACTTTAGGACGTGTAAATTTCAGTTTGACTGGAGTTCTTAGTTGTTTAAATAATTTTTTTCAAAAGTGTCAACTATTCTTTTTAATACCTAGTATCTAGGTGTTATGTATTTTGTTGACACTTGAAAACTTATTTTTGAAAATAATGACTCATGTCAAGCCGACATTGACACATCATAAGGATGTCACATTTTTAGAAGCAGGTTTTGTGACATCCCATCAACCATTATTTTTGAAATACCCCCTTGAATATTTAATGAGATTTTCACTTTTGGAGAAATGTGGACCTAAAAATGTGTATCAAATGAATATCAGTCGAAGATAATCGAAAACTTTATGACAGCACTAACACACTAAATTAACTCAATTATCCCTACATCCAAACAATGCGTCTAGAACCTAGACTACTCCCAGAATAGTGGGTAAAACATGCGGAGGGCCAGTACGAATTGTGGCAAACGTCTGTACCGTGTGAATGAAGTACATTTGAAAAACTTAACTGTAAGGCTTGTCCGAGGTTTGTCCGAGTAGCAACAACTAATAGATTCAAAGTGCATTCCATCCATTGAATCTGAATGATTAGATCTATACAGGTGAATGCAATAATGCGTTACTACCCAGTTAAGGGGAAAGTTGTGAATACATTACGAAAATGGTCTGGTGGAACGCACTAATAAGTTATTGGTAGTTGCTACTCAGGCAAACCTCGGAGAAATTTGAGGTTATCATTAGGAACGTATTGTTTGAACTACGTGAATAAATATTACGAAAATGAACTATTAGATATCCTGCTATGATCACCGCTGTTTGCTAAACCCACGCAGGCGTGGCTTAGAACCAATTCTTTCGACAACCAGGTGATATGGCGCCACACTTTGGTTCTCTACACAACCGCAATCTTCTTGACTAACTGAAATCACAGAATCTAACACAATCACATAAATTTAAAGACCATTTGTAAGAAGATTTCCTCGCAATCACCTTTTCGAAGGCTCTTTATCTTCCCAATACACTATATTCCCTTTAAGCACGATATAAATGTGTATCCTTTTTACTATAAGGTTGTCGGACACACAAGAGCTTAACTTTTTTTTTTTCATTTCGGGATTGATGCCGTACACGGGCGCGGGGATCTTAAAAGGATGAACTCAGTAAGGCGTATCTTTGTCCCTTTACTAAGACCCATTCACACGATTCACGGACAAATGACGAGAGAATTCAAAAGACAAGGAGAACTCGAAGGCAGAGGGCTCGACAGGTTATGAGCCCCCCTCCCCCGCCAAAAAAAAAATCAAACAAACGAACAAACACATCAGAAAAACAAAAGAAGGAAAGAAAGAAATATGAAAGAAAGGAAAACCCCATGTATGTATAAAAATAAAATTTAATAATCATAATAATGATTAAAGAGAACTGACTAATTAAAGTAGGTGTTAGCAAAATAAAACAAGATTCTTTTGTTCTCTTCGACAACTGGTTGCCAAACAAAACTGAACGTAATGGTACTTGAAACACCTGAACAGCACATGCTGAGAACACAAAACTTCTCAACAATTCAACGCGTATATGCAATAGAGGTTACACATCTGGCGACAGGAAGATGGGGATCACAAAATATGCAAATTTTAGCGAGGAGCAGAAGATTGGTGCATTTATATTTTTTCCCATTGTGAAACACAGTTTGATATTTTAGGGGTATGGGCAGGGATGTGTTAGGAAGGAGAAACAACTCGAGCATAATATATCCAAATATCTGCATGGATACTAAAGCGTGCTAATGAATTTCCAAAGCAATTCCACAATTACCTCAATGCTTTGATGTCTCATGCGCAGCACCGACATTTAGCTGCTGTCAACTTGGAAAGAAATACCTTTAATTCCCTGTTTTGTCTCTAGAAGCTGTGTTTCTTCTCACATTTTCTTGCAATTTTCAAGAAAATTAAGGGAAACACCACTAAAGACTCTGTACTCGTTTTTTTCTAAATGATTGTTGAATGATGCACAAACGGAGATATGAGATAATATTCTTACTTACACAGGTAACAAATTTCTTCACTTTCCGGAGATTTCCGGAAATGTGGGATTCAATCATTTTCAAAATTTTATCTTAAGCTGTCTAT
This sequence comes from Arbacia lixula, assembly GCA_963669155.1. Taxonomy (NCBI): domain Eukaryota; kingdom Metazoa; phylum Echinodermata; class Echinoidea; order Arbacioida; family Arbaciidae; genus Arbacia; species Arbacia lixula. Next base: position 6,690,949 of record OZ022582.1, on the reverse strand, counting down.
TTTCATTAACAAAGTTTGCATGCATTTGCGTGCAGTTGAGATATTTTACTAAAAAAATTGTTTATTTTTGTTCGCTGATATCTCTTTTCCTCACGAAAGTATTGATGCAATCCAACAGAACTGGACAAGCGAAATAAGACTCTCCATTTCTTTTGTTCTCTCTGAGACCACATAATTTTCTGGCGGTGCCGCGCATGGGTTCAGAGAAAGAAAGTTGCTTCATATCCTTCCATAACACATCCCTGGTATGGGTAAGCGCTGAGGGTTACGAGTAGGATTAGCGTTTAGGATTAAGGCTAGGATTTTGCGAGGCTAGGATAACTGGCAACATGTGGATGACGCAGCTGGAGTGACGGCCGAATGGGTCGCATCATGAATGGTATCCGTTGGTAAAAGCAATATTGCCCAATAAGCTCCAAACTAAATACATGTACTGGCATGGAACGAAGTACGAATTTCATCGCAGTAAGAAATGTGGTAATGCCTATAATGACATGCCAACACCCCCTACCCCTACCCCCACCCACCCCACCCCTCGGCATGTGGCAGTCGCACTATGAACGGTCAATAGTACCACCCTGTAAAAAGAGAAGGTGTAAATCCTTATAAGGATCTTATCTGTCAAGTAAATTCAAGCAATATTTGCTGGGACAGGAACTACAAATCATTTACCTTTCAATAAATCTGTCAAATAACTCTCACATGAGTTTGCTTGTTTCATCACATTCAACGTATTTTTTTAATCAATTCACAATGGTATTATAAAAATGTCTCGTTAAAAAGTTGCAATCATAAAATATGCTCATGTACACATCAGATGCAATACAATCACATAAAACAAAACAAACGTGAATATGTACTCATTTGTCGTTGTTAACGCCTATTATATTTTAACAACATTAATTACTGTAACAATGGAGATAGGCTGGTAAAGTGGATTGGTCCAATGGCTTCCGATCTGGATGGTGGTAATCAGAGTTTGCCGATTTAAGTGGGGGCTACATAAAACCCGTCGCCATTGTCGCTCCGTAATTGTGGAAATCAAATTACGAGCTGTTTCCAAAAGGTGTTAAATCCAAATTACGGAATTCAGAGAAGATGTATATAAATATGATTAATTCAACCCCATTTGGAAGAAAAAATTACAAGATCTACTTCTCTTTGATATTTTCTCAACTTTTTCCTTGAAAGCAATATTTCTTGGGTTTTTTTTCGTTCTCCCCATAAATCTGCTTAAATCAATACATTGATGCAAGCAATTCAAATATGGTTTAAAAACGGATTGAACCCATTGAAATGGAGAGCTGACCTCACAGGAAGCTGTGCAGCTAATGGTCGTAAAAATATTGGGATTGCAGGACCAAACAGTATAATGATATTGCCATGCACTAATTAAAGCGTGTTGTAAAAAAATACATTAACGTTTATCACAATTAACCTTCACCGTTATGACCACTATTAAATATTGTTGTAGCCATAAGTCAAAATGCCATGAGTGGAATTGATTTCACATTCATTATTGGATACATGTAGTTGTTTACTCTAACAGACTTTCACTTACACACAACGAAAATAATTATACTTAACTAATCTCGTTTACATTGGAGTATTGGTACGAATACGCAGGCTACAGTGTCACTTTTCCTGGTAATAATGACGTGTCCTTTATGTTGGACACTATATCCATGCTATACACATTTTGACGGTTTCATTACGTCACAGTACGTTTTGATGAATAAGCCTCGAATGGCCTAAACTCACGTGCACTCCGTCCAGGGCAGAGCCACGCAGTACCGGTATTTTCAGAATAATAAACCCCGTATAAGACAATCTGGGAATCATTTAACCCTGGTCGGACATTATTTATATCTCCATTGAGTGGAAAATAACGAAGATAAACGACTTCAAATAAAGAAACTGACACACAACTTAAACCAAATTATAGTTAGGATTACTGTATAAATACATGTAAATAAAACACTATCGCGATGCCAATGTCGTCCACGATAACGCAGTATTCTTTGGCTCCATGTCAATCGTGTTTTGTAAGAAAATACCCCACTACCGTATCACGCCCGCATGCAGATTCACAGTGCCTGTCCTGGGCTGGATGATTAGATAGCCTATTATTCTAAACCAAAAGCTCAACATGCTCAAAGGGATGGGAGATGGTGAAGGGGGAGGGGAGGGGCGGGCAAACGAGGTCTCCCTCCCCCCCCCCCCCTCCACACTCAATTTCGACCAATTCATATTAACTATTTGTTTATACATCATTATGCGCGTAATCATTACGATATCCAAACACAATAAAAATTCACGGCGATGTCATACGATAGTTTATGTCACAGCGATGGTATATAGGCCTACTAATTTGTATGACAGTGTCATAATTGCCTAATCATTTTCAATTGGCACACCCGGAAACACCCTGCACATTAACTGCGCGGTGCCCTCCTTGCGCAGACTAACAAGCCAAAGTTGAGTTTATCATAATCAGCCTGTTCCAATGCCCATGAAGGTGATTGAACAGTGATTAAGCAGTATAAAGTATTGAATAACTTCTCCATACACTATTTCCGGACCGCCCCCCCCCCCCTCATCTTCCCAGCGATAAACACAATGGTGCCCCTCCGCCACCATTGGGCCCTGGCTACGCCTCTGTTGTCGTGACCCCCTCGGTACCAAAAATACCTCTTCCGGATGATATTTTGTGTGGCTTTGGCCATTCTGGAGGCTGTGACAATAATTATGTTATTGACTTAGACCAATGAAATGTTTGACTGTTGACTTTGACCATTTATTTCAATCTGGAGTGTACGGTATATGTGACTTTTGACTTTGACCGATAAAATCCTTGATTGTTGACTTTGATCATGGACTTCAGTCTGGTTTGCGGTATGTCTGACTTTTAACTTTGACCATTGACTTCAATCTAGAGTGTACGGTATAGGCCTATCTGAATTTAGACTTTGACAAATGACTTTTTACTTTGACCAATGACATGATTGACTGTTGACTTTGACCACTGACTTTCAATCTGGAGAGTTCGATTCCAGGAGCCGCCACTTAATGCATGTCATTCTTCTTTATTGATCCGCAAGAGAAACAGGGCACTGGTTAAACTGGTATGATCGTAGACTGGCTGCCATGGCCAAGTTGCATATAGGTTAAACCAGTTATTATAACTTACAATCAACGGCAACTACTGTGGCAACAACCTTGAGTGCTTATTTTTGTACACGTTGCCATGGTAGTTACAATCGATGGTAAGTTATACAGTAATCGAAAACACAACTTGGCCCAGGCTGATTGCCTTTTCTGATCCAAACCGAAAACAATAGAGTCTAGTCTAAGCCTAGTTACTGTGTCATTCATTTTCCTTTGTATTTAGTCTGTTTAAAGAGCCGAGGAAGGTGTCGAGAATTATTAGTCTACTACAGCCAGACCACTTTATTGAATAGTCTGGCTTAAACAAATACCCAAGAGCCTAGAAACCATGCTAATAGGATCGTGTGAACCAGTAAGTGACAGGGGCGATGATATTGATTTCGTAAGACCCACATGTCAAATAAAGTTCACATAAGGTCATGTTATCGATATGTTAACATACCATTGTATGATTGTGAAGTTACAGTACTTGCAAAAAGAAGAAAGAAAACAGCGAGGATATTGAATACGCAGCCTGTTTTCAGCTGTTTTCAGCAAATAAACATGATCAAGGAGTCTGTTTACCATGGAATGGATACGACACAAAAGAACTCAGAACAGAGAGTTGTTGCACTACATGAGCGCCTTTACGTCACAGTGTATGACACTTAGATAGATAGATGTACAACATAATTTTCTGTCAATGTTTTTCGAAAGTTTTCCACTACGGTGTTTCATCATACATTCTTATTTGTTGTACATGTATGTTGTTAATAGTTGTATACACATGGCGCCATTTTGGAACTTGCTCGATCAACGTTATCACTCAGCATTATTTAACGCACACCCAATTTAAACAGAATAACACGTTATTCAAACAAAATTAATGAAACTGCATTACCCTCATAGAAATGGAAAACTGTTCAAGGTCTGTTTCCGTTGGCTACATGCCATCGTCTGTTTGTTTATAAGATATAAAATGGCATAACTGTCATGAACATGGAAGAGTAGAATCCATGCTTGACATGAGATGATGAGATGCACAATTACTTTTCTTTTAGGAAAAGGGCTTTCTGGGGTAATTTCAATGTTAAAGAGAACTTTTAGGCATACCGTCAGTAGTAGTAAGGATAGCGTGCTCCATCCTCTTATTGCATGAAAAACAAGTCCGACAAAAATCTTGGAACCAGGCGGGGTTCGAATCTGCAATCTACGCTTTACCGGGCAGCGACTCAACCACGCAAACTATATCCAGATCAAGGGTCAAGACACGATAACACTTTTCTTTTGACTTTTCTTTTGGCTATCTCTATTTATTAAATAGGGACAATTCTGTCTGAATACATGCTAGCATCGACTCAATGAAAATTCAATTCAAAACACAATCACGATGTACGTGTACATTCCAGTGAAAGGGTTTGATCACGGAGCTATTATACATGCAGTGCCATCAGCCGTTTAATAAATGACAAAATTAAAAGTTCAGCAGTGAAAGATGAAATGTATGCATGTATAGAAATGTGTATGGCATGTTATAAAATCCAGGTGAACGTGACGCAATCACGTATGCATAATATTGTTGAGAGCAGCTGCTAGTCATGAATATTAAGTGGCGGAATCAAATCTTGTTCAAAGGGATGGATATCCACTTTTTTAAACATCCTTGGTCTGATCCGTGTGGAAATGATATTGGCATGCAATGCAATAAACCCTAGTCATGACAATGATGATCATCACACGACGAATTTCCCAATCATATTTCATAAGTTGAATTAAAATTAAATGCACGCATTGCCATTTTAACGCAATACCAGGACCAGGACCAGGATTGAATAAGTGCGATAAACTGACGTATATCAATCAAGCATGACAATTTACGTCTGCATGAGATCGATCTTTTGCGTCACCATCCGAAAAAGACGCAGCCCTGGTTCGAACCTCGAACCTAAGCCGATTTCCAATTTACTCAGTCGCGGGGGTATGACAGGAGTGCGAAAGGACCACCCTGGGCTCTTTGATCCCATCAGTCGATACCAGCTACCTAAGTGTGTGTGTGTGAGTGTGTGTGTGTGTGTGTGTGTGTGTGTGTGTGCGTGCGTGTGTGTGTGTGTGAGTGTGTGTGTGTGTGAGAGCGGGCGGTATGAATTTTCGACATCAGACATATTAATTTTAAACCCATACGCAATGAAACGACCTCGACTGGTATATTCTTAATCAAATACAAAAACGTAAGAATGAAAATGGAACGTTATATTTAATACGAAGCACACAAGCCCAATAATACTGGAAAACGTAGACCAAATACATGTAGCAAGCATGACGATGTAATTTGTTTTGGCTGAATGCCATAATTTTTTTTTTTAGAATCAAAGTATTCTTATCATGTCCTCGGTCATCTAAACATGGACGCAGCTCGATGGACAATGTTTGTATTAAACGATCTGCGCGATTAGGTCAGGTTTCTTCTCTTCTACGGGGGCGTATGCGAGTTGCGCCCCCCCCCCCCCCCTACCTTGTAACTATTTGGTACGTTTCGTGTAAGAAGTAACGATAGCCAAGCAAAGTGAATTTAGATGGGCGGCGACTTCTTCTCGAACTCGCCCTACCCTCATTCACAACCCCACTCTACTCCCTATTCTCAACACCCTATATCTACAACTGCGTGTGCCAGATCACACGGCACGCCATAGCAATGATAATGATCTTGACTAAATGTACGAAGTAAGTAAACAGTCTTGTGTAGACTGGTTACATGATTTCACATCAACATCATTAATGAATGACTCCTCATACGAATTAGATTATCGCGGGTGAACTGCTTCAAAAAGAATATTCACCCATTGAAAACTGCTCTTTCAGGAAGATAGGAATGGCCTACAACCAGGTCAGTGAA